>CM068375.1:32325925-32656729 GCA_034769895.1 Magicicada septendecula
TAGGAATCACTTTAATTATAAATTTGTATTTTTAACAAACGTTGTGGAATGAGTCTTTCTGAAGATATTTGGAAAAAACCGGTTTTATTCCCCCTACAAACTTTAAGGATGTTGTACCGAGTATGTTTTAAGAAACTTAATAGTTCGACTTACAAGTACGTTATTCTTTGAGTAAAATCCAGCATTAAAAACTGATTTTTGGAAATTTAACTCAATAAACTGGTTTGCCTGGGTAAATGCGACGGTTCAAACCACAGAAAGACTAGTGGAGACATGACAAAGACAAGGAGAAATGTGTCTAAGCGAAAAAGCTAAAGGCAGATTAACAGGTTCTGTTTTCGTTTTCTGGTTCGTGCGTAATTGTTTGCTTTTTTAATGCTACACAATACATGCGTTATACTCGTATACTAAAGATTATACGAAAACTCTAACTCTATTTAATTAATTAACGAATATTGTAATTCCTTTCAATTTTATAATTACTGTGGTGTAGAGAAATTTGAACAGAAACACCAGAACATATCGTTACGACATTACTGAACAATCTACGCGTTTCTCGAACTATCCGGTGGAATGCGGCTAAATGTTGTGGCGTACGTGATTTCAACATGCCCTCGCGAGACTTTTCTGGAAGCCGTTAGCCGCGCGGACTGTGACAAGGCCGCAATTAATTACGTCGTCGTGTAGAGCTAACGCGCAGTATGGAATAATCTAGTATTTCGGGGGGGGTATAAATACCAGTACTCAACGACGTTCAGTTTCAGTTATAGTTGCGATATAATACAGTGCGGTTCGAGTTATTTGTCGGGCGATACTGTCTGCATTCAAGTGGTTATTAGTGAAGTGTTGTGTTTTATAATCGGGCGGTATAATTGTAATACCATTGTGTTTTATATTAGTTGACATTTTATTGCGTGTGAACAATTTTTATTTGATTTGTTGTAAGAGACTGTGTTGTTAATTACGAACTGTTTAACTGTGAAAACTAAAGCCGGTGATTAGTGACTTAATTGGTGTCTTGTATTTTGTTTTCCACTGTACCTACGACGATCAAGTAGACCATCGTAACAATATCAACAAATTCTGAGGACTGTACATAGAAGCACTGACACAATTGTGATAGTAATATAAAAAAAAAAACACATTTTCTTCATCTCGTCTTCTTTCCATCCACTTCTGCCGTCAAGCGTCGAGGTCCTTCAGACACGCGGTGAGGCGTTTGCCTCGTCTAACAGGGTATTCCTTCTTGTATTAGCGAGTTGCACTCATTACGATCTTCGTCTTCCTGTTACTCTGTACCTCCGCCAAAGCTCATCACCTCTCATCTTCATACTCATATCTCTCTATATTTCAACGACTGGTTCCTGCTGGAACAGATTTCTGATGGCCACTCTTTCCTAAACGATGATCTCTTTTAGGTCCCCCAGCTGCCCACCTCAGAAATCTCATTTTATGGTCTTCCAGTCTGTTTTTATGTTTCTGTAGTAGGGTGAGAGGTTCTGCCCTGTACAGTAGTGTGAGTAAAAAAACTGTCACGAAATTCACTCGTCTTACCCTCGGAAAATATGATAAAATATTTCTTCATTAAAAACTCAGTCTTTCGTCAGACAGTAGTATAACAAGTGTTAGGTAAGCAGAAGAAGCTGGGTGTGGCTTAATAAGTTAATAGAGGGAAAGATGAAGCACCGTACTAGATAGCTAATAAGAAGGCAGAAGGAGCGTGGCTTAACGGAACTGAGCCAATAGGGTAGTGACAAGTAGAGTTGTTTACGAATTGACCAGCCGTGAAGGCGGATTCACGGGTATATATACGGGTTCCAATGGGATATTTGTTTCTCTAGGCGTCAAACGGGGATGGGCCCAAACTCATTGCTGCCCTTAGTGGCATATTGCCTTCCGGTTCTCTGGAACGTTCCCTTGAAAGTTTCAAGTCTGACCATTTGAATAATTCACAAAGGAGAGGTCCGAGTCCTCTAAGCGTCCAACGGGGTAGGGCGCCCACAAGAACCTAGAAAAAATTTGTTTGTCGTGGTTAGGAGTGGGACACTGAAAGGCCTCGTGTGCAACATGACAGGTAGCAGTTCAGCGAGTAAGCACGACAAAGTTGGAATTACAAAGACTTCAAATAACAAGATGAGCATCCATACTTATTCAAGATGCCATCCGTGTGCTCGTTGCGCCTACAGGGCAGACTCGTGTATAAGATTCTTGTGTTTTCTCTCTCTCTCTCTCTCTCTCTCTGTCTTCGTAATCGTCGTTAACCTCGCCTCTACCACCACACACAGCTCTACATTTGAAAGTTTTCCAAAATATTTCTATTCACGGTTGCTGCTCGGTGGAAGCGATTCACAGCTGTAACACACAACACTGTACATTCTACATACAGCGAATGTCGTAAACAAATTCCTCATTTCTATATTAACACTTTTGGCCGTTGTTATAAATGAGGTTATTTGTGTAAACCTTATTTAACGCTGGGCTGCCGACCTTCATCTCTTTTTCCTAGTCCAGTTTAGATTTTTTTTGGTGCTTTTTCATTCCATGTCGTATGGTTTTTATTTCCATGTGCTTTTATTTTCAGTTTCTTCTCCTGTTCTGACTTTCTGGCGTTGTTCTGACCCTTGTCTCAACTATTACCTCCAACTACTACTTCTTTTCTTCTTCTCCTCGCCATTTAGGAGAGGTTCCCCTGTTTACTCAATACAATCACTCCATCGCGTTCGTAGTCGTCCAATTCACTTTCTGCCGTCTTGATTAATCTGCCATCATCCGTTCTATCGACGTGGTCGCCCACCCAGAACTGTCACCTTCCCCGTATCCAATCCACTACGCGTGTCACACGTCACGTTTCTCGAATACTGACCTTTGTTATACCATCTCGCCCTGTTCTGCCTATCATTCTTCTCAATGACTCGTCTCAGCAATTTTTGTATTTCTCTTCCAGTAGCCGTCACTTCTGGTCTTGCCTATGCTCCATACGTCAGAGTGGCCTCATTGTATTTATATTTTCTATATACAGTACTTGCTTTCAATTTGATCATCATCATCTCCACAACACGGCATAGGCAACGTGCTGCCTGTTCCGCCTTCAAAGATCCTCCAGCCATCTCTTCCTGGATCTACCCACACACGTGTCCTATAGGATTATATTTCCAGACTTGTTTGACGAGTCTGAAATTTGACATTTTTTGTACGTGTTCTTTCCACCATTGTTTGTAATCTTTTAATTTTTCATTCAAGTTAAAAACTTGTAACTCTTCTCTTATGGCCTCATACTTTATACGGCAAAGGTTAGAACACCTTTTGTAAACTATAGTGAGGAGCGCTCCAATGGAAGCACAACTGCCAAACAGTTGTTAGAATACAGTTGCTTTATAGTTTGTAACTAGTTGCAGTATAACAAAAATGAAAAAACTGGCATTGCAGCAGTAGTAATTGCTTTAGTCTTAGCTGCAGAGATCGCCTTATTATGTTCAGTGGCGTATCTAGAATTTGGCCTAGGGAGCGAGTCCGGGGTCGAGTCGGCTTCATACAAAAGAAAAAAACAAGTCACGACTAATCAACATTACTATCTTTAAAGTAGCAAAAAACGTGTGATATCATCCTGAAATCAGTTAAAGTAAACGGTAATAACACAATAAAACTACGCGTTATTGAAACATTGTTCACACACACAAGTTCAATGGCTGTGCGGGACGAAGGGCTTGCCCGTCGCCCGCTCGTGCACTACGTTCCGAGCTTCAGAAAGAGCTCCTGCCGTAGGGACTACTGATTATCATTGTTGTTGACATTGTTGACTAGGTAGGCTACTTATTGGGTGAATTGATTTTCCTGTATTTCGTATTTCAAACGTATGCAACAATGCTATTCCTAGATTTAACAAAGAGTAATTACTATATTAGCGTACACAGCTGAGAAAATAATAAAACGACCTAAAAATTAAGAGATCACAAAAAATTCGTCATTTTTATCGACCCTCTGGGGGGGGGGGGTCCGGTAACGTTCGTCCTCGCCCCGTAAATACGCCCCTGATTATGTTGTTTACACGCGTTGTTAAATTTGTACAGACGTCTTTGTAGATCACCTTCATTCTCCGCTAACATCTTTTCCTTCTAATTTATTTTTCTTTGCGTGTTTGTCGAGTGATTAGCAAGCACAAAGACTTGCTGCAGACAAGAGAAGACGCCAAAGCTAAAGGGAACAAAACACGTGCACCTTGGAAACAGGTAAATTAAATCAACGCCTTCCCTTCTCCCACACGAATGCTCCCTACTACGGCGGGAAATTGTTTTACAACCTGCTGGCATCTCTCAGCGAGTTACACGTTCCCTTATATTACTTTACGCCCAAAACTTTAAATTACGACCCTCTACATATCCAGCTACTCGTCCTTAACTCATCACCCCCTACTACCTGTCACGGACAAACACATACACGCGCCCGAGCGCACTCATCTTCGTGTGTTTGCGTACGCATTTCGAAACCTGCGTAAGTGTAAGAAATATTTTGTATATTGGAATAATATATGTTTTCTTTGCGTACGAGCCACTGTGTACTACTTTGGTTCAACTGGTACCTCCCTTCTTCACCTCTCCCTTCCTCCTCTTCCACATATCCTTCATTCTTGATCGATGCCTCTCCCTCCTTTCATCAGTCCAGATGGGACCTGTCCTCTTCTTGGGTTTTTCATGAAAACCTTGGGCATTTTTAATTTTCTTTTTGAGTGGTAAACATTTCTCAATGTCTTCTTGAGTAATCTAGAGTTGTACGTCTTTTTCTGTTTCTTTGAACCACGTATTGAACACTTTGAGCTTTCTGAAATAGTTAAAAAGTTCCCTGTTAGTCTGTCAGGATTCAGTCTTTGAACATGTCCGTAGAAAGTAATTCTTCTTTTTCTAATTACGCCTGTGAATTTCTCAACACCTGTGTACAGATCATTGTTGTGGCGTCTTCTGTACTGATCTCTATCCTTTATTGATCCCAAGATTTTTCTTAATATTTTCCTTTCTGTTACTTCCAGTTCTCCCACCCACATCATTTTGTTGTTCATAGTCAGACACTCAGCTGCATAAAAGTGCTTCCGGGCGAATTACTGTTGAATAATGCCTAAGTTTGGCATTAATGGATATTGATTTCTTGTTATATGTGTCCTTGGTTAAATGGTAAGCATCTTTCATCTTATTAACGATGGCTTCTTTCTCTGAGACATTTTGTTCAATAACTTCTCTGATATACTTAAATTTGTCAGTTCCATAGATTTTCCCATAGCGAATTTTCATTTTCCTGTATACTGGCTTCATGTTGGTTTTTTTTTCAAAAGAAATTTGTAAACCCACTCTTTCGGCTTGTTCTATCAGGAATTCCATATGTCTAATAGGTGTTTCTACTGAATCTGACAGTATTGCTAGATCATCTGCAAACGCTAGACAATATATTGACAGATTATCTCTGCTATAGCCTGGTCTAATTCCTTGGCTGATGTGATTTTCCTCCAATGATATGCTCCATTCTCCTATCAGCTTTTCCAGAAAGCAGTTAAAAAGCAATGGTGATAGTCCATCTTCTTGTCTGATTCCTGTCTTAATTTCAAATGTCTAGAAATTTCACCTCTGAATTTGACTTTTGAGTAGTTATTCGTTATGTTTATGTTTTATTTATTTACTTCGTCCTACAACGCCTGTCTGTTATAAGGTTTTTGATAAAAACTATAGGCCTACAGTTCGTTACACTAATACACAAGGGATTATCAACTTCTAAAGAAAAAATCAAATAAAAGCCACACCAAAACTGAAACGCATAAAGCACCGTTGACAGATGATGTTTGACAACGACCAAGCAAAAGACAGGATTATAACCAGCCGATAAACTAGAAAACTTGTCGAACGAAACAATAAAAGAAGAATGTTTTTTTATTACGATCACTATATAAAGTAATTTTCGTGTAGGCGTTTCCGATGGTACTAAATCCCATCCTATTAAAAGGATCCCGGCGTTCCGAACTTTAAGAAACCTCTATCTTTACACGGTCGTTCTTGGAATATTAACGACGAACAAAAAATTAATTTCGAGGAAACAGAATGTCATGACGAATGACACTAATTTGTTTATCAAGGCGGCTTAGGAAAACTTTGTAAAACTCTCCGGGCAGCCACCGCACGCACTGCTCCTGGCGTTGCCCCAACGCGCGCGCGCGCGCGCACACACACACACACACACACACACACAACGGGCATCGTTCCAAATCCAGGTGATTACACTCCGCGTAAAAATACATTCCTGAGTACGTACAAACGTGCGCGCGCGCGCGCGCCACCAACTTTACGTCTCACTACTATTCATAGTTTTTAATTATCCATAACAAATTGCAGCTGCCAAAGTGCTCTCTCAGTGAATCAAGAGTTGGTGTCCGTCCAGCGACCCCCTTGCGGGTAAATATTTGCGCGATTGCATCACTCCGTGTTTCGGTCCACCCTCGGGGTGTTCGCTCTTACACCAGTCCATCCGCGGTTATTTTTCTCCTTATGCAGGTTGTCTCACTTACAACTGGGAAACGTTTAGATGGAGTGTTGGTGGTCGCACGTATCGCTTGGTGGAGCGACGTTTACACGCTACATCGTAGCATCATATGGGCAATATGGCAAGGAAAGGGATCCCACAACATCTAAATAGACCTATAAAGAGTCTTTATGTGGAGAACAAAATCTTAATTGAAGCAGGGAAACCGAGGACAGCTCCTAGAGTTGGCTTAATCGATTGTGGAGTAAGACAAGGGTGTCCATTATCGCCTTCTCTTTTTAATTTATATGTTAACAATGTCATACAACACTGGCACACGTGTATTCCGGAGCATTTTATGATTGGTCACTCTACAATTGACGCTTTGTTGCTTGCTGATGATCAGGCTGTTCTGTCGGACTCGCAAAACAGGTCGCAGATGGGTATACGCTTGTTAAATCGAATCAGCAAAGAGTCTTGGTAACAAATATCCACACCTACGACCAAGGTAATGGATTTTCGTGGAACTGATCTCGTCGTACTGGTCAAAATTGTTGTAGATGGTACTGTCCTGGAACAAGTCAGCAATTTTGAATACCTGAGCTACAGTGTGTCTTATAATACAAGCAACGACTTGGTGAATAAGTTGCATAAGTTCAGCCTTATGTGCGGGACCATTAGGCGAACTCTTAAGTCAGCAAGTATAGAAACACGCCTAAAATTCTACAAGGTGATGGCTTTTCCCACACTTCTTTATGGGTCTGACAAGTGGACTTTAACGAAAGGCCAGACCAATCGCATCCAAGCGGCTGAAATAAGATTTCTCAGGCGCGTGGCAGGGTATACTCTCCATGATCATAGAAGAAACACAGATATACGCCAGGAACTGAATATTATGAGTAGGCCTACAGTCGACAGGATCGCCCAGTATCGGCTGAATTGGTGGGAACATCTTAGCCGAATGGATGACTGCCGCATCCCCAAACAAGTATGGAACTATAAGCCGAGGGGACGGAGAGGTGTGGGACGTCCGAGGAAGCGCTGGAGTGACCAGCTATAATCTTTGCCTGTTTGAGACCGGAACAAACCATCCTTGGTTTAATCGTTGAAGATGATGATGATCATCATCATACCATAAGCGAGAAGGGTATTTGGTTTGTTGGGTGGGTCCAAAACGCCTGCTTGGACTGTTTGCATATGAAATTTCATGCAAGAGTTCGTTGGAAATTAACGTTACTCAGAACTGCATACAAAGTACTGACCTCGATAATTAATTGAAGGCTTAAAGAATGGGAAAACAAATCTAAGGGAATACCAATGTGGATTCCGACCGGGTACACATAGGTACAGGTACAGGTACTTCTGATCAGTTGTTGGTATCAGGAAGATTATAGATAAGCGCTATGAGGATGATGTAGATTTTCAAATCCTGTTTGTCGACTTCAGGCAGACATTTGATGGTGTGCGAAGGGTAAAACTTTATAAAGCCTTGCGGGATATGGGAATTCCTTTGAAACTTACACAGTTAACGAAAAGATGGCCATGAGGTACACAAAAGCAAAAATTAAGTATAAGAATGCGCTAAGTGAATAGTTTTTGTTTAATAAAGAAGTTAAACAAGGTGATGGGTTATCGGCCACCCTCTTTATTATTGCGCTACATTATACCATTAAAGACACAGAACAGCGAGGGACAATATTAAATACGACAAGTCAAATATATGCTTACTCTACCGATGTTGGAACACTCGCCAGATCAAGACAACGGCTAGTTGACGTACACAAGGAGCTGAATCAAAAATCCGCTGGAATGAGACTCAATATAAATATCAAGAAAACTTAATATACAATAATTTCTGCATCAGCAAGGTGAACAAATCTATGTAATTTATGCACAGAGGATAAGTCATTTGCTGCAGTTAATCAGTTCAGATACCTGGGTGACACAAAAGGTCCATGAACACGTCGATACATGGCAGGATACAAATAGGAAATAGGGCATATTATGCCAATAGCAGACTAGTGAGAAGCAATTTCATTAGTCGTAACACAAAAATAAAAATATATAAGACAGACAGATTGTTATTTCTAGAGGCGACACATGGACGTTGACAAAAAGGAACAAGAAACACTAAGAAAGTTTGAGAGAAAGATCGTAAGTCGTGTTTATCGTGATCGTTAAGTCGGGTTCAAGAAGATGCCGAAATGAGAATAAGAAATAACCAGGACGCTGATGAACTACTGAAGCATGAGAACATTGTAAGATTCATAAAAGCTCAACGAACACAGCTACTTGATAGCAGGCCACATCTAGAAATCCAGAGTATCGTGGTCACCGCGGCGGGAGCTCTGTAAGAAGCTCAGTATAACAGCGGGCGACGGGAATGCTCTTCGCCCCGCGCGCAACAACTGATTCCAGTTCCTGCTCATCTACCAACCGAGTGAAAGCAATTTTTTTCGTGTGGTGTATCAAATACTCAACGGATGTAATGTCCCACAGACAATCATATTTTCTATACGTGTATACGTTAAGGAATGTAATTATTTCACCATCCGCCCACTTTAATAAATTACTCATTGTAAATGTAGAAACAGAACACTCAAAACACACAATACAACAACCAAACCAAAAGCCGAGACGAGCACGTGGTGACACGGGACGCGCTACTTCATTGCCACACTGGGCGACTAGGGTGCTACTCGGTAGGAGCTAGTGAGTCTGGGGCTAATTAGTAGCGCCAAAAGGTGAACACGTCCAACTTCTCTAGCTATTGATTTTTCACTCGCCGGCGAGCGCTAGTAGCTGGAACTAACTGTTGTTACGAACTAACTGTCTAACTGATCGTCGTATGGTAGGCCTACAGTGGAGGACAAAATACAAGACAGCAGTAACGTCACTAACCATCAGCTTTAATTATCACGATTAAACAGTTTGTAATCAACAAGATAGTCTCTTACAACACATCAAATAAAAATTGTTCACACGCAATAAAAATGTCTACTAATATAAAACACAATTGTATTGCAATTGTCCGGCACGATTATAAAACACAAAACACTTCGCCACAATAATTACTTTTCACTAATAACCACTTGAACGCACAAAGTAATCGCCCGACAATAACTCGGAACTCAAACTGACTGAGCGTCGCTGAGTACTTGTATTTATACCCTGCCGAAAATCCAGAATATTCCATACACTACGCATCAGCTCTACACTAGGACGGAATTGATTGCGGCCTTGACACAGTGCGCGTGGCTGGCGACGTCTAGAAAAGTCTCGCGAGCGTATGTTGAAATCACGTACGCACACACATTACAGCCTGACTCCTCTGGAACATTCGAGAAACACGTAGATTGTTCTGTAACGTCGTAACACTATGTTACAGTAGCCGCTACGCGAGTCGAGTGTGACGCAGGCTGTAGACAGTGGGTCTACTTCAACAGGCTACTTGGTCGGGTCTTTGGAGTTCACTCTTCCTTTTCACATAACCTCTCTCTCACTCTCTCTCTCTCTCTAATATACATACCCACTGCATCATCATCAATTGGATATTGTTCGCATGCAGTAGCCCCACTGTTGCCATACCTGTAACAATATAAAACAATACGCTGTTAGAGAACCAATTGACTGTGATCACAGACACAGTAAGCGCTTATAAATACGGAAAAGTTTACGTAGGTATTGTTGAAATAACTAAAGTATTTATTTTTTGTAAAACTTGTGTGTGAATTACAGCGTTTATTTGTTGATAAAAGTTCATGGATACCAGGGCGTACAGTATTGTAGCCACCGTCTCGCCATCTGTCAGCGATTATAACAACTAAAATTTCTAATTGTCATGTCACGAGGTGTGCTAAACTAGTTGAAAATAACAGGTACAAACGAAACAGTTCTGAAAAAAAAAAATAAGTAACATACCTGTTATTATATACCTATTATACATACACCTGTATTATATAATTTGTTAGAAGAAATAAACTGAAACTAAATGTATTAACAGTGTTACTTTACGCTGACTTTATTAAGGTGTTACTGTTAAAAAAAAATGATAAGAAACAAGAGAATTTATGTTTCTCTAAACATAAGGCCCATCTCCCTTTGGGAATAACAATTTAAGTTTTCACTCGGAGTAAACAAACTGACACAGGTTTAATATTAAATTATTGATTCTATTTTGGTTAAACAAAGCAGTTGCGAAACTCAGGCAATGAAATTTATAGTGCACGTAATAGCACAACAAATAATGTCAAGAAAACATCAGAAACATATAATAAAAACATAATAGTAACCCAAAAGAGTGAACGAGAATAAAAACAATTTTAGAAACAAAAATCATCTCCGAAATCACATTAACAAAAAGTACTATATGGCCTATCAGCCACTCTGTACTCTGTAGGTTATAACACAATTTAAATCACATTTTCAAACTTTACCAAGTTGGTGACTAGTATAATATATAATTTGTTATTATAATCTATATTATATATCTGCATAGCACACGAGAATAAATATAACATCAATCTGAATTTTTTCATTTATTAAAAACACTTCTTCTCTTGGCATACAGATAAGTTACTCTGAATCTCGCTGTTTTGCTTCGTTTCGTATTTGTATGACAATCGGCACATGCGCACAATGAAGTATTCAGCACCAATAACTGTGACTTGTACTCGTTTATTCGTTAGTTCGGTAGGGGGCTCCCGCGAGTAATCGGAACGGGCATTTCGACTTTTCAGTTATCGTTGAATCGGAACAGGTGTTTCAACTTTTTAGTCACTGTTATATATGTTCCACAAAAATAATCGTTCCAAGATACCTGTTATAGGTACATCGGGCCACCTCTAAATTACAATTTTATTAAGGGCTGTCCCGTTCAAAGTAGTCACCTCTGATGGCAATACAACTTTCCCAACATGTTTGTTACTTGTTTTTGACATTTTTTGAATGCTTTCTGGAATGCGTTTTTGGGAATGACATGCAGCTGTCATATGGCATTTTCCTCAACATCACTTATAGTTTGAAAACGGCGTCATTTTTCGATAGCGCTTTTTGGGCGACCTGAACGTTTGTCCTCACAAATGGACGAACGGCCACGTCTGGATTCAGCAACCCATTTCTTCAATGTCGAAAATGATCGTGAATAGTGTCGCCCAAAGTGCAATCCATCTCGTTATTTATTTGCGTTGGCGTTAAACCTTTAGGCCCCTTTTATGCACTCGCCAGTAAAGGTTTTCTGCCGCGCATTCCTTTGCGGCGCGTTTTGTAAAACAACGGAGGCAAGTGAGACCATGCACACGCGCGGCAAAAATCATAACGCGCGTTCTCAAAAACATGCCGCCCACCCTAGACTACGCGCGACAGAAAGTCTTGCGCGCGTGTTGTAAGTACTGTACAGGTGTGTAAATTGGTGCTTTTATGCAAACGGGCGGCATACGTGCTGTCCGTTCCCACTGCCTCAGTACAGCCAACTTATACAACACACATTAGTTTTTCTTTCTAACGATTCGTCAATAACTACAATAGTGATGTTTAATGACGCAAGGATAATTATTTTTTTGTACAATGGAATATGTTATGATGAAAATATAGATTACTATTTTTTTAATTTCTGTTCAAATTATTTGATTCTTACTATTAATTAAACTGTTGCCAAATAATTTTGAATTAATTGTATGACGTAATAAATGTTCATAAAACAAATTTCTTTCTTCTTTAAATGTGACGCCAAACAAAAAATACTTAAATTGTTCAAAACAGTAGCCTATTTGTATTTTTGTAGCCTTATATATGTGGAAGTACTTTTCTGTTAGTTGGCTCCCACTGTGTTTAACTATAGTAATGTAATGTTTTGTTCTATGTTGTTTTCACTTGAAAATTGTTTTTAAGATTTCCATTTTAAGATTTCATATGGTGTTTCAGTTTTCAGTCTGTTTACTAAAGTGAAAATTACTAAATTTATTAAAGCGTCAGTAGTAAAAATAATGTCAGGTAATACTGGACAATTGACCGAATAGTACATGTACTTACTTTTTGTACACTGCCACACTACGCCGGATAATTAAAAAGAGTCAGCTACACTTGTATTCTTAGATTAAATTGTATTTAGTATTTGTCTTCGATCAAATTTAATTTTATGTACGTGACTTATCTCATTTCCTATCGAGTAAATGGCAACCCCTGCACTAAATCCTGTCTCGTTTGTATCACTTCTAGCATTTACTGACCAATTCATCATATGATGACTCAGACATACGAAAAAAATTAAAAAACGTCGCTCCGTCTTCCCGTAATTTTCCATAGAGGCTATGGAATGCCCCGTCAACAAAACGACTACGATCGATGGCATGAACAGTTCTTCGTCTTTTCCGTCGTTGTCGATTCACGTAATACAACACGACCGGATCCATCTTCCAAGAGCAGTGCCAAATTAATGTGAGAGTATGTATACAGAGGTTGGCAGCACTCCTTGCTGCGCGGCAGAAAACCTTGTTGCGCAAATGCATAAAAGGGGCCTTAATATCGAAGTACATTATCACTGTGGGACATCCGATTTTATCAATTTTTCTAAATATGCCCAAGTCCATTCACAACAGTCAAACTAGTAAATACGGTTATTTCAAATGTTATAGTATCAGCTCGTCGAACTTGCCATTAATCATACCCATCTGATACTCCTGGCGCTCTCTCTGTGTCTGGCCGAGGACTTTTCGGCATACCCTCGTACACCTGAATTTATGAGACACGAATCGCTTGCGCAGTCAGAGTAAGGAAACCGGTAACTTGAAGACTTAGAGCTCCTAACGATTCCTCGGTTGTGCATGCGCACTGAGGTCAGCGTCCACCGTGTGCCTATGAAACACCTTCAAGTTTACAATATTCAATTGCATACAACGCACTCAACATATTACGTTCATCGTTATGGCCTATGCACTTACTTCAGTTCTACATTGATGTTTTGTTTAAAGATGTCAGCGACAGCTTTGTTGTAGAGCAGTAGTTCCCAAAGTGGGGTTCGCAGACACTTTTAAGAAAAATTAGAATTTACCGTAATTTTCTTCGATTTTTTTATGCTTTGAAATCTAATTTTTAGAATCTTAAAACAATTAGTAGAAGGTTACAGTATTTTTCTTTTGAGCTCAAACTAATTGTAATTGTAAAAGTAATTTCCAACTAATGGCTTTAATAATGTCTTTAAGTCATGTCGTGTAGCAGATCTGTTTGTCAGCAGAACTGACTAGACCTCTCTCTTACACTACAAAAATAAGATTCATTGGCAGAACCTTCAACTGACAGTTCATTAAAATTACAATTTTCGCAATTACAGCTAGCTGACTTGCTGTCTGGTTATAAGTAATGACTAACTATCCTGAAGTCACAAAAAAAAATTTGAAGGGTTTAACTGTGTTTCCCTCTACTTATTTGTGTGAAACCGCATTCTCCTGCTCACGTACTTGATGTCAAAGTTAAGAAATAAACTTTATATCAAGAGTGACTTAATATTGAAATTATCAGACATTAAACCTGATATTGCAGAGCTAATTGTTCAAAGGGAGCTTCATTGTTCACAATAAACTATATTTGATATCATTAATATTATAATTTTTCAAATAAGAGAACTTTGATTTTAATATATTTTTATTAAAATATAAGAGTTTCTATCATATTTACTGTTTGTTTTATTTCAGAACTCAGACGGGGTCCGTTAATTTTAAATTATTTGGGGGGGGGGGTCCGCGAACTGAAAAGTTTGGGAACCACTATTGTAGAGTAACACATCTAGTTGTCGTGCCAACCGAGAGGATGTGGTGGTGGAGGGACTCGAAAGCGCGGACCGTCCTTGTTGCACCCCATTTGCGATGTGTCACAATTGCACTGTGATGCACTTTGTGTCTAAATCTGACGCTGAATTAACGACTTGGCAACGCCAACCGATAAACAACAACCACAACAACTATCGCGGCTATATTAATCTTCGTTCAGAACACACACGATTACCAACTGCTGTTGAATACTTTTGTCCACCGAGAAATACTCTTCTTATTAGACGACAAAGAGAACAACTTAATTACAATTTGGAAACATACCATAATTTCACGTATAACTCTGCCGTATATACGTAAACAGGGGCAATCTAAAAGTTTTTTCATCGCCTTGTTTGCTGCGTTACCGGGCCGTCTGCCAGGAATGTTGTTTGTTGCCGGCCGGTATGACACGGCACGCACTTTTATAACCCCTGCGGCACGCCGGCCGGCCTGTCAGGTCATGTATTTTTTCGTTCCGCTTTTAGTTTTCACTTTTATTTTGTCCGCACTATCTTCGGTTTTGGCAATACCGCAAACTGGCCTTGTAATAGTATCGGTTTTTTTTATGTACACGCACAGGGTGGTCGTAGCTCGTACCCTACTGAGGCTTGCTAAACTAGTGTAGTATTTTAAAATAACAGGTACGAACGAAACCGTTCCGAAAAAAATAACACGTACAAATACCTGTTATTATATACCTATTATACGTAGACGTTTGTCATATCTTCAAATAAATACACTGCAAGTAGGTTATAATATAATATAACATAAATAATATATAATGCTCGTGCGAAGGCTTTCACGGTGAATATCTGTTGTAGCAGATTTTTGGGTACATCCGTGTATGTGATGTTTATATTTCCGACGTTTCGTTTCGTAATCCCGGAATCCCTGCCACGGCAAAAATCACAAGGGAAGCAAGATATAAAACGCGCGTCCTAGTTAAATCAACATCAGTACCCCTTGAAAATGTTCCGGAATTACGGAACGAAATGTCGGCAATGTAAACATTACATATACGGATGTACCCAAAAACCTGCTACAACATAATATATAACACACATATACCTGTATTACACAATTTGTCCCGATCCTAACCTATGGTTGCGAAACGTGTACCCTGAACTCCAAAGCAGCAAACACTCGATATCTATGAAAGAAAAATATTACGAAGAATCCTGGGACCAGTTAATGACGTAGCCTACATAAAGAAGTATAGGAAGAGCCATCACCTTGTAGACTTTTAGGCGTGTTCCTTTACTAGGTGACTTAAGGGTTCGCCTAATGGTCCCGCACATAAGGTTGAACTTATGCAACTTATTCACAACGTCGTTGCTTGCATTATAAGATACATTATAGACCAAGTACTCAAAATTTCTAATACCGAGTGGCCCATAAGTCAGTTAGCACTAGCAGTATGTAGACGCTCGATTGACTAGCATAGTAGTTACTTGACTTGACTAGAGCAGTAGTTCCCATAATTCAGTTGAGATTTGAGGTTATAAGGTTAGGTTGATGTTGATGTGTACGCTGTTGTTAGCGCTTGTTTGTTGTTCGTGTTGTTTGCGAGACAATGAATAGAAAACTATCTACAGAGCAGCGTGTTTTTGTACTGCAGATGTGGTGGAAACAGGACCATAATTACAGTGATGTTGTTGAGTTATTTGCGGAACGTTTTCCAGACATCGCACCTCCATCTAGAGAAGGTATTCGTAAACTGAATAAGAGATTTGAACAGACTGGAATGGTAGCGGAACTTCCTCGATCAGGTAGGCCAAAAACAGTTACAACAGAAGAGAATTTAAATATCGTTGCGCAATGTTTTGTGCAGTCACCAAAGAAATCAACACGAAAAGCGTCCAATGAGTATGGAATATCTCGAACAAGCCTGCAAAGGATGCAGAAAACGTTGAAGTTGAGACCATATAAGCCCACTTTACTCCAAGGCCTAAATGAAGATGATCCTGGCAGGCGTACAGAATTCTGCGAATGGTACGCAATACAACAAGAAGCCGATCCACAATTTTACAAAACCATTCTTTGGAGTGACGAGGCTACTTTTAAGCTGAATGGTACAGTGAATAGGCACAACTGTGTTTACTGGGATACTGCGAATCCACATGTGGTGATAGAGACAGAGTTAAACGCTCCGGGGGTTACTGTTTGGGCAGGGATCTTTGCCGGTGGGATCATCGGACCCTACTTTTTTTAATGGTACAGTGAATGCTGAAAGTTACCTACAAATGCTTCACGAAGTGTTGATGGAACTAGAAAACAGTCCACTTTTTGAACACCTGCAGCCAATTCGAGAAAAGTTAATATGGCAACAAGATGGGGCACCCCCTCACTATGGACTGATTGTGAGAGACTTTTTGAATGCAACGTTCGATGAATGGATTGGCAGACGGGGTCGTGTTGAATGGCCTCCATGTTCTCCTGATCTTACCCCGATGGACTTCTCGGTCTGGGGTATACTAAAAAATGCAGTGTACTCCGTGAAGATTCTGATGTGGAACAATTGAAGGAAGGCATTCAATCTGAATTTGAACACCTACAGTCCCTGAATATTTCGGACATAATTTATGCTTCAGTGCTTCGAAGATGTCAAATTTGCATAGAAAAGGATGGAGGCCACTTTGAGCATTTCTTGTAGGTCATGAGAACTATGCTATTAACTATCTGTATGCGTTATCTGTATCTGTATCCCTGCTGCACCTCTACAATAAAAGTGCTATTTGCAATTTTGCCAACTGACACTTATGGGCCACTCTGTATTTTGACATAATTATGTCAAAATTAAAATTGTACAAACTCAATAAAATTGCAAGGCGTGACATCCTACAGCTTTACATCATAAATAATAACACATTTATAAGAAATCAGATACTTTTAAAATTATAAAAATGAAAAGTACAAAAAATGTTTAAAAACCAAATTTTTACCTCTGACTGCTGTCTTACGTTCGGATGAAGTGAAGTTTCGTCGACTTTTTGTATGCACGAAAAGATTCTACACAAAGAAATAGAATGGATGGGGGTGAGAGTGAGAGAAATGGAGAGGGGGCACCCAGTGCACACTACCCCTAGCCGCCACATGTATTACGGACTAAAACGGCTGGCAGAGTCTGGTAATAAATACTAACATTTTAATCTCACTATTTCTATTTATAAAATGTCAAGGTTCAGGTTTCGTGGTCGGAAATCCCGAGTTGATAGTACAAGTAAATTCAGCATATTATTGTTGCAAATCATATTGTCCTGATAAAACATTTAAAAACATGGAGTACTGTCGATAGTAAGTTTATAAATACTGTAGTACTGTAAGGAGTACTGTCTGCTTCTTTGGTTGCCGACCACTGACTGCGACAACATGAAGGCTTCTCTCGTGCTCCTGTGTGCGCTTGTGCTCATTGACGTTTGTGCCGATCCAGCACCAGCGCGTTGTTTGAAACCGTAAGTACTGTTTGCGTATACAACATACGTCTAAGATCTAATCTACTGACAGTAACAATGCGAATAAAGGAACTTTTTTTTCAATGGAAACTATAAATTAGTAAAATAACGTTGACAAATTTGTTCTACTCATAATATAAGGGTTATATCCTACTTCAGGGGTCTCCAAACTTTTTCACTTGAGGGCCGAATTAAAAAATCTTGGAAGTCACGCGGCGCAACAGCGCGCGCGCGCGCACGCACACACACACACACATATTGTAAATTTATTTTTTTTAAGTTTACGAAATAATCAAGTCAATAAAACAGGTATTTAAGGAAAAAATAACAATCGAAGATATTTCTTATGTATTATTTTTTGGCTTTCTTATGTAGACCCTACGAAGTGTGGAGTTGCTTCTGACATATAATGTCTGTCCACTTTGGGTCAAATTTTGATACTCCTATCACTAGAATGGATTTCAAGTGTTCGTCTGACAAGTTAGCCATGTACCTTGATTTTACAAAGTTCATTTTTGAAAACTTTTGTTCGCAGATATAGGTCGATCCAAACAGTGAAAGCATTGCTGTTGCCGAGTGCACGGAGGGAATAGGAATCTTCGCTTTAGGTTGATGGGAGTGAAAAGCGTGATTCATTCAGGGCAGCAAGACGAACAAGCACATTAGCCACGTAAATGTTTTAAACTTGTACAAAATATAACATTTTATCGAATTTATTTCTTGTTTAGTTATTTAGTAAAATGTTGTAATATTTGAAGTATTTTGACGATCTATTTAAAAACTGCACGCAGCGTCGGCCGGGTTGTTGCGGGCCGGACAATGACCCTTCGCGGGCCGTGGTTTGGAGACCCCTGTCCTATTTGATCAAAAATCAGTTGACTTTTACATTTAAAACAATAAACAAATAACTGTTATTTGTAAATAACAATAAAAATTGTGTTATATTTAGAACAGAATACATATTTTCATTTCCGTAGTACGCTACATGCAACAATACAACAATCATTTTTAATGATTACATACAGTATAAACAACACGGTACTATCGACTCTTTTTACGTTCAGATAAATTAAATTCAAATACAATACATGTACTACAGACGGGTAGCTCCTTAGGAAAGTTATGTGGACGTTAACTTTTAGCTTTAGCAGACGTGACAACTGCTCAAATAAAATAAAATAACTTAAACTCTAATGCAATATGTACCTAAATTAAAAATTCTTAATATAGTAAATTAAATGTTTTAATTTACAAAACTTGTTAATTAAGTATTCCCACTACAAGTTAAAAGTTACAATTCAAGTAATTTTCCATTTCCTACACAGCCTTGAGAAAATTAAATTATATTTATAAATATATTGTAAGCATTGTTACAAAATTTATGCTAATAAATTATAATGATAATTTAAAAAAATAATTGATACAAACATTTTACCAAAAAATGTCTACAAAAAATCTTAACATTATCTACAGAGCAAGCAAATTTCTCACATATTTAAAAAACGTAAATAAATACGAATTATTAAATTTGTATTTTTTTGCCATTATTAATATTACCTGTTTTTTTATGTTTAAAATATTTTCCATCTTTAAGTCTGGCTTATTATGTGTTTAAAATTTGTCTCTGCAGGTCGTACAAACATGTGGGGACGATTGATTTGAATGAAAATGATCATTCCACTTATTAATCATTACCTACTATTATAATCATTCTACATATAAACATACTATTTTATATCATATTCAGATTCATAGCTTACAGCACAGCTGAGATACGTCAAACGGCTCACTCGTTCTAAAGTGCTGTCGTTTATAACTATCTTAGTCTTCACTGGATATTTACCTTTAAAGGCCATAGTCTTTGTCTTTCTTACTGAAATTGTCAGTGAGTACTTTCTTGCCACTTCTTGTAACTGAAACATAGCTTATTGTAAATCATCCTCATTTTATTGAATAAGAACTATGTCATCCGCATTTAGCAGGGAACCCATAAAAATTGATTTGTTAAGCTATATTCCCAAAGTCACTCTGGATTTCTATGCTCTCAACATGTTGTCAATGTAGGTTATATATTTAACAAGGTTGGGGAAACACAGCATCCGTGCCTAACTCCCTTAGTTGTTGGAATAAAATGCTTGTAGTAGGCTTACCCAAAGCAGTCTCGGAGTAAGGTCTGCAAATTGTGGCAATACTTTTGTAATTATTTAATTGTCTTTATTATTAATTTTATTTGTTATTTTTCAATTTACTATTTTTTTAAATAAAATGTGTATTTATACATACATTTTTATCTGCCTCTATCTTTTCTAATCAGTCGAATTCGAGAACATAAGACGTAGACTTAAGATACTTTTTTAACATCTCACTAGCGCTTTCTAGTGGTACTTTTTATTCTGTTATAAAATTAAATTTATTTATATCTTACCCATTCTTTCCAAATTTAGTTCCATCATTAGAACCTTGTGACTAGATTTCACAGCTTCCTGTATCTCACAGATGAGTAGCCTACATATTTTTTCCTGCACAAAGCGAAACTCCTACACTTTCAAAACCTTCGTAATTCTATCGAGGTTCCCTTCCTCTTTCAGGAAGTACAGAACCTGTTGACACCAGGAAGTACAGAACCTATTGTTTGCGGATTATTTTGAACAGAATGTGGTCGCAGGAAAATCTAAATTAAGCGTTGAAGCACTGAGGTTGTTAATTGTTAGACAAAACTGTGTCATGCGGAGAGAGGGTTTTTATGACGAGTTGAAAGACCAAGATTTGCCTCACGATATCAATTCATCGGAGATATATTCATGGCACGATCACTGTGAAACACAGCCCACGTTTAAGTCGACTTAAATTTTTGTAGAAGTTCTGTCACTGGAGAATACAGGTAAGCTCAATACGTTTATGCAATACAACTTTTATACTGTCTCTTTTCATAAATATAGAGTATTATGTCTCGCTCAGTATCAAGGGAATTTGGCACATTATTATGAAAAATGTTAAGCATTACGAATTACGGCGTATGAATCTGTTAATTACGAATCCGTTAAGAACGAAAACGATTTAAAGGAAGAGAAAAGAGATTTTTCCCGCGGAGCCTGAAGCCAAAGTACGTATAACCGTTTTATCACCGTTACGATCGACGGCATACGCTGCCATGTCAGTGCTGGCTGTTTGGGCACGTCGCCGCCGTTGACGGCATACGCTGCCATGTCGTCGGGAAACAAGGCCAGTGTCAGTGCTGGCTGTTTGGGCACGTCGCCGCCGTTGACGGCATACGCTGCCATGTCGTCGGGAAACATGGCCAGTGTCAGTGCTGACTGTTTGGGCACGTCGCCGCCGTTGACGGTGTACGTTGTCGGGAAACATGGCCAGTGTCAGTGCTGGCTGTTTGGGAACGCCGCCGCCGTTGATGGCATACGCTATCGGGAAACATGGCCAGTGTCAGTGCTGGCTGTTTGGGCACGTCGCCGCCGTTGACGGCATACGCTACCATGTCGTCGGGAAACAAGGCCAGTGTCAGTGCTGGCTGTTTGGGCACGTCGCCGCCGTTGACGGCATACGCTGCCATGTCGTCGGGAAACATGGCCTGTGTCAGTGCTGGCTGTTTGGGCACGTCGCTGCCGTTGACGGCATACGCTGCCATGTCGTCGGGAAACATGGCCAGTGTCAGTGCTGGCTGTTTGGGCACGTCGCCGCCGTTGACGTAGAACGAGAAATTCAGTAGACCTGAAATAAGCTAGCGGCAATCGTTTTCTCCCGATAGAGCGCTATCAACTCTCAAGGAGCATCGCTATGTTCAGTGATGAACTTGAATTCCAGTTCCTGTTCCAGCCAATGGGCTTCACGTGTGTCAATGGTCACTGTCTCCGGGCGAGCCCGATGAATGCCTGTCGCTCTGTGTTACCTAGTAGTAAACATGTGCTTGTCGGGATGGAAGCCTCCTTTTTTTATTTCTTGCGGAGGGATGAATGGCTGTGCGTTTGGTCTGAGCTACGCAGCGATTCGCAACGGCTGAGAACGGGAAAGCCTCTAGAGACTCTTCGACCAGAAAGACAGGACAAAGCACGTCCACCAACACAGGAAGGGTCGCAAAAGACTACCATATGACAATGCCGGACTGAGGGAGAGAGTAGAGGGGAAGGAGTCTTCCACAAAGGCGGCGCTGGCCATCCTTAAAACGCGCAGCTTCAGATGTACGTTGTCCAGCCTCCGGCACGGCAGTGTAGTGTTCAATTCCAATGGCTGGGGAGCCTCTTCGGTTGGAAAGGCGGATTAGCTGGCTCAAACCACGTCCACCGCCCCACGAAGTCGTAAGAGACAGCTATGTATCACTCACAAAAGGCGCAACTGAGGGATGCACAGAGGCTTCCGATCCGTCTGTCACCGTCTCTGTGTTGCAGGTAAGCGCAGGAAGCTCTGCTAGGGCGGAGGATTGGTATGTATGGAGCTTACGCAGTTATCGAACAAGGTTTGGCGCCGTTTAAGTTTACGTGGCGGATATCCTTTGTCTGTACCGTGGGGACAGACACGGGTGCTTTGTCTGTACCGTGGCGACAGACACGGGTGCTTTGTCTGTACCGTGGGGACAGAAGTAGAGGCTCGGTTGCAGAGAGAGAGAGAGAGAGGACACAGAACCTCAATAATTCGTCACCTACGGGACTGAAGGGGTGACAAATTAGTGAGGGAGTAAGAAACAAACCCATTAAAGACAATATAAAATGGTTTATTACAACACTAGCAATGTACAGTACTAACGTTATGACAGAACATATTTATTGCTGAAAATTATCAAACTCAAACAAGTTACGCGCTGTAATTGCAAAAAAATTTATGATTGTGAAAAAAATCTGTAATTTTCTTCATTATTTTCTGTCGACCATACTTTTCAAGAGCCAAATTATGTATTTGGCGCAGTGAAATTATTTTAGGCAGTTTTGCTTCATCTTGGCTTTCGTACCACTTGATTGCTGTAGACAGTGATTGAATGGTCTCCTTATGGGAGGTTGCAGGTTTCATTGGCTTTGTCATCTTATTCATCATTAGCTTCTGCAGCTTCTGTGGATACGTATGTAACAATTTAATTATCACTAAACATTTCGTAGCCTACATCCGGTAAATCTATTTCAGACCAATTTTTGACGTCGTCTTCATTCAAACTGTTAAATGGTGGTAGAGATTGGCAGATATCTAACAATTCCTATGTGGGATCAAGACATTCTGGTACTGTAGACGCTGGTTGTAATTCAGATGGCCGTAACTTATTCTAGGCAGATTTTAGACTGTTTTCCGGAATACGTTGCCAGGTATCAACTGCATTATATATATTCCATCCGGTATAGTGTATGCCTTCCAAATTGTTTATCGTTTTCACAAAGTGCTAAATTTTGTAAAAAGCACTTTCTGTATCGCCCCGGCTATAATTAAAGCGTATATGTTAGTCGCTTGTTAATAAAGAAAAAGAAAAAAAAGCTTGAGTGGGTGATGAATTACAGAGGGAGACGAATTAGTGAAGTTCCTCTGTATACAGCACGTAATGAGGTTCCAATGTAGCACTGATTGAACCTACAGTGGAGACGGAAGACTAAAAAGTAAGACAAAGACTTTACTAAGCAAAGTATAGTGAGTGCCGTAGGCGTGGCTCACTATAAAGAAGAAGAAAAAGAAACAACAACAAGCTATACGATATACAAGTTGCAGGCAGTCGACGGAGCGTTACATAATCGAGCACGTTGTCCATTAACCTTAATGACAAACAACAAAACACAATTAATACAGTTCCTGACCTGAATAATACACAGTCGAACAATGCACACTACAACAGTGTACAGTAACTGTACCATTTACATTTGATTAATACGATCGGACTGACTGCCAGTCACGTGGTGGTTGTCTTTGTTACATACTGTATTGTGTGCTGCATACGCCACGCCTTGTTCAACGCGTAGGCTACATATTTATACAAGATCTGGTCTCCTCCCTGCACACAATTCGGTACACCTGATACAATGACATTGTCTTTCAGTGAAGCGTAGTTGGAGTGTCACGCACCACAATAACACATCAAAACGTAAATAAAATAGTATAATATAAACGAATGATACATAATAAATACGACGTTTAGGCTAATAGATATATCATCATCACCGTCATCATCATCACCATCTTCACAACACGACAGAGGCAAGGTACTGCCTGTTCCCCCTTCAATGATCCTCCAGCCATCTCTTCTTGGGTCTACCCACACACCTGCGTCCCGCAATTTGTATTTCCAGGCTTGTTTGGCCAGACTGGAATCTGACATTCTTTCTAAGTGTCAGAAACATGAGTAACGGTTTTTTCAACCGTTGTATATAATCTTTTAATTTTTCATTCAAGTTAAAAACTTGTAACTCTTCTCTTATTGCCTCACTGCGGTCGTACGGTCAAGTTTAGAACACCTTCTAACTCCTCTTAAGGAACACCATTTCCGAAGCCTCTATTTTAGTGTCTTGTTTCTTGGTTGTTGTCCATAATTCACACCCGTAGGACAGTACAAGGAGTGCCATAACTTTGTAGAAGTTAAATTTTGTATCTCGCCGTACCTTGTTTCTAAAAATACGGTTGATTGTTGATTGCCCCACAGATCGTCTAGAAGTTGCCCAACTTAACATCAATATAATAATTCCTATCATAGCCAATATCGTTTCCCAGATAATTAAAGTGACTCACCTGTTCGACATCACTAATAATTATTTTTTGTTATTATAGGCTCCTTGCATCGAAATGCCTAATAGATACATTAAATTTAATTTTTGCGATAATTATTGTAATTATTAAATAATAAAATAATAAACACACACTGTTCTTGCTAAAACTAATTTTACTGCCTAGGGTATATATCTCTACACAAGCTATTTTACAGCTCCTCTACAATTAATGCAATTAACGGATTGTTGAAAACGCATACCACATTAAGAAAAAGACAACTTTTTAAAAATATTTCCTGACGCTGTTGCGTCTGATGTGGAGAAATCATCATCACCATCACCATCACCATCACCATCATTCATCATCATCATAATCGTCGTCGTCGTCATCATCATCATTCTAAAATTGTGAATTTGTAAAATTGTAAAATTCTAAAATTTCACAAAATTGTGAAAAAATCGTGTCAAGCTCTTGTACGGTATCAAATTAAAGGGCATTTTGAGTATAGTGTTTATTTATAATTAACATCTGAGTGTAGAGTTGAGTTAAAAAAAAAAACTAAAACATTTTCGGACCCCAGGGCTCAGAAAAGAGATCAAAATTTTGAAAAAAAAAGTGAAAATACAGTAACGTATCGGACTAAAAGGAATTGTAATCCAAATCTCAATGTTTACAATTTTTAGTCTTTATTGTATGCTTGTATGATCTACGACTGTTATATTAATAACAGAATAATAGAGTAACAGAGATTTTTTTGTAATTTTTTCCTTACCAGAAAAGTTACCCAACACTGTAATAAAAAATGTACTTCGTTGAAAATGTAGAACGAGTTACACAGGGGCGTATTTACGGGGGGGGGGACAGGACCGGACTCCCCCCCAGAGAGTGGAAAATTTTCAGAAATTTTGTTAACCTCTTAAGGTTTTGGCTATTTTATTATTTTTTCAGCTGTGTACGCTAACGTACAAGAGTTTCAGCTCTGTAACTCTTTTTTTTAAATATAAAAACAGGTTTATTACACAGCATCAGCGTATATGTTTGACATATGAAATGTAGGAAAATCAATTGAGTCAATTAGTGAACAATGTTTCAATAACGCATTTTTGTGTTATTACCGTTTACACATCTTGTTATTACCGTTTACACATCTTGTTTTTAACGTTTACACAATTTTTCCCGATCTGATGACGAGTTGTGAAGCTTGAAAGCGATATTGCAATAATTTTTCTATAATGGTGTGCAACAGTGTTAATTCTGTTTGTGATTATAACCACTAACACAACTTTTTTTCTTATTTGTGTCGGGCATCTAAGGACCTCATGCCAATTTCAATTCTTTACTCTTTGTTCTTTTCTTTATCCCCAATATTCTTTCGTTTTTTCACTGTGTCTCTTCTTCCTGTCTTTAGTCCACTTTCAACCTGCGTTTTTCTCTCTCCTACCCTGGACTCCTTCCATTGTTAACACTTTTGCCAGAAAAACTTCTCTTTCAATTGCTTCTTCTGCGTGTATTTTATTTTTTTCTAAATCTTATTGGACTTTTTTAATCCAACTTGATGTTCACTTCTTCCCCCACAGATATTTGAAGAACTGCTTGTTAACCTATTGTCGTTCATTCTATATAAATGTCCAAAAAATAATAGTCTTCTTTTTTTCATCTAACAGAACTTTATTAATTAAATATTACCGTTTACTTTAATGGGACTGATTTCAGCCACTTTATGCACAGTAATGTTGATTAGTCTTAATTTGTTTTTCTTTTGTATGAAGCCTACTCGACCCCGGACCACCCAGGCGAAATTCTAGATATGCTACTGGTTCCACGAGGTCGTATAGTTCGCGCGATTCAGCCTGATTCTCTCCGCAGTCAGGAATGCTTCAATCAGTCAAGTGATTGGGGAACCTGATTTTTTTAGTCGTCAGTTCAAGATCCGAGCAAAACTTAGAAAGTGGTTTCCTGGCTGTAAACCTACGAAACATCATTCAGTCAGTGTTTCGACTCCAAATTCGACAAAGTGCGTGCGTATCATGGCCACAACCTGGTCTGGATTATTTTTTTGGCACCGTATTCTACTAGTGTTTACAACACTATACAACCAAACAACATTAATTTTAAATACATCGCATTAAACTGGCCATTAAAATCAAGCGACTGTGTAAAAAGCACCATCGCCATCGGCCAAAAGGAAAAGATTTACTGACAACAGCCTGCGCGCGCGTGAACATAGTTTTGTTAATTATTACACGTTGCTTCACTTCACTTTTTCTGTATGTCTTTGCACCACACAACACACAGACGCGCACGCGTGCATCCGTAGCTAGCAAAACAGATTCTAAAATATTTTTATGTCCGATTGCGACAGTTTGGAGACTATAAATTTTTTGCTCCGTCAAGGATTTTCTCTCCTTCGGCCGTTCCGGCAAGACGCACGTGGAACGTAATCTCATACCAGTTACATCATGACATTCGCGTTATTGTATTTACTATAACGGGGCTTGTTGGGATAATTTATTGAACAAACCGGCCACGCCCGCTGTTTTAAAGACAGATTTAAGAAACAGTATATATAATTATGGGTACTCGAATAATTAAGGAGGGTATAAAATATTGCCAGCTGTTGTTCAGGCAGAAACACTTCAACGCGGAAATATCAGAAATTCTTGGACACTTCAAAGCGTCCTAAAGAAACCAGTAAGGATATGGGGAACAAAACTTAAACTTAAAAGAATCTGAATCCATCTCGAGGTCAGATTAGGGTCAACACTCATAGGGGTGGCTATAAACAGCTTGGCCCTCGCTGACGATACTGCAGTCTTCTCCGACACTGTAGAAACAGCACCTCGAAAAACAAACCGTCTGAAAACAGTTGCAGAGAGTTGCGCTTCAAATCTCTTTTTAAAAGACGAAATTCGTGACCAACATTAATAACTCACCTGAAGTGTTAGTAACAGAATATGGTAGTATCAACAAGGGTGGCACATTTAAATAACAATGTGAAGTAATTCAAGTCAATGGATTAGACAAGGAAGCACATAAAGCAATAACAAGAGAAATGGGTAACTAGCGTAGCGACTAACTAAACATATCTACAATAAGAAAAATCTTTCAAGAAAAATCAAAATTAGACACCGCAACACAGTAATCAAGCCACAAAGTCTATACACTCCAAAAAATGAACGTTCTTCACCAAATCAGGAAAAACAGAAGAGATACAGAAGTAGGAAAGACCAATTTGGGGACCATTTCAACGCGGAAATACCTTTGGACGCAACTAGTGGAGCGTATGGATGACCTACGTTTTATTAAGATGTATGGCGGTGTCGTGAATGTTATACTTGAATTTAATAAAGTCAAGTATTGTTCAATAAATTTATTAAATACCTGGTATCGTTCTACAGACATTTTTTATTTTCCTGCCAAGTGTTTCAACAGTTACGGAAGCTTCTGATGTTAGATTCGAACTCACATATTTAACCTCTGAAGATGCCGTATCTGGTGAAACAATTGTCAGGAAAGTAAAAAAGTACCTGTGTAACTATACCATGTGTTTATTTATTAAATTCAAGTATTAATCAAACGTTCTACACGACCACTCGATAAGTGTAAGAATGTTATATTCTGAGACGACTGAGAAATCTATCAGATTTCATCTTGTTTCCTTTCAATCTGAAATCAGGAAATGACAAGCGTTCATTCACTGAAACCGTCGGGAGTCTTACTGATTTCGCTCTCTGTATAGTGTAGAGAGACAGACAGTCTTCACACTTTACTTGATACAATCCACTTTTTAAAAGTGTAGGCCTATAACGTCTTGGTTTGCCGCTTATTAAAAACTAACTTTTTTCATTAAATGAAACCGGACAATAGTTGTTAATTTCACAGTGGAATTATTAATTCAATTAGTAACAGTATATATATATATATATATATATATATATTCATATTAACTCACATTATTCTCGTTTTTATAATTTATATAAATAATAATATATTTTATTTAACGATTTATTATATAATTCCGATGATGACAGTACATTATAAAATAGTCGAAACATTGATGTAAATAAAAAAACAATGAAATATATTCTTGAGTAAAAATTAAAAATATCATTATTTTTATAATATACATAAATCGGATTTATAAATACAAATATATATATATAAAATATACTTATATATGTATCAACAGACGTTTCTGAGTAAAAACAGATATATTCTGTGAAACGTCAGATTGAAATACAACGATAAAAAATAAAAACACTCTACCTGTATAAGTAATTGTAACTCGATTATATACAAGAATCTTGCTAGAAACTTAACGAGTTACAAAGAAAAAAATTGTTAAAATTGCTACTGATTAGGAAATTAGGTTCTAAACTACCAACAGTGCAAACGGTTCACATTAATGTGCTTTTGCTTTTCATGATTACTTTGTTTATTGTGTTTGTGTTGTATGTACCTATTTTTAACGCCATTTTTTAGAATGTTTCAATTAGTTCTTAGACATCTATAACGTCAATAAAGTACGGTACCGTACGTTTCGTGTTAAGAACGTGTCAATTACTTAACGCTTGCACTGTCTGAGTTTCGTTTGCGCTCTCAGAGTTTTTCTCCCAAACATTTTCTTCCACAATAATGTTTATTGGGAACGTCATAAATAATTGAGTATTACTACACTAAAATTAATTAACCTTTTGTTTCTTATTTTGAAAAAGCACACAATCATAACAGGACAAAATAAGCAAGGACGCAAAAACACACCACGTGTGTACAGTTGCATGAATAGGGCTCGTTTGCGTGTCCACATATTCCGCATCAGTCTAATTACCGTATTCCCTAGCCGACAATCTGTTCTGTTCCGTTCCGAGCCAGCCTGATTGAAATATGTCTCACGAAAAATTCCGATTCTGAGTGCGGCCAGCTTAAGGGGACTCGTCCGTTGAAAAATTAATTTTGTTTACTAATATATTTATTGTTTTTAAATGAATCTTCAGATCGTTCTATTTAAAATGATGTATAATTTATAAGTATTTTATTCGTTTATAACTATACAAAGAATTTATGAATTTATCGTCTCACGTGTTTCATGCGTGATTTTTTGACATCTGCCGGTTATATTTTGGATCTGCATTTTTAATTATCTTTTACTTCCATGTTCCATAAGGAAATGGAAGTATGGTCATGGCGACAAAAATCGTGTTCGAGATAACAGCTGATTCTGATTGTACTACAATCAATGAAGAAAAGTCATGAAGAAATGACTTGAAAAGTCATTTTTCGAAAAGAGTCTGTGTGTGTGTCTGTCTGTCTATCTGTGTGTCTATGTGTAGAATATTTTCTATGGCAAACGATAACATCCGCAAATTCAAACAGAATCAAATACTTTTTTGCATACAGTCGTGAATTGTAGAGGACTCAACGCCTATTGATTTTGGTGAAGATCGGTTAAGAGAAAGGGATAGTTCACCAGCAACGTTTTATGTTTTAAGAAGGGTAATTTTTGCTATGACGAACGATAACTGCCGCACATTCAAACAGAATCAAACAATTTTTTTGCATACAGCCCTGAATTGTAGAGGACTCAAGGTATGTTGATTTTGGTGAAGATCGGTTAAGGAAAAGGTGTAGTTTACCTGCAACGTTTTATGTTTTAACAAGGGTAATTGTTTTATGACGAACGATAACTGCCGTAAATTCAAACAGAATCAAATAATTTTTTACATACTTGCCTGAGTTGTAGAGGACTGAAGGCCTATTGATTTTGGTGAAGGTCGGTTACGGGGAAAGGGTAGTTTACCTGCAACGTTTTATGTTTTAACAAGAGTAAAGTACTTAATTTTGATAAATAAAGTATCCTGATAAGAAGATCATAATAATCCACTGCAGAAACGTAGATGAAATATCTATAAATGAAAGTGATAGTTGAAGGGGGAGGGGATAATTTTGTATACGTGTACTACGTTATCGGCAACAAAGAAGTAGTTTGTTGTTAAAATTCCTTCGCGGGCTGTTTGCCCGCAGTCCAATGTTTTCCGCAAAACCAGACGTTTCGGCAGTTCCATCGACTGCCATCATCAGTGAAAATCGAGTGCGATAACGTGTGGTGGTATACGTTAGCGACCACAGTACGTGCAGTAAGGATGGAAAGTTATTCTGGAACCCTGCGCGACCTATAAAAGCTAGAGCGTCTGGCTTAGCCAGTTAGTTGACAGTGAGCGATTTCCTTAGCGCGGATCGAGTGGTTGTCGAAATATTGTGTGAAGTGTTTACTGCGTTATAATTAGTGTGGAACTCTATTATTTTACATTATTATTGCACAAATATTACTTGGATTATTGTACGAATTGATTACGAATTGTTAATTGTGATTAATTAAAGCTGGTAATTAGTGATTTCATTGGTAGCACACGAAATAATCACTAAATAAACTGGAGGCAGCATATAGAGAGAATTGAAGATATGAGGCTACCTAAACAAGTAATACCATACAGCCCTCAGGGAAGACGTGATATAGGTGGACCGAGGTATTTTGTTTCCACTGTACCGTACGACGATCAGTGAGACCGTCGTAACAATATTTCCTCCTCGTCAGAAATTTTTGGCGCCTGTGTTCGCCGCCATAACTGAGTCGACGCGCCACCCACAAGTACAAAGTGCAGCACAACAATTGTGCACATCGAGAGACCTCGCTGGTCGGCTACGAGAATCACTACGTGTGTGTGTGTAAAGGTCGTGTTGACAGTGCGCGAGACAACTTTCTATAGACCTTGGCACACGTAAACAACCCTACTGACCGTCATAATTAACTGAATGCAGCGGACAAGTGTAATGCAATGCAATTGAGTACACACGGTCAACAAACAACGAGACAATGTTGTACAATAACCTGTCACGGTTATAGTACGTAGAGCCTGTTTTGCAGTTTCTTCGGTTGTCAGCTGACTGTCCTACAGTACTCACCGATGTTTACAGTCAACTGTGCACTCTGGTTTTAATTTAACATAATATGTAATTAAATTCGTGAAGATTCTGAGTATGTTTTATTTAGTTTCCTTAGTAGAGGTTACCAACCTCTAGCTAAAGGATTAGCCACCTTCAGGTAACCTAACAGGCCTGTTTTCTGTTGGGGTTGTCTCACCAGCCAAAGGTTCCAGCCTTAAGGCGCTGGCAACTCGCCTTTCAGCCTCTTCCGACAGTTACATAACGCACATCCATTGTACGCCGTGCTTTCCAGGGGCCACGCGGCGAGGACACGGAAATAGGCTTTGCTTGCAGAGCTGACTTGATTTCTCAAGTTCCGACTTTTGTCGGGAACAGTGGGCATTAACCGAAATTTATTGGTCCATTTCCTTTATTGGACCAAAGGTTGCACCCTTAGAGACCAAATACGAATTGAAAATATACGAACTGAGCTAAATGTATATTCTATGGCCAACAGAATAAGGGAAGGACAAGTAAAAAGGAGGCAGAATATCGAGAGAATGGAAGATACGAGGCTACCTAAACAAGTAATAAGATACAGACCTGAGGGAAGACGTGATACATGTAGACCAAGGAAGAGAGGACTTCAGTAAAGTCGGAACAGTCGGAAGAAGAAGATATAATTAAATGGTGACGGACAGAATATCTGTGTACTGCAGGAAACGTTAGATTTGAGATAGATTAGATTATATATAGATTATATATTAGATTAGATATATCACATAGGAAATAATACAGGAGTGTGGAAGACGTTTACAGAAATGACACAAAACTTCAATGGTTTCCAGGGGAAAGGCAAGAACAACAGAAAAAATATTAATAAAGAAGAGAAAAGGAAAAAAGCACAGCGACAATAATTTAGAGTTATTGGAAAGTAAGAAAAGAAGCGGGTAGCAAAAAACTGAAATTAATCTATATGGTTATTTTACGCGGTCCTTAGAAGGTCAAAAGCGAAAGAAGAAGAAGATGGCTACATACATACAGACATATACAGTGGTATAATATAATATCCAAATAGAACTCCCGTCATGCGCTGAGCGTGACTGAATCAGCGCATCCCGAGCAACGACCCCACACATATAAAACTGTTTCGTAAAAATAAATATAACCAGCGGTTTCGTGACGAAGGACGTCAATACTTAGGAAGCGAATGGTTCTAATGAACTCGACGCGCTCTTTGATCGTTACGAATAAAGTACCCCGTAAAAATACACTTTTTATTTTGTAATTATGAAACATGTTTCCTAACTCATAAATGTCGTTTACAAATTCATACGGTTTTTGAAATAAATTTCAAATTATTACGGATAGTTAGTTGGCGAAACGCTGATCAAAGCAGTGTCTCGCCAACTGATCGTAAAAACCAAAAAATCTTGTCGAATTACTATTACTAAGACGCGTGGACGCGCAATATACACAGGCAAAAAAAGAGAGAGAGAGAGAGAGAGATCTATGTATAGTTTAGAAGACAATCAGGGTCTCTGACACTATTAATCCTCGAATATTGTGCACTACACATTGCAATAAGCACACTTATTTTCAGGTATTCATTACTTAAAGTTTGAACATAACAGGCTCTGAGTAACATTTCATATAGCATATAAAATGCAGGATCTTGTAGCCCAGTTGCAGAGAATGTGTACTGTAACGATTGTCCATCTGTACGTTTAATGAATATTAGATTCAAGTATACGTGATTAGGTTTTTTCAAATACTAATTTTATGATGTGTATCATCGACAGGTGTCATTTTACTTGAAAATACTTTTATAATTTTCCTACTATAGACTTCAGACAGTTCACCGAAATGAAAATTTTACGTGAATTACCGAATGCTGGGATCAAGTGAAGAGACTTCTCGGATACAATAATAAAAATAAATAAATAAAATAAGTAAGGAAAATATTATTAGGAATTAATAAGGAATTATTAGGAAAATATTAGGCCCACGAAAAACTTCAGAAGGGTGGTAATTAAGAAGTAATGATGAAATATATCAAAGTATATAAAATATAACAGAAACCATGAGAAAAAGAAGACTATTATTTTTTGTACATTTATATAGAATGGACGACAATAGGTTAACAAAGCGGATCTTTAAATATCTGTGGGGGAAGAAGTCAACATGAAGTTTACAACACTGTGGGGTGTTATGCTATTACGCTACTGAATTAACGAATCTGTGATTAAGTAATTATTGAATATATTAATTTGCATAATGAGCTCGTGTAATCAATAAATAACACGTTATATCATTCATTAAATTCAATATATAAAATATGGAAGATTCCCTGTAAATACATACATTCATAAACTCATGAAAAGAACATAAAAGAACACATGTTTACACATCAAATTACAAGGTAAATCCAATACGTTGTTTGCTGAAAAACATACACATACATATATAATGTAATCGATATATAGAAACACAAATATTCAAACAATAAATCCTATACTACTGCGTTCATCGTATGCCTCAGATGGATGGCGTTAATTATATTTATCATGTTTAAATTAGATGCTCAAGGGGTGTTTCTTGAAAAAGAGACAGGACAGTAGAGTTTCTTATGATAAGAATAGCATAAAGATTACTTGTTTAGGTGAATTTATCCGATATTTCCATCGGCGTAACTCCTCTCTGCTGGATCATGTGTGGGAAGCTGTGCTGAGCTGTGACTGACACTTAACACACGCGAAACAGATTCACTCGCGCTGTGTGTTCGTATTAAAGTTCATCGTTACTTATGGTGTATATATATATGTCTGTCTATTGTTCAACGTTTGATATGTTCATTACTGTTAGTGTTTTGATGCCGCGGTGTAATTGTTCCACATGATATTGAATCGCACCGCAACACTGTATAATGTTATTATTTCGCCGTCCGGTATTACATCAACGAAAGTTCTACGCGTCGATTATTGATGTAAGTGTGACTGGTTAGTTCAATTCTGAATTAGAGTATAATAAATAATTCTATAATTGTTAAGCACTGGCGTATGTCGCATGTTTTTAGACACTGAAAGTACACTATTACCGGATACGCGCCAATATCGAAATGTCTAAGTCTCTTAGTTATATGACGCGTGGCAAAATTTCAAAGTCCCACTGCCGTCCGTATGTTAATCGAACTTTGACGACCGACTGTTGAAAATTATAAAGACTGTTCTACTGACCGACTGACTGCTCAAAGTATATGAGTAAAAATTTATGAAAGACCGTCCAAAGTATATGGTTGAAAAATTATGAGAGACTGTCCTCCCGCGTGCTCTGCAAGCAGTTTTTATCAAACATCGTGTACCACAATGCACCGTACTGGAAAACACGCCTCAAGTTGAACATGATAGGACGGAAGATCTCCTACCCTTAAGCCAGAGTGTCGTTCTTCACTTCCCATTCGACGTTCCCGTTGCTATGCTGGCGACGGTCCTCTCCACCAGGTCTCTGGGTAGATGCTGGGTTGTGATTGGATATCCTGTCTCCCCACGGGTTCGCGTCGAAAGCCTCCGTACTCTTTTCCTAGAACAGGAGAAATTTCATGCTCGTCTATCATGCCATTGTCTAAGCGTACTCCGGGTCTCGCTGCAGTTCTCACGAAAACAATGTGTCGTCTCTTGTTATTGTTCGCTGTGTTTGACCTTTTTTTTCTGAACGCTATCCTGGCGCAGCGTGACGTCGTTTCCAAAACGGCACACCTACTGCCTGTCGTAAATATCCGTTGTCGCCAGTAAGTCGTTCCCCTGCTGTTTACAAGTTCGATTCTATTATTTTAGGTATCGATGTCCGTCCTCGTATAGGGTATATACTATTGTGTGACTTACTCTTTTATTCTTTACTGGTACTCTAACAAATTAACCCGGCAGTGTGTCCGTCACAGTTTCTCCTCTAAATTGGTACTTGACACAATTTCCATTATCTGACATTTGCAGGCTGTAAATCTCGTGTTTTAGTCGAGTCTGTCACGGCCAACCCTGTGCCCTATTGTACAACTATGTGAAACGTACTTGCATTGTCTGAAGTAAACGTTCACTTGACACTTCTACACACATTTCTTTATTTATTGCTCGTGGGCTGAGTAGGTGTGTCATGCTGAATGTAACGTCTTTTCAGTCACACTAAAATTTTTTAAATTTTTGGTTGTTACATAGGTCCCCAAATCGGATTTGATGTTGGATTAGCGGAAGACACTCTAATCCGATTTCTGCGCTCTGAGTTTGTTGTGGGATTCCCCTCTGATAAAGTCGCGGTCAATGACCTACTTTCCTCTGCTTGGGGTATATGGATATATATTCCCTATATTTGGCCGTAAACTACCTCTGGGAATTTATTGCCGTGCATCTGAGGAAAGATGAACGCATTTTTTACATATTTGCATATCTAATTAGATATGGGATTATGTACAATAATAATAGCTGTGGATGGCAGTGCCGCCCGCTTATAATCTAACACATGAAATAATGATTTTCGACATGAATTACAATTATTCATGTATCGTTTAAATATCATTATGATATCTAATGTTCTTAGTCTATCTTGACCATTTAAAATACAATTTACGACCTGTAAATACACATTGATACATTCACTAATTATTATTGAGTATCACTCACAATACGTGTTACTATCATCTATACTAATTATATTGATTAGTAATTTATATACATTATTCAGGAACAATTAACAATTCACTTGAGATCATTATGATCATAACTAACTTTGTTTTATATCACTCAGATTTGATTAATTAATCTAATATCATCGGGTGTCTATAAAACTCGTTATAACGTCTTTTCGCAATTTATTGCTGCACATTCAATTGAACTTTTCACATCATAATTGTCTTTTCTATTTAAATTTCCACTAACACTGGCTATACACATGTAATTAATGTCGTTAGGTTGCCACATTGTGACTTAAGAACTCCTTGTACAAAATCTTTACATTATACACTAATAAGATATACATCATACCGATTAGCTAGTTGGACCGGTTTTCGCGGGACATTCACCTTATGTGTTGATCCGCCTCCGAATCCACTAGTCTAACTGATTGTCGATGCACTTTCGTTTTCCTTTGAGACTTGTGATTTCGTCTCAAAGTATCTCTTCAGCAATCGTACGTTGAAAATACCCCTCAGTTTTCCATTGCTATCGCACTCAGCGAGCTCGTATGTTGCGTTACCAAAGACGCGACTAACCTTGTATGGTCCGGTGTATAACTCGAAAAACTTGTCAATCCTTTTCATTGCGGCGTCGGATTGATGGTAGCTCCTCAACAGCACCTTATCGCCGGTAGCAAATTTAGTAATATTCTTACCATCATTGATACGTTTAGCATATTTCTCTCTTTTGTCTTTTATCTTTACAAACACATTAATATTGGGATTGTGTTCATTGTTGATGACGTCTTTGTCCAGCCACTTCTCCCATGCGCGGGTCGGCTTCTTTCCTAAGTGTGCCTCGTGGGGTGTTATTTCTATTGTTTCGTGGTACGTTTCATTGATACATGTTTCAATTACTCCGACGTATCTTGACCACTTGCTATGCTGGTCGTGTACCAGGATCCTGAATAGATTTCCCAATTGGCGGTTAATCCTTTCCGCTAAGTTCGCTCGAGGATTCCTTATCGCGGTATATCTTGGTTGTATTCCCAGCTCCTCGAGACCTTTAACCCATCTTTCGGCGGTAAATTGCGTGCCGTTGTCGGTTAAAATGACTCTCGGTCGTCCATACTTCGTACAGTAATCGTTGATCCGTCGTAGTGTCGTGGTGGTTGTCGCTCTTCTTAGTGTAAATAGTTTGACAAACTTTGTGAAGTTGTCCACCATGACAAGTAAGTATTTGACACCTCCTATACCTGTTGGTAAGGGTCCATAGTAATCAACACTTACTATGTCACCTTTGGCTGATGGTATCATGGCTTTTGTTCCGCCAAAGAGCATCCTGTTGTTCGTATCCTTGTACCGTTGGCAAGAGTCACAAGTTTGGGTGTATACCTTCACTTTCTTGATCAAGCTGTCGATCGTGAAGTGCTCTTGTAACATTTTTATACACCTTTTCGGGCCTAGGTGTCCGTACATTTGGTGTATCTCTGCAATTAGATCCTTCGACACGCTGTCAGGAATGTATAGTTTCCATTCGCCACGTCGTCGTCGGTACAACTTATCATTAACAATTTTATAAAATTTACTTAATTTACTATCTATAACGTTATTCTTAATCTTATCTATGAGCGTTCCGAGTTTGGCATCTTCATTTTGGTATTTGCCGATACCTCTAATTATTTTGCCTAATTGTTGACTCATTTTAATAACTAGGTGATTAATCAAATATTCGTGCGTCTCCTCGTTTGTCTCGTGTTGTTCCGTGTCAGCCGGGTATCTACTCAGTATGTCCGCAACGACGTTATCCTTTCCTTTGCAGTGGATAATGTCGAAATTGTACTCCTGTATGGCGAGAATCCATCTTGTAATTCTGGAATTATTTAAGTGACACTTGTGCATAAATGTTAATGCTTTATTGTCGGTGATTATCGTGAGTGGTTGGCCAAGTATGTACATACGAAACTTATCCAGACATCTAACGATACTCAGGAGCTCTTTCTCCGTCGTGAAGTAATTGCGTTCTGCTCCCTTAAATGTCTTGCTTGTAAAAGCGATGACGCCGATTTCTCCATCTTCATCAATCTGGTAAAGCTGGCCACCATACGCAAAATTACTAGCGTCACACTGAATATAGTATCTTTGGTTCGGCCGTGGGAACCGTAGAGTTACTGTGTCGATAAATAAATTCTTGACTCTCTGGAAACACTCGTCCACTTCCTTTGTCCATGAAAACTTTCGTCCACCTTTCAGCAGTTCATGTAAAGGTTGCGTTGTTTCTGCGTATTTACTCGAGAATCTGTTATAAAAATTGGTAAGACCAAGAAAACCTTTGAGTTGTTTTGTATTCTTCGGTGCTGGGAAATCCATAATCGCCTTTACCTTGTCATCGTTTGCTTGTATCCCTTTTGTTGTAAGGCGATAACCAAGGAAGGAGATCTCTCGTCTGAAGAATTGTGACTTGGTGAGGTTGACAGTTATATTTGCTTTATTGAGGTTGTTTAGCAACGCTTCTAAATGATTTAAATGTGTTTCTATATTATTGGAGTAGCACAAGCAGTCGTCCACGTAGATGATCGTGTTCTTCTTGACCTCCTCCTCGAGGGCCACATCCAATCCACGTGTTAACGCTGCAGAGCTGGTGCTGAGTCCAAATGGCGTCACTGTGAATCGGTAGCACTTCCCTTCATGCATAAACGCAGTGAAATCCCTACACTCTCGTTTTAATGGGACTTGCCAGAAGCTACTGGATAAATCGACTGTCGACAAGTACTGCATATCACCACATCTAGCCAATATCTCATTTACCGGGGACACTCCTTCGTAATCGGGTACGGTCACGCTGTTCACTTTTCTTGCATCGAGGCATAGGCGAACCCTCCCATCCTTCTTGATAACTGTCACGATTGGGTTGACGTACGGGCTGGCGCAACGTTCGATTACTCCATATCGTAACATCCGATTAATCTCCTCGTTCACCTTGTCTCTGTAGGCAAGCGGCACAGGCCACCCTCGTTGAAAGTAAGGTGTCCTGTCCGTAACGTGAAACTCGTGCGTGTAACCCTCTATTCTTCCCGGGCACTCCCTAAAAACATTCCGGTTCCTTACCAAAATCTCCTTCAGGCGTTGCAGTATTCCTTCATCCACGCAGTCTATGCTCCCAATCTTCTCATCGATGCATCGCAGTACTTCCTCTTCTTCTTCACTGTTTATCACGTCAATATTCATGATTGGTATAATGTGCTCCTCATCAACAGTATCGTTTTTTAAACTAACTACTTTGTTTCCGATGTCGATGCGACACCCAACTTCTTGTAAAAAACTAATTCCTAGTATACATGGTTTCACTAATTCTGGTATTACCAAAAACACACATTCATATCGGATACTATCAATCTCAATGTCACACAATATTTGTCTCTTAACTAATTTGGATTTACTTCCTACAGCACTTATTATAAATGTATTCGTTACGGGTAGTGTCTCATATGGTTCTATACTCTTCTTATGGTTATTAAACCAAGTTTCCGACAACCCGTTAACAATACAACCAGTATCAAGTAAGGCTTAGACAGTTACATCATTATTAAATTTAATAGTAATCTCGGGACATTTCAATATTTGTTTATTTACAATCTCGTCGTCCTCTTTTAGTAGGTCCTTTCGTAAATCAGGTAACAATATATTTACACTCTCACTCGGAAAGGAGTCGCTTAGAAATTCTATCTCCTCCCCTCGTTCGACGTATTTTTTTTTTTGTTATTGTTGTCGCTGTTACCGTTCGCCCTTGGGGTAGTGCCAACGACCGTGCCACTGGGTCCTGGCTCAGCTGGTGTAAACTGTACTGTATTGACGTAGTGTTTGTTGTCATACCGACCCCTTGTTGCCTGTCGGTCACTTTCATTTTTATTGTATTGCGTTTCCCTTTCTCTCGGATTGTTCCTCCCTTCGTTGTAAGGTCTATAATGTGGTCTGCGAGTGTTATCTCCGCTCGACTGTATACTTGTGAATTCCGTAATCAGCGCTTCGAAATTTGGTATACTCGTGATACCACGTGTGACCACGGCGAGCTGCAAGTCCTTACCAAAGTGGCGAGCTAGTTTTCGTATCAGCTGAGTGTCGGTTAATGCTGGTGACAGTTGCCGACTTTCCAGTAAAATCCGTTCTACATATTGGACAGCTGTGATTGGTCCATTCCACTCATATCTGCCGTACTCCAGATTGTCGCGTATATTGTCCTGGCGTTCTTGACCCCAGTACTTCAAGGTGAAAGCTTCTTTGAATTCTTCGTACGTGGAGATTTGATTCCTTATGACGCGCCACCATATTCCAGCGTCCATCTCCAAGTGTCTTCCGATCCATTTAATGTCACCGTTGCTGTAGTACTGTTCCTGGATCTCTGACAATTCCTTCAGGAACTCCATTGGGAACCTGTCAGTGCCGTTATACTTTAACTCTGTATGCGTGTGTCCGTTAATTCTACTGATTATTCCAGACTCACCTTCAATTAGCTGACGCTGTAGTCGTTCTATCTGGGATTTTAATTCGTTAATACGGGTGGTTTTCTCTCTGGTGCTCTCGTCTAGTCTTTGTTCCGCCGACTTCTGTCTTCCATCTACCTCATTGATTTTCTGTTGCATTGTGTTGTTTACGTCTCCCTGTTCCTGTTGTAGTTGTCTTACTGTTTGGAATAGTTCGACTTTCAATTCCTCTTGCTTCTTGTGATTTTCTTTTGCGTGTGTCTCCACTCTGTTGTGGATCTTTTTGATGCTCGTTTGAGTATTTTGGGCAACACTCTTTAGTTCCTGTCGGTCTAATTCTCTTGTTTCACGCACCTCTTCGAATTTCTTGTCGGTGTCGTCCCTTAACTCTTTTATGATTTCGTTCTGCTGCTTCTGAACCTCGTCTATCTTCTTATCACAATTATTTATATATTCACGCACTTCCGCGCGTATTTGTGTGAAATTTTCATTCTGCTTCTCGAACTTTTCATTGATTTCTTCTTTTTGCTTCTCAAACTTCTCTTCTAATTTCTCGAATTTTTTTATTAAAATTTTCATTAATCTCTTCCTTTTGCTTTTCGAATTTTTCATTCATAAAATCCATTAATGCGCGCAACGTCACCTCTTCCTGCGGTTGTTGTTGGGACTCCTGTCCCCGCGCTCTGACGTCTGACGTCTCCTCGGTCATTTGTGAATAAGTTGGTGATGCCTCTCGTTCGACACCAGGTACTCCCTGTTGGTTATTAATGTCAAAATTCATGGAATCTGTGCTACTGGTCGTCATTTTTGCAGCTTTACTACGCGTTAACATTCAGTCCCAGTCCAACTAGCTTCACACTAATAATATTTGTTCTTACAACTACTAACATGAAATATTAATATATACGCTTATCCTATCTCTACTGCCTGCTCTTTGCCGTGCGGTGGGCGCCAAATACAAGATTTTCTTTATATTGGGAGTTTTTGGATAATTGTAATGCCCCACGTTCTTTGGGCGGCAAATACAACACTGTGGGGTGTTATGCTATTACGCTACTGAATTAACGAATCTGTGATTAAGTAATTATTGAATATATTAATTTGCATAATGAGCTCGTGTAATCAATAAATAACACGTTAATTACTTTACGTTAGCATAACTATTGCATGGAGACTCTAGTTGTTGCATTAATAAATAAAATAAAATAAACTACCATAAATCACTCAAATGCTACTTTCTCGTTCTGAGGTAATTTGACAATGATGAACGCATATTGATAAAATAAACACTTATTTATTAACATTATATCATTCATTAAATTCAATATATAAAATATGGAAGATTCCCTGTAAATACATACATTCATAAACTCATGAAAAGAACATAAAAGAACACATGTTTACACATCAAATTACAAGGTAAATCCAATACGTTGTTTGCTGAAAAACATACACATACATATATAATGTAATCGATATATAGAAACACAAATATTCAAACAATAAATCCTATACTACTGCGTTCATCGTATGCCTCAGATGGATGGCGTTAATTATATTTATCATGTTTAAATTAGATGCTCAAGGGGTGTTTCTTGAAAAAGAGACAGGACAGTAGAGTTTCTTATGATAAGAATAGCATAAAGATTACTTGTTTAGGTGAATTTATCCGATATTTCCATCGGCGTAACTCCTCTCTGCTGGATCATGTGTGGGAAGCTGTGCTGAGCTGTGACTGACACTTAACACACGCGAAACAGATTCACTCGCGCTGTGTGTTCGTATTAAAGTTCATCGTTACTTATGGTGTATATATATATGTCTGTCTATTGTTCAACGTTTGATATGTTCATTACTGTTAGTGTTTTGATGCCGCGGTGTAATTGTTCCACATGATATTGAATCGCACCGCAACACTGTATAATGTTATTATTTCGCCGTCCGGTATTACATCAACGAAAGTTCTACGCGTCGATTATTGATGTAAGTGTGACTGGTTAGTTCAATTCTGAATTAGAGTATAATAAATAATTCTATAATTGTTAAGCACTGGCGTATGTCGCATGTTTTTAGACACTGAAAGTACACTATTACCGGATACGCGCCAATATCGAAATGTCTAAGTCTCTTAGTTATATGACGCGTGGCAAAATTTCAAAGTCCCACTGCCGTCCGTATGTTAATCGAACTTTGACGACCGACTGTTGAAAATTATAAAGACTGTTCTACTGACCGACTGACTGCTCAAAGTATATGAGTAAAAATTTATGAAAGACCGTCCAAAGTATATGGTTGAAAAATTATGAGAGACTGTCCTCCCGCGTGCTCTGCAAGCAGTTTTTATCAAACATCGTGTACCACAATGCACCGTACTGGAAAACACGCCTCAAGTTGAACATGATAGGACGGAAGATCTCCTACCCTTAAGCCAGAGTGTCGTTCTTCACTTCCCATTCGACGTTCCCGTTGCTATGCTGGCGACGGTCCTCTCCACCAGGTCTCTGGGTAGATGCTGGGTTGTGATTGGATATCCTGTCTCCCCACGGGTTCGCGTCGAAAGCCTCCGTACTCTTTTCCTAGAACAGGAGAAATTTCATGCTCGTCTATCATGCCATTGTCTAAGCGTACTCCGGGTCTCGCTGCAGTTCTCACGAAAACAATGTGTCGTCTCTTGTTATTGTTCGCTGTGTTTGACCTTTTTTTTCTGAACGCTATCCTGGCGCAGCGTGACGTCGTTTCCAAAACGGCACACCTACTGCCTGTCGTAAATATCCGTTGTCGCCAGTAAGTCGTTCCCCTGCTGTTTACAAGTTCGATTCTATTATTTTAGGTATCGATGTCCGTCCTCGTATAGGGTATATACTATTGTGTGACTTACTCTTTTATTCTTTACTGGTACTCTAACAAATTAACCCGGCAGTGTGTCCGTCACAGTTTCTCCTCTAAATTGGTACTTGACACAATTTCCATTATCTGACATTTGCAGGCTGTAAATCTCGTGTTTTAGTCGAGTCTGTCACGGCCAACCCTGTGCCCTATTGTACAACTATGTGAAACGTACTTGCATTGTCTGAAGTAAACGTTCACTTGACACTTCTACACACATTTCTTTATTTATTGCTCGTGGGCTGAGTAGGTGTGTCATGCTGAATGTAACGTCTTTTCAGTCACACTAAAATTTTTTAAATTTTTGGTTGTTACAAGTTGGATTAAACAAGTCCAAAAGGATTTAGAAAAAAATGATATACACACAGAAGAAGCAATTGAAAGAGAAGTTTTTCGGGCAAAAGTGTTAAAAATGGAAGGAGTCCAGGGTAAGAGAGAGAGAAACGCAGGTTCAAAGTGGACTGAAGTCAGGAAGAAGAGACACAGTGAAAAGATTAAATAATATTGGTGAAAAAGGAAAGAACAAAGAATAAGGAATTGAAATTGGCATGTGGTCCTTAGATGGCACATACAAAAAGAAAAAAAAAATAACCAAGATTTCACATACGTGGTTCAAAGAAACAGAAAAAGACATAGTTTAATAGATTAAATAGTTTCAAAGACATTGAAGAACGCTTGCCATTCAAAAAGATATTAAAAAATGCCCAAGGTTTTCTGGAAAACCCCAAGAAGAGGACAGGTGCCATCTGGGCGGACAAAATGAGGGGTATACGATATGCGAGAGAAGGAAGACAAAGGAGAAATCGGGAACAAACCAGTTGAAACAAACGTAGTCCACAGTGGCTCACACGAAAAAATAACATTTCAAAAATAGCAAAGACGTGATAAAAAAATCAAACGATGTACGAGAGGTTAAACGGAGAGGGAGTAAACGTATTTCCTCGCCATTAAGATTAACGTTACTTACGCTTGTACGTTTACCGAATCGAATACATTTTCCTATTAGTGTAATTACTTAACAATAACCGGGTGAAACAGTCGTTGGCAGTAACAACAATTGTTCAGTGCGTACGACACAAAACATGATGTGTTCAAATTAGGCCAACGTAAGCAAGCAGGGGCCGCCAAATCAGAGCTATGCGAGACGCGACCTCGGTCTGCTCCAGTCTGATTTACAGCTGCAGCCGGTCATAAACACGTACCCGCCATTAACTTTCTGTCGCATTACTACACTGGTGGAAGCCGGGTAGTCTCCAAGGTCTACACACAAACACAAACACTAACGCGATAAATCATCAGTTTATTTTGCAGCTCCAAAGCGCCCAAAAGCTAATAATTTATTGGGTTATCAACGTATTTAAATAAACGAGTGTTTTCTTCTTCTGACTGAACCTTGCCCTTCACACACACACACACACACACACACACACACACACACACACACACACACACACACACACACACACACACACACACACACACACACACACACACACACACACACACACAGAGGCAATTTTGTGATACTTTATTTTGCGCGACAAAACGAGGCTGCTTAATTTTTTGCCAGCACATTTTTGTGGCATCACGGAGAAACCGTGGACCAACAGAATGTGCGAACGGCCTTTTACGGAAGCCAACACGAAACTTTTTTCCCAGTAAAAAGAGACGACAAAAAAATGGACAAGAAAAAATTCGTAAAGCACACACGTTTGTGTTCGTCTTTATACGCAACAAAAGTTAATCTGATTCATACGAGCGTTTAATCAACATTACTTACGACAAATACGTAACGGTATAGGCCTATACTGTAATTCATTCATTTTGGCCGACAGGTGTTTACCGCAAACAGCTGTCATTTAATTAGCAATTGGCGGCGTCCGGTGTTACCAGCTGGCAATACTTCTCCTCCCAAGAATGAAATTAATTTCTGTGTCAAGTTTCATTCGTACATGTGACAAACGACCGAAGCAACAACGGGTCACGTTTTCGATTTCCGCTTAACAGCATAAATATCTCACAATATAAATAAGAAAAACAAACATAAGGCCACTGGGACAAGTTTTCTCCCATCTTCTGCAAACACTGAGTGTGTTAAATATTCTGTGCAAGTTTTCTAAATCTTGACTCAGCGAGTAGGCCTACGTCTTCTTCTTCTTCTTCTCCTCTTCAAGGATTAGGTTATATAAACCTGTTATGGCACCCATCTCATCCTCGGACGACCCACGTCTCTTCTACCAGTGGCTTTATATTTCAGTGCCGCTTTCGCCAATCGATCCTTTGCAGATGATCCCACCACTGTCCTTACTCCGAGGCTGCTTTGGATACTACAAGCATTTCAGAGTTTTACGTGAACATGTTACTGGCCTGTTGCACAACCTCCTACCAGAAGGACCAGAGACTCTACTGTCAGGGTGACCATACCTTACCCGAAAGGCCCCTGTTTTGGGGCGCAGGAGATCCGCCCTCAGGCTTCTCTTTCTGAGATAAGATTTGGTGGCTTTGTATCAGTAATTCTGATACTGAACGTTTCTTAGTATTTCCAGTGGTCACCTATCGGCATCAGTGAGCACTCTAAGATCCTAATCCACCCAAAATTAAGTAATTAGAACTGAAAAAGAAGACACCCTATCTCTCGATTACTCTAACAGCGTTGGGGTCAGAAAAGAACAAGAGGCAGTCAAGAGAGACCAGACAGAAAAGACTAAAGGAAGGGATCTCACCCACGACAAGTTGAAGCAAAGTGAGAATCCAGCTAGGGATTGTCAAACCCATATCCAAAGATGTGGGCCCCTGATGACGAGTAGGCCTACGTATCTATAAAAATTCCCAGCAACGGGGATTAAATCGAAATGTACTTGTTTCGGAACAGAAATTAATCAATGCTTTTCACAGAATACGTAGCCCACGCCACCGACACCACCGGTAGAGACTGTGGAGCGCTTGTAAATGCGCGTTCGGTCTTAGGTTTACGTAGGCCCTATGTACAGAATAACATTTTAATGGCCTACTACGGAAATATTTCAATCATGAAATACTCGGTGGACAACAGTGCGCTGGAAAACAAGTTTTGCAGAAAATATTTTGCTTGACTGAACCATTTAACAATGTGTAAGTGTCAGTGGCGGTTCGTGGTTCTGACAGTTGGGGGATCAATGTCTAAATGTTTCTACTAAAGTAAGGGCAATTATACCATTCCAAATAACACACGGGGTGGGTCGCAACGTGAAGACATAACTATTGACAACTTTTAGTAGGCCTAATGTTAAGTTGTGTTTATTCTATCTGTAAATTATTCTAAAAATATATAGTTAAAATAGAAGGATAGTTAATTATTTCTGTTTAATATTTAAAACAACAAGCGGCCTACCGAGTTCCTTAATTTTGCATTTGTCTCTAACAGAGAGAGAAGAAAAAATTTGTTTTTAAAATAGATTGAATACTTTTCTTTTATTTTACCAAATCAATGAACTGAACACAAAAATAAGAAATACATGAGCACTTAACAAACAAAAATACCAGCAAACACTTCGAAGGTTATACACGCTTCGGTCAGCTTAACTTTACTATAATTATTGAATGACCTACATTAAACACACTTTATTTTCGGAATATAATTACTTCATTATTTCATTTGATTTTAAGACTTTACTGCACAAATTTTAATTGCATTCTAGATGAAATAGAGACATCTGACACAAAACTGAAGGTAAACGGACAAATCATGTGGTAAAAATCATAATAATGGCGAATGGCGGTATTATAAAAATGTTAAAATTCCCGTTCAGTGCGGTTCGGCTCTCGTTGGAACTAGCCGTGTCTTTCGCTAAACACGAGCTTTAGCGACAATTCAATGTAATTTTGCGTACACTGATTTTCCCCTTCAAAGCTGTGTACACAGTCTAGGAGGTACTGCGAGCTACTTTGAACCTCAAGCAATAGTAGCGAGCAATTCGCCTAATAAGCGAATCCATTACTGTTCAGTCAACAAGATTAATCTCGTAAATCGTGTTATTTAGCTATGAAATCATTATCTCAACAAATCCTTAAATATATTTAAATTATTTAGGGAGGTTCACTGAACCACTGAACCTTATGAACGAGCCGCCACTGGTAAGTGGCTACATCGTACAAGAGGTGACCCAGAAGACCCACAATAGTACGGGTCTACACCGGAAGCTCGGTAGATATTCCTAGTGAATGTCTACAGTATCCGCTGCCTAGTGACAGCAGTAGTCACCAGTATCAGTATCCAGTAAATCTATTTGGATTCAGCTGTAATACTGCGTCCTATTGCTGTAGGGTTCTGCTGCTGCCTTGCGGTCGGATGATTGGGCATCGGCGGAAGTCATGGCCCGTAAGGTTGCAGGCCTTCCTGGTACCCTATAATCTTCTTCTTCTTCTATGGCGTCACAGTTCGGAGTCGAACCTTCGCCTCCATAATCATCCGCCTCCATTTTTCCCTGTCCTTGGCGATCCATCGTTTTAAGTTAAGTATCAGTATCCCTCGCCACTGCATCAATCCAGCGATGCTTAGGTCTTCCGACAGGCCTTCTACTCTCGATTTGACTAAACAGTACCTTCCTAGGTATTCGGTTGCCTTCCATCATAATGATGTGTCCTGTCTACTGCAATCTATACAGTCGGATGGTGGTGGCCAGATCACTGTCTTTATATAGTATTTATAGTTCCTCATTGTGAACTATATACATCCATATATTCTCCTCATAATTCTCCTTTCAAAGGTATTGACCATGTTAGCGGCTTGTTTGTTCAGAGTCCAAGTCTCGCTGCCATTATCACCGGTCTAACCATAACTTTACATAATGTGACCTTGGATTATGCAGTCGGATGGTGGTAGCCAGATCACTGTCTCTATATAGCTTGTATAGCTCCTCATTGTGACGTATTCTCCATATAACTTTATCATGTGACCTTGGACTGACGGTGGATATTCCTTGTCATCAATATAGCTGTCAACGAAGCATATGCTCTATTTGCGATCTGTATCCTTTCTTTATTTCATTTATTTCTTCATTGCCTTCTGCTATCCAACATACCAAATATTTAAACCTATTAAGTATTTATTTCCAGGTTTAGTGGTTGGTACCCTATAATGGGGAAATTTACGTACCGGTACTCAAAATCTTCAAAGAAAACAGCCGGGCTGAGTTGACGGTGACAGCGCCTCGCCTATGCCGTGACGATGATGAATAAGTAAGCGAGGTGAGTGCAATCGTCCTGTGCCGCGCTAACCCGAGCGCAGTCGTCATATTTAATTAAGGAAAACTACTTGGACTTGGCCGGGCGCAGCTGTCCATCGCCGTAGTGCGGGACGTCCATTGATTCGTTAGTGAAGCGGAACACGTCCAGTGACCTCAACGGGAAAAAGACACCACCGCGACTGTTTTGGTTTTAGTGTACGCTAGTGTTCTTACCCTAGATCAGGGGTCTCCAAACTTTTTCATTTGAGGGCCGAATTGAAAAATCTTGGTAGTCAGGCGGGCCAACAAAAAATATATATACATATATATTGTAACCAATACCGCTGTATGCCGGTCGTTACAAAAGAATAAAATGTATATGGAAAATTCAATAAAAATAGAATTTTCAAATAATAAAATAATTTTGTTATGTTAATAAATGTGTTTAAATGAGAAATACATCTGTTTTAAAAGGTTCTTGTAAAATTTTAATAACAGGTAGGTATTTATTGACCGTCGAGCACTTCTTGAAGATTTGAACCAAGTCTGAGTTAAATAGATTAACTCCAGTTAATAATCGATTGGTGATTTTTCTGACTGGTCCAATATCTTGTTCAAAATAGAATATATTCTTCTTACTTAAGTCCTTCAGCCTTATAAATACCCTTAAATTACCCTGTGAAATAAGTAACAGATACGAAATAATGGAAATATAAATATTTATTGACAATTTAAATAAGTAATCGATATTTTATCGATGGAGAGCAATTATCGACTCTGTCTCGGGAATTATCGATTGTGTCATACAGAACAAAATTTATGATATATTATATTAAAAGACAGGTTCTTTGAGCGATTAGAATTAATAGTCAGAGAAGGGTGACGAGAAAGTATAACATTAACAATTAAAAATAAATACAATAATTACTATTCAATAGTATTTAAATAATTCCAGTATATAATATTTGAATATAAATGTTTTGTCGAACCAATGAAGACTGACGTTACTGCGATGTAGTAAGCAGACTCCGTTTTCAAGATGGCCGCTACTCGAGTTGGACCAGGTTACTGCAAATGCGTCGCGTCAGAAAATCACAATAAAATTACCTTCATTAAGGTTTAAAATGTCCCCGCACTGGTGTAATATGTCTGTTAATCTATTTGGTGTATTCTGGTGAAGTGTTCTGTGTAAACTTGTGTTAGTTAGTTTATTTTCTATGTGTTCAACTTCTGCGGTTAAGTTCTCAAGTTATGGTTAGGAATTGCAGAATGAATCAGTTTAATTATAATGTTTTATTTGTTTTTATCACTCGTATTATAGAGTTAAGTGTTTGTTTTCACTATTGTCGTGAATGTATTAACAGCTTTAGCTTTAAAAAGTGTCTAATCCGTCTAACTCTCGTTCACTTATTTCAATGGCTAAACGCTAGTACCATTTTCAACTCGATTTAAAGAAACGTCCTTTACACAACTGTCCAGCTTGATATTCAACAAAAGACTAATTAACTTGGTCATAAATCTGGCCCAGTTAATCTTTGAAAAAGTATTGTTAACATATTCGATTACCTGTACACATGATAAAATATTACATTATATATAGAATTTATCTATTTTATTCATCTCTTTTATGAATTATGAACCTTATTATCGGTTTAACCATCTCATTCCCTTTAAATTGATGTATTATAGTCCATATCTGTAGACATTTTGTGGAAATTAACAAATTTTGTTCACACTTTGGAAATATTGGCTCAAAATTGGATTTCCGTCTTTATACAAAATTCCTCCATTTTAAATATTATTAATACTATTATAATAAATTTTAATTATTCATATTCCTCTTCCTTTCCTTAAATACATATAAATTACACCTTTGAACTGGTTTTTTGTGTTAATCTGTAAATTTGACTTTGCTCTTTAAAACTAATTGATTTATATATTTTGAAAATTTACAAAATGTTAAGGTATATTTCCTTATTATCATTTTAATTCATAGGATCATTCCCAGTAGTGTTTAACTGTGTTACCTTATCTAAATCTTGGTAGTTTACAGGATTTATAAGTAAATTATACTAGTTTATATTGGTTCTGTGAATTCACCAAATGGCCTAGATTTTAGAATTTTATATTTCTTTCTTTCTCAAATAAATTTAAACTTAATTCCTCCTCTGACTTTACATAATTACAATTATATGAAAATAACATGGTTTATAACTTACTGTGTGGTGTAGTAGTTAATTAACACTACTGTTATTAAAATAAATAATTATGAACATTGTTTAGCAATCTGCACAATTGAACATATTGCAGATATGGTTTGAACATATATCTTTTAACTATTTTTGAGCTAACATAGCATACCTATTAGAACATTATTAATGGTATGTTGGCTATTATTTATCAAACATAATTCTTTTTAAAACACATAACATAAATCTTATTTTCTAAAAACCCTTACAAATACATTTTATTAACACATTGATTTTAGGACTGTGAATAAACAGTCTATTTAAACATTTTACACTTATTAATACTATATTAATGCCAGTCCTTTCTGGTCTAAATCATGATTATTTGTGATCCCCTACATCAGTAAACATTAATTCCCATACTCTATTTATTATCATTTTTTACAAATGTCTTGTAAATAAAGATTTACATTAAAATAATAAAATATTGGAAATGTTCCATTCTATTATTTTATTATGCTGTTTATTATCAGATATTAAAGTTGTGATATTGCATACTGATAAGTTATAGTATCACCAACTTTAAGTTTATTGCATTTCTAAAAAACACACAAATTCACTTTCACTGTTGGTTCTGATATTTTGAGTCTTATTATCTCAGACCAGACCTTTAGTAATCATGGACCGTTAAGACTAGTTTATTTTCTTTATTACACAATAGCTTTAGTCGGTGCACTTCTTATAACGCTATACAGCACTTTAGTTTTCTCAATAATTACATTTTATAGGATTTTGGGTATGTTATACTTTCTTTTGCATAGTTTTTGTGGGTTTGGGGTTGATAGTAGTTTATATAATGATAGGTTTTACTACGGTGTTTCTTTCATACTATTTCTTCCTCTCCTCCTGTCTTCTTTCTTGTCCTTCTTCGTATCTTCCTTCTGGTCTTCATTCTTGTCCTTCTTCTAGTCTTCATTCTTGTCCCTCGTCTAGTCTTCACTCTTCTGGTCTTCCTTCCTCATTCTTGGGTAAACCAAGGTACTTGGTGTTATTTCGACTGAGGTTTAGTTTGGAGTATTTAATTTATTCACTGATACTGACTTTATTCTTCTATACAGGTTTCAGGGTATTGTTTTCTTCCTGATCACCAACTTTATTCTTCCCTCTTCTTGTTTTTGGGGTATTTTGGTATTCACCACTCTTTAATTGAGTCTCTTTTTTCTTGATATGGTCTTATATAACTGGTTTACTGCTCTGAGCTTCCTGGGTAACTTACTGATATTATACTATGAGTTGTTTCGATACTTTCTTTGGTTTTTTAAACAGTGGTTTTTATATATAATGTAATGAGGATTTTTATTTTATTGTGGTTCATTCCTCTGATTTATTTAAATGTCATTCAATATTATTATAACATTCGTTGGTGTAATTAAACTTTATGATTTCATATGATTTAAAATGCAGTGGATTTTCTGTCACGCTACAATGCTAATATTACAAGAATATGACTTAACAATTGAGTATTGTAAGGGTAAAGAAAATATAGTAGCTGATGTCCTATCCAGAACATCTTGTTCTTCGTGACGGCGCCATCTTTTGAAAGATCGATTTTGTGTGTGTGGGGTGTGATATATGTTCGAATAATATGTTGATTTGAATTGTCTTTGTTCGTTTAGGATGTCGTTTTTATGTGTTTTTGAGGGTTTGTATATTTCTAGTAGTTCAAGAGTGTCTAGTTTTCGGCCTTTTGTGTGTTCGTGTAGAATATCCATGTTGCTTTTGAAGTTTGTGTACGTGTGTTTTGCTTCAATGCGGTGGTTTGCAAACAACTAGACAGCGCTCCCATTGACAGCCTCTGACGAAGCTTATAATAACCGAAAACTGGTTAAGGCTATAAGGTACCGGTAATAATTTTATATTTTTACCAATAAAAAACTTTGTGTTCCGAGTGGGTAGTGTTATACTTATAATTAGTATATTCCCAATTATCACAATTTATCACATCATCTTCTTACACTGACGAAATAATTATTAATCTAGCCGGCTACACATTTGTAGCAATTCAGTTTGTTGTAGTAGGCGTAGACCAGTGAACCCCTAACGTATGAATAATAATAAATATATATATGAATATATATTATTGCAAATTATAAGATTTCGGAGATTAGCCATCGTGAGTTAACATTAAGAAACAGGACTGAGTCTATAGAATCAGAGGTCGTCTTCACGCGAACAAAAAGTTAATACAAAGATAAATCTATCACTAACAAATAGACATCGTCAAAACTCCAAATCTTAGTTAAACAAATATATTGCTAAATAATAATAATAAATCAGTACTCACCATTCCAGCAAGGAAGGATTCCTACTGTGGTTGCAACGCAAATAACCACAGGAGGAATCCTTCCTTGCTGGAATGGTGAGTACTGTTTTATTACTGTTATCATTATCATTATTATTATTTAGCAATATATTTTTAGGCAAGAGCAGTGTACACTAGAGTTAGTAGTTTATTCAAAAGTCATGATTTAACAATAAACACAAAGATGAGACTTTTACGCTGCTACGTATTCTCGGTCCTCTTCTACGGTGTAGAATCTTGGACTTTGAGTAAAGCCACAATTAAGAAATTGGAATCTTTCGAAATGTGGCTCTACCGTAGAATACTGAGCATTTCATGGACAGCACACATAACTAATGTTGAAGTTCTTAGAAAGATGAAGAAAGATAGGGAAGTTATTAACACAGTGAAGATAAGAAAGCTTTAGTATCTGGGACATCTCATGAGAAATGAACAGAGATTTTCATATTGCAATCCATACTACAGGGAAAAGTACTTGGAAAGAGATGGAAAGAGTGGAGCTGGGCGACCGACAATCTCATGGCTGAGAAATTTAAGGACCTGGTTTGGCACGAATACAACTGACTTATTCCGTACAGCAGTGCAGAAAGTTAAAATAGCCTGTACGATATCCTGAAGACGACCTCTGATTCTATAAACTCAGTCCTGTTTCTTAATGTTAACTCACGATGGCTAATCTCCGAAATCTTATAATTTGTAATGATTATATTGCGCCATCGATTAACTATAATTTTAAGAATCGCAATATATATTATGAATATATAAGTAATATTGTGTTAGGTATTATCTAAACTGTTTAGCATAGTACGTAGACTGTGTTACTCACGTAGGTTAAGTACGTACTCACGTGTATTCACATTATCCACAACTTATGTATAACTGATATATATATACATATATATTGATAGACACTAGAATGTTCTACATAAATGGACTTTGTATTGATAGGTAAACGTAGTTGGTTCTACGAGATTTCAAAGCTCATCATCAGGTCGGAAATATTAATTGATTTTGTTTTCGTAATGTAAAATACAGGGTTCGCCAGTGAAGCGGGAAAATTAAAAGTACCCAATTTCTTCATGAAACCTTTATTATCAGAATTTTTTTTACAGATTTGAGTTGAGTAAAGTATGCCATTATTTTACTTTTTAAAAATAACGCCGCTCATGTGAGAGCCATTTCTGTGTAAACATTCTTCTAATCTTGACCGAAAATTTTCCATCACTCGACGAAGCAGGTCAGGTTGAATCCCTGCAATTTCTTGTCTGATATTCGTTCTTAATTCCGGTATGGTGTGCGGTCTATCAATGTACACCCTGCTCTTCAGAAATCCCCAAAGAAAAAAGTCGCATGCGGACAAATCTGGAGATCTTGCAGGCCACGAGATGTCGCCATATGAGTCCGTCCGGGAAGAGTTCTCTTAAAGCAGCCATGGACACACGAGCAGTATGAGTTCTGGCCCCATCCTGCTTGAAAAAATTAATTTCCGGAAACCTAGGGAGCTGTTGCATCAAAAATGTTCTGACCATGTGTGTGTAGCGGTCTGCATTGACAGTTGTGGTGTTTCCTCTATCGTCTTGGAAAAAATATGGCCCAATAATGCCAGATGATGAAACTGCACACCACACCGTAACTTTCGGACTATGTAATGGCTTTTCATCCAACTCACCTGGGTTTTTATCATTCCAATATCGACTACTTTGTTTGTTTACATATCCATTCAAATGAAAATGTGCTTCATCTGACATAAACATGCGGTGAATAAAGTTTTCATCATCATTTACACGTCGCAATATTTCTTCGCTGAAAATCCTGCGAGCCAGCATATCGCCATCTTTCAACTCCTGGATTACTTGAATTTTGTAAGGATGAAAAGTTAAGTCTTTATGCAAAATTCGTCGTAACGATGTGTCACTAATGTTTAGTGCGGATGCATGTTTCATTGCAGAACGTTGTGGACTACGCGTCAATGCTACTCGAACTCTTTCAATGTTTTCCTATGTTCTTACAGACCTTGTTGCTCCTCTATGCTTTAAGTTTAATGTGGAACCAGTTTCTTCAAACTTTTTCACCCATGACATAATTGCATGAGCGGACGGCACTCTTTCATGTCGTGAAATATTGAAATGATTACGAAACAATCGTTGTACAGAAGTCACACAGTCACCATTCTTATAAAACGATTTTACGCAGAAAGCACGCTGTGCACCGGACCACTGCTCCATGTTTAAAAAATGGCAATAAATGTAAAACAACAATCGAAAACCTCCACGCCCCTCGTGAGCAGAAAATGAACAATTGGACTTTCAAAATTTCCCGCTTCACTGGCGGACCCTGTATATTTCCGATCTGATGATGAGTTGTGAGGTTCCAAAGCGCTAATCCGGAATACTTTGTATGTAGCTGTATGCAACAGCGTACTTTCTGCTTGTAGTTATTGTTTGTCACATTACTGTGTGGTGTTGGACAAACTTTGGTGTTGTACACGAGTATCTTTGTTTATAGCAGTAATTAGTGACGTCATCCGGTTATACTGTTTCCATTGTACAACACGGCGATCCGTGCTACCGTCGTAACAGCATATAACACCCTAAGCATCTCATAAAATACAGGTATAAAAGCAGTTTAAGAGCAGGTATAATATAGGTATAAAAGCAGAACAGTTTGACTGACTCCTTCTAAACAAAGATGGCGTCGTTAGCGCAGCAATTGGAAAAACACGATTAGAAAACATCTAACAAGTTGACGACCGCAAAAAAAAAAAAAATCGTGGCGTATTTGAGCGATTTTTACACGATGACCTGCAAAGCAAACTTTTACTTTTACACGATGACCTGCAAAGCAAACTTTTACTTTCGTATTTTTTTCCGACAGTTGTAGTTTCACTCGAAAGTTATTTTTACACCGAGTGCTGTAGTCGTCGCCAAGCGGATATTAACAACACATAGACACGACCAACATCTGTACACATTTCTTGTTGCTGTCACGTATACTCTGTGACAGCGACAGTTTTATTTCAAAGATTTTTGTCTTCGCTCACACTTTTTATTCCTGCTTTCTAGACAAAGCACAAAGCACATGCGGGCACCTTGTACGAGGGCTATTCAAACATTAACCTCCGATTGGCTTGCAAATAAACACGAAAATAGATTAAAATATTTTATTATACACATACAAATTTAATATAAGACAAGGTTGTTGTCTGTCACCAATACTTTTTAACCCTTATCTAGATGATCTCCTAAAAAAAAAATAGAAAGAACAATCCCCTAACGGTATTAAAATCCACCGAAATAAAAGCTTGAAAAACATTCTCTTCGCGGATGACCAAGCTGTATTCGCCACTCCAGAAGACGATCTCCAGCGAGCAGCATACATCTTACATAAAATAAGAGAAGAATATGACTGTAACATATCTGGATCAAAAACAAAAGTAATGGCCTTTATAGGTGATGAACCGGTTCTGACCAAAATATGCATAGACAACACATGCATAGAACAAGTAAGACATTTCAACTATCTTGGACTTGATGTTACTTATGATCAACAATAGAAATATAGAAAATAAAGTGATGAATTTCACAAGAATGTGTGGAACGATTTGGAGAACGTTGGGAAATAAATGCAGAAAAGAAAGCTTACACGGCCGGAGTCGATGTTGCTAAAATTGGACCGGGCCGTGGTCCAATGTATTCTGCAAAACCAGACATTTCGGCAGTGCCATCGACTGCCATCATCAGTGAAAATCGAGTACGCTAACGTGAGTGACTGTGGCTGTGGCCACTAACCTACACCACCTCACGTTAGCGTACTCGATATTCAATGACAATAGCAGTCGATGGCACTGCCGAAACGTCTGGTTTTACAGAAAACATTGGACCGCGGCCAAACAGCCCGGCAAGGAATTTTAACAACCCTGTCTGATAAATTTTACGACGGTTATTGTCCGACCTAACTCTTCTGATAATCAAACTAGTAAATACAAACTGTTTTAAAAGTTATGGGACACCATCTGACAGATCGATCTTTTGACCAATCATAGCCGTTTGATATCTTAGTGCTCTCTGTATGCCAGACCGAGAACTTATCGAACTACCCTTGCATTTGACTTCTATCGAATTTTTAAGATACTCAAATTTACTCCTACGTCTTTCTGGTTAAACTCAGTTTCATTGGAACGTTCTTGAAATTGGTTTATTGTTTGCAGATGGTCTACTGGACTGGCGCAGTAGTTGCTCCTAACTATACCTTAATCAGTTCTCTTCTTCAGCCTGTTAGAATGGGGCCACAAACAAAACCGTCTGGACCGCTAAGTCCCGCGAACGGTGGAATCCCTCTACGATGTGTATCGTGTCTACATGCCATGGACAGTCGCGCAGCGGATAACTCAAAATGAGTTGATCGACTTAATTTTATGTTACTATAGGGCGTTCTAAGTCGCATAGCACCTGAAGGATTACGAGACCATTATTCTACTAACACACACACGCGCGCGCGCGCGCAGCTGGCCCGCACGCCTGGGGTATGAATTATCTACTGGGGCGTCCACTACGTGACTGCAACTTTTATAATTGAATTTTTTAACAAACGAGCTTAGCATATTTGTAATCTCCATAAAATGTTACAGAAAATGACACCAAACACGACCTGGGTGTGATATATTTTAGATGTTGTAGCATCACGAGATGGTACAAACCAGGAAACTCAATTTAATTATCAAAAATATAGGGAAACTACTCAAATAGATAAATACTATGTAACTGAATGAGGAGTGCAATAGAGAATGAGTGATCAAATGAGAACAACCAAAAATTATATAAAGGAAGAATTATAATAACTACACCAATAAACCATGAATAATAAATAAAGAATAAATGTTACAGATGCATGAATAAATTAAAAACAGGAATTAGCCTTGTAAACAAACATAATAAATAACTTGACAAAACAGACATTAAAAAAAGACTAGACTGGACGGTGTCTTTGACACAAAAATTACCCAACAGATTAGGGAAGTGATTTTATATATGTTGTTATAATATTGTAAATAGTAATGTTTTAGTATGTAAGTGAGAGATGTATTTAGGGTTAAGAAAAATCATTTGTATAACCAGCCTAAAGGTCAAGCTAGGTCTTAAACCTAAGACTGTATTTGTATTTAGCTCATAGATAGTATCATGGTAAAGACAAGATAATTATTTTTATAATTGTGTTTATTCGAATAGAAAAGTGATATATAGTGATAATAAAACAGTGCAAATGACACAGGGTAAACAATGATAAAAATATAAAATATTGTGATCCAAGTATGACCAGAAGGTGAGAGTGGCATGTATTTTATATGAAGTGAACAAATAACAATAAAATCAACTTCATTAGTGCAAGTGACAATATAAAATTAAGTGGAATAAAATCATAAACGGGATTATGTAAAATAATCAGGAAAAGTAAGGTTATATTAAAAACTTATGTTTACTGGAGGCAGATAAAACAGTCCTGAGACCAAAAAAATTCACCAACAAACCAAGGCCTCTAATGGATCTAAAATTGATTGTTACAAGGAAGAAAGCTTTGTCTAATGTTGGCGTCCCATGAAGGAGGAACAAATGTAATAGTTGCCAGTCCAATCAAGATTAAATAAGAAAAGTGTAGTAAAAAAGACCAGTAAAGTTATTGAAATTTTCAGTAAGCTAACGTACAAGTTGTGGTCAACCCACCTGGAGAAGAAAAATTGAAAGTACTATCCTAATATATCTCGAATTTGGTGAGATCGTTTTTATTACTATAGAGACATATTGAAACTATCCACGTTTTACACAACACTTCAATACAAACTAAATAACGAACACATTTAGTGTGATTACATTTATAAACATAATCTATGATATACAAAGTGAGTGACATAAACTTGTATAAATTTTATTAAGCCTTCAGTACTGTGATTACATCTCAAGGCAATATGGCGTCACTCTGTTTATTCCAATGCTGGTGAAGATGGACAGCAGCGCGCTATGTTGAGAATTCATGAAATATGAACTAAATAATTAACAATTAAATTTTTTACTTCCATGTTCCATAAGGAAATGGAAGTATGGTCATGGTGAAAAAAATCGTGTTCGAGATAAAAGGCTGATTCTGATTGTACTACCCTCAAAAAATGAAGAAAAGTAATTTTACTTCCATGTTCCACAAGGAAATGGGAGTATTGTGATGGCGAAAAAAATCGTGTTCGAGATAAGTGCTGATTCTGATTGTACTACCCTCAAAACATGAAGAAAAATCATTTTTCGAAAAGTGTCTGTGTGTAGATTTTTTTCTATGGCAAACGATAATAGCCGCAAATTCAAACAGAATCAAATTATTTTTTTCATACTTCCCTGAATTATGGAGAACTCAAGGTCTTTTGATTTTGGTGAAGATCGGTTAAGAGAAAGGGGTAGTTTACCTGCAACGTTTTATGTTTTAACAAGGGTAATTTTTCTTATGACGAATGATACCTGCCGCACATTCAAAGAGAATCAAATAATTTTTTGCATACGTTTCTGAATTGTTAAGTACTCAAGGTCTGTTGATTTTGGTGAAGATCGGTTAAGGGAAAGGGGTAGTTTACACGCAACACTTTGTTTTAACAACGGTTAAGAAGATCTTAATAATCCATTGTAGAAACGTAGATGAAATATCTATAAATGAAGAGGCTAGTTGAACAGGGTGGGGGTAATTTTATATAAAAGAAAATTATAGTTGAAGGGGGAGGGGATAATTTTTTTATATATGTACTACGTTATCGGCAACAAAGAAGTAGTTTGTTGGTAAAATTCCTTCCCGGCCTGTTTGGCCGTAGACCAATGTTTTCTGCAAAACCAGACGTTTCGGCAGTGCCATCGATTTACATCATCAGTGAAAATCGAGTGCGATAACGTGAGGTGGTATACGTTAGTGACCACAGTACTGTGTTTAAGGCTGAAGCAGTAAGTAGAAAGAAGTAGTTTCTGTGGAAATATTTCTATTCGAAAATGATTTTAAATTGAAATCTTAGAACACGGAAGTCATGTATGGTTCTCTATACCGATATTTTCGGAAAGTGTCTGTGTGTGTGTCAGTCTGTGTGTCTATGTGTAGAATTTTTTCTATAGCAAACGATAACAGCCGCAAATTCAAACAGAATCAAATAATTATTTGCACGCGTCCCTGATTTTTAGAGGACTCAAGGCCTATTGATTTTGGTGAAGATCGGTTTAGAGAAAGGGGTATTTTACTTGCAACGTTTTATGTTTTAACAAGGGTAATTTTTTCTATGACGAACGATAACTGCCGTAAATTCAAACAGAAACAAATAATTTTTTAATATGTGCCTGAGTTGTAGAGTATACTCAAGGCCTATTAATTTTGGTGAAGATCGGTTACGGGGAAGGTGTAGTTTTCCGTCAACTCTTTATCTTTTAACAAGAGTAAAGTACTTAATTTTGATAACTAAAGTAACCTGATAAGAAGATCATAATAATCAACTGTAGAAACGTAGATGAAATATCTATAAATGAAGAGGTTAGTTGAACGGGGTGGGGGTAATTTTCCATAAATGAAAATTATAGTTGAAGGGGGAGGGGATAATTTTTTATATGTGTACTACGTTATCGGTAACAAAGAAGTAGTTTGTTGTTAAAATTCCTTTCCGGGCTGTTTGGCCATAGTCGAATGTTTTCTGCAAAACCAGACGTTTCGGCAGTGCCATCGACTTCCATCATCAGTGAAAATCGAGTACGATAACGTGAGGTGGTATACGTTAGTTACGACAGTACTGTCGTTAAGGCTGAAGAAAGGAGTAGTTTCTATGGAAATATTTCATTTCGAAAATGATTTTAAATATAAATCTTAGGACATGGAAGTCATGTATGGTTCTCCATACCGATATTTCATTTTATTTTCTTCTGTCAATCGTATTCCTAATGTCTGATAATTAATTATTTCCATTGTTTTATTAATGTTATATTTGTAATATGTAATATTAAGTTGTAAAATTATCTAACTGATTTCTTTTGTATAATCACAAGAACTTACATACAACCATCATACTCAAACAACAATTATTTACTACATGTTCAAATCTTTTATTCATGTATGTTATTAGTATAATACTTGTTAGGTGAATTTATAATATTACTGAAGACGTTTTTTTATGTTGTTAAACCCCTGAGATATAACAATTTTTTCATGCATCCGAGAGCTAGATGGAGCTGAAACCTTAAAAAAGGAAAATGATTAATTAATTAATAATTAATAAAAAAGGGGAACTTATTATAATAAGAAAAGCAGGAATAAATATTTAATTATTCAGAGCAGCAAAAGAAGTGTGTTCTCATTTGTAGTATACTTATAGGAATACACATTTAAAGAAAATTAATTACATATTTATTAGAGTATATTTTATATTACAAATTATGATCTCAAGAACGTACGGCATCGAAGGCGTTAAAAGGTTGGTATAACCATAGCAGTTACATACACACTCATTATACATATTATATTTAAAAAAAATATAATATCACATAATTGACGCCAACAACGTGGGGCTCTACAAAATACTACTGTGACATTTGAAAATTAATTAACTAACAACGTAGCATCATCACATTATAATGTACAACTAAGTCTAATTTACGTAATATTCATTTTGGCTTTAGAAATTAGTATTTTGCAGTACTGTGCTTAAATTTCAATATAATATTTATATTGTAAATATAGTATGTAAATAGGCAATTGTATAAGTTATCATATCAATGAGTTTTTTCTTTTTCATTGGGATACATATTTAAATAAAATAATTTTTCTATGAATAGGCTTATTACATACAAGAGAGCATTGTTATTGTAGAAAAAATACAATTTTTTACATTAACGACGTAATTTTGCACCATGTAAATTGTAAATACATTTTTGTTTATAATCATCAAGATATCACCAACATACTTATTAGTTTATAATAAAATCCTTACGAAGTACTCCAATTTTGCGTTTATTTTATAAATCCCTAAAATACTCATACTTATCGCAATTACGTCTTGTTTTGGACTCATTTTTCTCACAATTTCACGGAGATTACAGAAAATATCGTTTAATTTTGATTATAAGCAAAATTAAAAATTTTATAGTTTTGAATTGGAGCGTATAGTTATCCCTGAACCGCTGGGGTCGTGCCTGGCCGGGCCGGGCCGGGCCGGTTGAGAGCGCGCGTGCGAGAGTCCCTTAGGTGCCATCCGGTGTGGAACAAGCTATAAAAATATTAACAGACACGTACTCGCTCAGTAATGGCGAGAATCGTATTTGAGACATACAGATGGTACAATCTGCAGTCGGTACAGATGGATGTAGGGCTGTAGTTGGTCTGCAGTTTTGTACATAATGACACTTCCCTTTTGGTATTAAATCAGCTACACTGTATTTTGATTCTACTTTTACACACATGTACGGGCGCCGAACCGAACCTAGCTGAATCTTTACACTCCGTGTACCGTTAAGAGTCCAGAAACCCACGGGCGCCAATGAGGCACCGTGTGATCATCTACTGGAGCCCATAATTAGAAACATAAAAATGTATTTTTAGCAGTAGGAAAAGCGATAAGAGACTCCCAAATAAACACAAGAGGTACGATCCTAAACAAAAGTAGCCCTATACAGCTTAGCATAGGCAGACGATATTGATCTAACTGCCAGGACAAAACGAGATCTCATTAGTGCCTTTACAGCATTAGAGGAAGCCTCAAGTAAAATTGGACTGCAGATAAACTTGGATAAAACAAAATATATGTATGCTGCCAACAAACTACCATTAAACCCAACCCTTCAAAATCTTGAAATAGGCACAAAAAATGTAGAGGCAGTAAAAGAGTTCATATATTTTGGCTCTCAGATAAACAGCACTAACGACATCAACGCTGAAATAAGAAGAAGAATATATCTCGCAAATGAAACATATTATGGATTAAAAAAGCACCTGGCATTTAGCTACATCTCAAGAAGGACGAAATGCAAAATCTACAAAACACTTATCAAGCCAGTGCTGACACATGCTTCAGAAACCTGGACAGTGGCAAAAAATGGCGAGAGACTTCTAGGTTGCTGTGAAAGACGGATTCTAGGAACAATATTTAGAGGAGTACAAGAAAATGGAATGTGGCGCAGGCGCTATAATTATGAACTATACGATCTTTACAAAGAGCAGGACATTGTCAGGATAATCAAAATACACAGGCTAAGGTGGGTTGGACACAGAGAGAATGGAGGAAGGACAGCCTACGAAACATATTTTCTACCAGACACCAATGGGTAGTAGAAAAAGGCGAAGAGCCCGGAGTAGATTCAAAGACCAGATAGAGGTGGACCTCGGAAACCTGAACATAAAAAACTGGAAAGCCAAGGCATGCAATAGGGAGGAATGGAATCGACTCTTGGAGCAGGGGTTATAGAGCCACAGCTGATGATGAAAAATGTATTTTGAGTATACACCTGAAATCGGTCACTGATCAAACGCTGTGGTTATGTTATTTACAGTTTTACGGCCGATTATTAGCTTATATCTTGCAATATTAAAACTAATCGCGTTCGAGGATCGACTATTTCCACAGTCCCCGCGGCCAGATGTTACACAGAACAGCCCACCATAAAAAACTCAAGGTTGTTACGGATCACATGGTTCCCGTAGAACAATAAGTACATCAACGGACAGAAATAGCCGGAGTTGGAATTCTCTGTTGGATGATGTAACAACAGACTCAGGTCTGGACAAGCTCGCCACTCCGTTAACGACTGTCTAAATAAAAACATCCTGCTAATGTTATTGTTAATATTATTTATGAATGACTCGAGCCATGTGCGGAGGATGTATATACGTGTATTGTATTTTCTAAAGTTTCCCGTTTCTCTATTAATAATGTGCTCCGAATGTGCTCTAAATTGGCAAATCTATTCCGTGAAACCCCACGGACACAGTCTCAAACAAATTTCTCACGAAAATTAAAAATGCGCCAAAATTCCTGGTAACGGATATTGGTCGAATGGAGAGGGTTCGAAAATTTAAGTATCTAGGAGAAATAACTCAAGAGAACGGTTCAGAAAAATTGCTATAGAAGAAAGGATTCATAAGATGGAAAGGGCATATGGTATATACAATAAAAAGTGCATATCTAAAAATGCGAAAATAAGATATTACAGTACAGTAGTGAACCCAGAATGCCTATATGCAAGTGAATGTCTACCATTGAATTATAATTTAGACTAACTAGAAATATTGGAAAGACGAATTATTAGGAAAATATTAGGCCCACGAAAAACTTCAGAAGGTTGGAAATTAAGAAGTAATGATGAAATATATCAAAGTATATAAAATATAACTGTTACTTTTTGGACATTTATATAGAATGGACGACAATAGGTTAACAAGCAGCTCTTCAAATATCTGTAGGGGAAGAAGTCAACATCAAGTTGGATTAAAGAAGTCCAAAAGGATTTAGAAAAAAATAATATACATGCAGAAGAAGCAATTGAAAGAGAAGTTTTTCGTGCAAAAGTATTAAAAATGGATCGAGTCCAGGGTAGGAGAGAGAAAAACGCAGGTTCTAAGTGGACTGAAGAAAGGAAGAAGAGACACAGTGAAAAGATGAAAGACTATCGAAGGAAAAGAAAAGAACACAGGATAAAGAATTGAAATTGGCATGTGGTCCTTAGATGGCCGATAAAAAAAAAAAGTGCTCCGATATATACGATTTGATATAACCAGTGCAATATAACCGTTATACAATCTGGGCTGTGCGCAATCCGGACAAAACATTCATCGAAATGAGTCGTCACCAAGATCTCTCTCGAGGGTCACGTTTACTGCAGGCCTATTGTTCGCGCAAGGAACACTTTGGGGCCCCACACGTATCACCTTTACCCATTTCAAATCATTGGATTCTGCGACTAAGGTCATCGTCATCGTCTTCACAACACGGCATAGTCGAGGAGCTGCCTGTTCCGCCTGCAAAAATCCTCCAGCCCAAATAAATGTTTTCCTTTACATGTATATTACATGGTGTTGGTGGGAGGGTAGCTTGAGGATAGACATGAGAGAAGTAGTGAGTACATTACAGAGAGAGAGAGAGATGTATAAATTAATTGTGTGCATTTGTAAAGGGTACTTATACGTGTCTCTCCCACACACCTTTGTCCTATCTGTTTGTACTTCCAGACTTGTTTGGCCAGTCTGGAATCTGACATTCTGTCTAAGTGTTCTTTCCACCGTTGTTTGCAATATTTTAATTTCTCATTCAAGTTAAAAACGTGTAACTCTTTTCTTATGGCCTCATTCTTTATACGGCCGAGTTTAGAACACCTTTTAACTTCTCTTGAGAACTCCATTTTTGAGGCCTGTATTTTACTATCTTGCTTTTGGTTGCTGTCCATAATTCACACCCGTAGGACAGTACAGGGACTGCCATAAGTTTGTAGAACTTTAATTTCGTATCTCGACGAACCTTGTTTCTAGAAATACAATTGATTACCGACGCTTTCACGGCCGGCGCCAACCTTATTAGAAGAGTGGCTTGCCGGGTTGATTGCAGACGTTTGGTTACTGACTGCGACACTTGGCCAGTGTTGTAGCCTTCCAACCTTATTAGAAGAGTGGCTTGCCGGGTTGATTGCAGACGTTTGGTTACTGACTGCGACACTTGGCCAGTGTTGTAGCCTTCCAACCTTATTAGAAGAGTGGCTTGCCGTGTTGATTGCAGACGTTTGGTTACTGACTGCGACACTTGGGCAGTGTTGTAGCCTTCCAACCTTATTAGAAGAGTGGCTTGCCGGGTTGATTGCAGACGTTTGGTTACTGACTGCGACACTTGGCCAGTGTTGTAGCCTTCCAACCTTATTAGAAGAGTGGCTTGCCGTGTTGATTGCAGACGTTTGGTTACTGACTGCGACACTTGGCCAGTGTTGTAGCCTTCCAACCTTATTAGAAGAGTGGCTTGCCGTGTTGATTGCAGACGTTTGGTTACTGACTGCGACACTTGGCCAGTGTTGTAGCCTTCCAACCTTATTAGAAGAGTGGCTTGCCGTGTTGATTGCAGACGTTTGGTTACTGACTGCGACACTTGGCCAGTGTTGTAGCCTTCCAACCTTATTAGAAGAGTGGCTTGCCGTGTTGATTGCAGACGTTTGGTTACTGACTGCGACACTTGGCCAGTGTTGTAGCCTTCCAACCGTATTAGAAGAGTGGCTTGCCGGGTTGATTGCAGACGTTTGGTTACTGACTGCGACACTTGGCCAGTGTTGTAGCCTTCCAACCTTATTAGAAGAGTGGCTTGCCGTGTTGATTGCAGACGTTTGGTTACTGACTGCGACACTTGGCCAGTGTTGTAGCCTTCCAACCGTATTAGAAGAGTGGCTTGCCGTGTTGATTGCAGACGTTTGGTTACTGACTGCGACACTTGGCCAGTGTTGTAGCCTTCCAACCGTATTAGAAGAGTGGCTTGCCGTGTTGATTGCAGACGTTTGGTTACTGACTGCGACACTTGGCCAGTGTTGTAGCCTTCCAACCTTATTAGAAGAGTGGCTTGCCGTGTTGATTGCAGACGTTTGGTTACTGACTGCGACACTTGGCCAGTGTTGTAGCCTTCCAACCTTATTAGAAGAGTGGCTTGCCGTGTTGATTGCAGACGTTTGGTTACTGACTGCGACACTTGGCCAGTGTTGTAGCCTTCCAACCTTATTAGAAGAGTGGCTTGCCGTGTTGATTGCAGACGTTTGGTTACTGACTGCGACACTTGGCCAGTGTTGTAGCCTTCCAACCGTATTAGAAGAGTGGCTTGCCGTGTTGATTGCAGACGTTTGGTTACTGACTGCGACACTTGGCCAGTGTTGTAGCCTTCCAACCGTATTAGAAGAGTGGCTTGCCGTGTTGATTGCAGACGTTTGGTTACTGACTGCGACACTTGGCCAGTGTTGTAGCCTTCCAACCTTATTAGAAGAGTGGCTTGCCGTGTTGATTGCAGACGTTTGGTTACTGACTGCGACACTTGGCCAGTGTTGTAGCCTTCCAACCTTATTAGAAGAGTGGCTTGCCGTGTTGACTGCAGACGTTTGGTTACTGACTGCGACACTTGGCCAGTGTTGTAGCCTTCCAACCTTATTAGAAGAGTGGCTTGCCGTGTTGATTGCAGACGTTTGGTTACTGACTGCGACACTTGGCCAGTGTTGTAGCCTTCCAACCTTATTAGAAGAGTGGCTTGCCGTGTTGATTGCAGACGTTTGGTTACTGACTGCGACACTTGGCCAGTGTTGTAGCCTTCCAACCTTATTAGAAGAGTGGCTTGCCGTGTTGATTGCAGACGTTTGGTTACTGACTGCGACACTTGGCCAGTGTTGTAGCCTTCCAACCTTATTAGAAGAGTGGCTTGCCGTGTTGATTGCAGACGTTTGGTTACTGACTGCGACACTTGGCCAGTGTTGTAGCCTTCCAACCTTATTAGAAGAGTGGCTTGCCGTGTTGATTGCAGACGTTTGGTTACTGACTGCGACACTTGGCCAGTGTTGTAGCCTTCCAACCTTATTAGAAGAGTGGCTTGCCGTGTTGATTGCAGACGTTTGGTTACTGACTGCGACACATGGCCAGTGTTGTAGCCTTCCAACCTTATTAGAAGAGTGGCTTGCCGTGTTGATTGCAGACGTTTGGTTACTGACTGCGACACTTGGCCAGTGTTGTAGCCTTCCAACCTTATTAGAAGAGTGGCTTGCCGTGTTGATTGCAGACGTTTGGTTACTGACTGCGACACTTGGCCAGTGTTGTAGCCTTCCAACCTTATTAGAAGAGTGGCTTGCCGTGTTGATTGCAGACGTTTGGTTACTGACTGCGACACTTGGCCAGTGTTGTAGCCTTCCAACCTTATTAGAAGAGTGGCTTGCCGGGTTGATTGCAGACGTTTGGTTACTGACTGTGACACTTGGCCAGTGTTGTAGCCTTCCAACCTTATTAGAAGAGTGGCTTGCCGTGTTGATTGCAGACGTTTGGTTACTGACTGTGACACTTGGCCAGTGTTGTAGCCTTCCAACCTTATTAGAAGGGTGGCTTGCCGTGTTGATTGCAGACGTTTGGTTACTGACTGCGACACTTGGCCAGTGTTGTAGCCTTCCAACCTTATTAGAAGAGTGGCTTGCCGTGTTGATTGCAGACGTTTGGTTACTGACTGCGACACTTGGCCAGTGTTGTAGCCTTCCAACCTTATTAGAAGAGTGGCTTGCCGTGTTGATTGCAGACGTTTGGTTACTGACTGCGACACTTGGCCAGTGTTGTAGCCTTCCAACCTTATTAGAAGAGTGGCTTGCCGTGTTGATTGCAGACGTTTGGTTACTGACTGCGACACTTGGCCAGTGTTGTAGCCTTCCAACCTTATTAGAAGAGTGGCTTGCCGTGTTGATTGCAGACGTTTGGTTACTGACTGCGACACTTGGCCAGTGTTGTAGCCTTCCAACCTTATTAGAAGAGTGGCTTGCCGTGTTGATTGCAGACGTTTGGTTACTGACTGCGACACTTGGCCAGTGTTGTAGCCTTCCAACCGTATTAGAAGAGTGGCTTGCCGTGTTGATTGCAGACGTTTGGTTACTGACTGCGACACTTGGCCAGTGTTGTAGCCTTCCAACCTTATTAGAAGAGTGGCTTGCCGTGTTGATTGCAGACGTTTGGTTACTGACTGCGACACTTGGCCAGTGTTGTAGCCTTCCAACCTTATTAGAAGAGTGGCTTGCCGTGTTGATTGCAGACGTTTGGTTACTGACTGCGACACTTGGCCAGTGTTGTAGCCTTCCAACCTTATTAGAAGAGTGGCTTGCCGTGTTGATTGCAGACGTTTGGTTACTGACTGCGACACATGGCCAGTGTTGTAGCCTTCCAACCTTATTAGAAGAGTGGCTTGCCGTGTTGATTGCAGACGTTTGGTTACTGACTGCGACACTTGGCCAGTGTTGTAGCCTTCCAACCTTATTAGAAGAGTGGCTTGCCGGGTTGATTGCAGACGTTTGGTTACTGACTGCGACACTTGGCCAGTGTTGTAGCCTTCCAACCTTATTAGAAGAGTGGCTTGCCGGGTTGATTGCAGACGTTTGGTTACTGACTGCGACACTTGGCCAGTGTTGTAGCCTTCCAACCTTATTAGAAGAGTGGCTTGCCGTGTTGATTGCAGACGTTTGGTTACTGACTGCGACACCTGGCCAGTGTTGTAGCCTTCCAACCTTATTAGAAGAGTGGCTTGCCGTGTTGATTGCAGACGTTTGGTTACTGACTGCGACACTTGGCCAGTGTTGTAGCCTTCCAACCTTATTAGAAGAGTGGCTTGCCGTGTTGATTGCAGACGTTTGGTTACTGACTGCGACACTTGGCCAGTGTTGTAGCCTTCCAACCTTATTAGAAGAGTGGCTTGCCGTGTTGATTGCAGACGTTTGGTTACTGACTGCGACACTTGGCCAGTGTTGTAGCCTTCCAACCTTATTAGAAGAGTGGCTTGCCGGGTTGATTGCAGACGTTTGGTTACTGACTGCGACACTTGGCCAGTGTTGTAGCCTTCCAACCTTATTAGAAGAGTGGCTTGCCGTGTTGATTGCAGACGTTTGGTTACTGACTGCGACACTTGGCCAGTGTTGTAGCCTTCCAACCTTGTTAGAAGAGTGGCTTGCCGTGTTGATTGCAGACGTTTGGTTACTGACTGCGACACTTGGCCAGTGTTGTAGCCTCCCAACCTTGTTAGAAGAGTGGCTTGCCGTGTTGATTGCAGACGTTTGGTTACTGACTGCGACACTTGGCCAGTGTTGTAGCCTTCCAACCTTATTAGAAGAGTGGCTTGCCGTGTTGATTGCAGACGTTTGGTTACTGACTGCGACACTTGGCCAGTGTTGTAGCCTTCCAACCTTATTAGAAGAGTGGCTTGCCGTGTTGATTGCAGACGTTTGGTTACTGACTGCGACACTTGGCCAGTGTTGTAGCCTTCCAACCTTATTAGAAGAGTGGCTTGCCGTGTTGATTGCAGACGTTTGGTTACTGACTGCGACACTTGGCCAGTGTTGTAGCCTTCCAACCTTATTAGAAGAGTGGCTTGCCGTGTTGATTGCAGACGTTTGGTTACTGACTGCGACACTTGGCCAGTGTTGTAGCCTTCCAACCTTATTAGACGAGTGGCTTGCCGTGTTGATTGCAGACGTTTGGTTACTGACTGCGACACTTGGCCAGTGTTGTAGCCTTCCAACCTTATTAGAAGAGTGGCTTGCCGGGTTGATTGCAGACGTTTGGTTACTGACTGCGACACTTGGCCAGTGTTGTAGCCTTCCAACCTTATTAGAAGAGTGGCTTGCCGGGTTGATTGCAGACGTTTGGTTACTGACTGTGACACTTGGCCAGTGTTGTAGCCTTCCAACCTTATTAGAAGAGTGGCTTGCCGGGTTGATTGCAGACGTTTGGTTACTGACTGCGACACTTGGCCAGTGTTGTAGCCTTCCAACCTTATTAGAAGAGTGGCTTGCCGTGTTGATTGCAGATTTTTGGTTACTGACTGCGACACTTGGCCAGTGTTGTAGCCTTCCAACCTTATTAGAAGAGTGGCTTGCCGTGTTGATTGCAGACGTTTGGTTACTGACTGCGACACTTGGCCAGTGTTGTAGCCTTCCAACCTTATTAGAAGAGTGGCTTGCCGGGTTGATTGCAGACGTTTGGTTACTGACTGTGACACTTGGCCAGTGTTGTAGCCTTCCAACCTTATTAGAAGAGTGGCTTGCCGTGTTGATTGCAGACGTTTGGTTACTGACTGTGACACTTGGCCAGTGTTGTAGCCTTCCAACCTTATTAGAAGGGTGGCTTGCCGTGTTGATTGCAGACGTTTGGTTACTGACTGCGACACTTGGCCAGTGTTGTAGCCTTCCAACCTTATTAGAAGAGTGGCTTGCCGTGTTGATTGCAGACGTTTGGTTACTGACTGCGACACTTGGCCAGTGTTGTAGCCTTCCAACCTTATTAGAAGGGTGGCTTGCCGTGTTGATTGCAGACGTTTGGTTACTGACTGCGACACTTGGCCAGTGTTGTAGCCTTCCAACCTTATTAGAAGAGTGGCTTGCCGTGTTGATTGCAGACGTTTGGTTACTGACTGCGACACTTGGCCAGTGTTGTAGCCTTCCAACCTTATTAGAAGAGTGGCTTGCCGTGTTGATTGCAGACGTTTGGTTACTGACTGCGACACTTGGCCAGTGTTGTAGCCTTCCAAACTTTATGCACTGAAGACGGCCGTCGTAGGTGCGGCCAAAACGTCTTACAACCCGGCAAGCCACTCTTCTAATAATAATACGGTTGATTGTCCCACAGATCGTCTGCAACTTACCTAACTTAACGTTAATATCACAATAATTCCTATCACAGCCAATATCACTTCCCAAATAATTAAAGTGGCTCACCTGTTTTAGAATCCAATCAGTAATCATTATTTTGCTTCTTACTGGCTCCTTACCTCGAAATGCCATTGCCTCAGTTTTTATAGTGGAGATTTTCATATTGTATTGTTTGCAAATCTGATCCTACTAAAGTCTTCGTTTTAAAATACTTAATTAATTCTCTAGACACTGCGTAGTCAGGATACTTACATTTATAAAAAAAAGTCTTGAGACGCACTAGTAAACAACGGAGGCCAGTGCCAACAAGAGTATCTCGCAATATCGCACCTACTTAGCCACGTGACGCGGTACAAACAAGTGCAACCTAGATATCGCTGTCACTTAATTACACGAGCCACACTTAACTGAAATAATGAACGTACACATACGTAATAAAAGGAAACTGACTGCCATTATTAATGCCACTCGCAGAACCAACTTACTAATGTTATGTGAATCAACTGCAGGAATTATATATTCATGCAGGAACATTTCGTTCAAACATTCCAAATCTAAATACGTGTTTGTCATTATCTGTCACGGTCCATGCCTCACTACCATAAGTTAATATTTACCTTATTAGGGTTTTGTATAAGGTCAACTTTATATTTCGATCTATCAGTTTAGATGTCATTAACATTTTACATCCGCAATAGCAGCGAGTGTTGCTGTGGACTACGGTCGTGGCACTGACAAGTCATGAGTTGGAGACAACCTCAGATATGTTTCGTTACAAGCATTGTGAACGATTAACAAATTCAGTATAACGTCTACTTAAGGTTACTGCTGCTGGACATCTATATATATACATAAAACTCAAAGTCTGAGGATTTATGGGTACTGAATACAAATCCACACCGTTACACCGATTGCCACCACATTTTGCACAGGTAACCTTTCACACAATGCGAAAAATACTGTCTAACTTGGAATTTGATATTTTCCCCGGTTCGCACGATTTAGGCCCTCTTAATTATGCCTTTTCGTTGACGCGTATAAAGATGTCAACAAAACCATGGTGACCAGAATTAATTACCACAGTAATAATTAAATAAACAAATGATATTTAGCGGCATCGGAACTGTACCTTTATCCGTTCCTGCAGTTTTTAATATGCGATTGTATCGATATATTTTGTACTTTTGTATACAGATACGTCTATATATTTTGTAATTGCCTTAAACGATTGTAAAATTTATGTTTATACGTATTTCTGATGATGCAATGAATAAGTAATGAAATATATTAAATACTAGTACTAAACATGTCAAAACACCATGGAGACCAGAATTAATTACCACAGTAACAAGTAAATAAACAAAACCTATTTAGCGGCATGGAACTGTACATTTATCCATTGGTGCAGAACATTTTCGATGTTTTATATAATATGCGATTGTATCGATATATTACGATGTGGAAAAGAAGAAGTGTACTAATTGTAAATTGTCATATTACTTAATGCAAAGTGAAAATACGTGTTGTTTTCATTTGTGACGTTAGGTGACAACAGTTTTTTGTTTTTAGTTTACTGATGAAATAAATAAAGGCCGTGGTTGAGGAAAACATAACGTTTAATGTGTTATACAATGCTTCTAACACAGTAACACTTAAAATAAAGAATTTAGCGTTTTTGATTTAACAGGTACTTTATAAATATCTACAAAGGCTTTATAAACGGGTACTTCTAAATCTCCAAAGGCTGTTGCACCAACATAATAATTTAGTACAAGTTAAATAGTACAAGTGTTGAAAACAGCTTTGGAGAGAATTTGACAAATGAGTACAAAATTGTTATACGCGCTGACAGAACGCCATATACACAAATATAAATAAATAAATAAAAGTCATTTATATCTTAATATAAATAAAAGTCATTGTGTCTATGTATGTATGTATGCATGTTCCACATCTCCTCCTAAACCACTGGACCGATTTCAACCAAACTTGGCACAAATATTTTACGCAACGGGAGAACCAACATAGGACAGGTGTTTTTTTCGATACGATCCTTTGAGGTCTTAAAAAAACTATTAGATCTGGTTACCATGGCAACCCAACAGAATACATTCTGGTTGCCATAGCATCGGTGGAAGCCTCCCGCGTAGGGAATAGCGCGGGAGTCGTCCGACGGGCCTTCCCCGGAGTCCGTCCACGGAACCCGAGGAGTCTTAGATCGGATCTCGCGAAAAACAGCCGAGTCAGAGTCCCAGCGCCTCGCCCGGCACGTCGACGGCTTTCCCAGGCTTCGGAGAACCTTCCGTACCCTGGGGAGGTCTCTGACCAAGTCCTAGCGCGGGAGTTCGACCGGCCTGGATGCCGGAAAAAGCAGGCGGTGTCCCGGCATAGATGGAAGCCTCCCGCGTAAGGAATAGCGCGGGAGTCGTCCGACGGGCCTTCCCCGGAGTCCGTCCACGGAACCCGGGCAAGTCTTAGGTCGGATCCCGCGAAAGACGGCCGGGCCAGAGTCCACGGTTCTTATAAATAAAGGTATCGGTTATGATACCGAAGGTGGTGTATGCATCTTAAGAAACTTCTTAATAGTGCGTGAATTCAGAGTTGTTTCAGTTTGAATTTAAAAGTGGATAAGTTAAGATCGAAGTAAGTTATAAGCGAGTATAAAAAACAACGTTTTGATAGCGAATGTATTCAGATCGTAGTGTTCAGACAATATAAATGCGCTTGCTTCAGTTTGAATTTAAAAATTGATAAGTTGAAATCTATAGAGGTATTGTATTGTTAGAATACGTTTAGGAGACACTAATTTAACAAATACCTTATTTCAACATTAACACAATGAATTATAAAACGACAGTTAAATACGCAGCACGTGCAAGTACTGTAGACATTTTATTGAAAACTAATTTAGCTGTTCGCCCTCTCCCAGAGTTAGAAATCGAGCAGGAGCATAACGCGCAACAGAATTCTTCTCCAGATATAAGAATGACATGTTCTTAAACAGGTGCGCTACAGAGTATTCCTCCAGTGAGAATGCGAACATAATAATATAAGGAAGATTATACAATATAGAAGTAATATAACGTTAGAACAAGAATAGGTGCCTATGAGCCTATGAATAAATTATGAACCCGAGCAACGCTGGGTAAATCGGCTAGTAGACAATAAAAATTATATTAAAATACTTATTAAAAGTCAAATATTCGCGAGCGAAGCCGCGGGTAACAGCTAGTATGTTTATATTGATAAAGACAATTACGAGCTCTGTCATACCTTGCGCCTTTTAGTCTGGAATTCAAACGTCAGCATCTTAATGGAGGCCGATTTTATATTAAGCTGAGGCTGGTTGTAACGTAGTTTATAGGCCTATATACTGCGATTTTCGAACAACGATTAAAGTCCATCATGTTTTTAAATCCCGTTCAACACTGAAGGTATCTATAAAATTATAAATTATTATATATAAATTATTATACATGCAGTTGCGGAAAACTTTACGTTGGGCAGACAGGCCGCCTGATTTCCACAAGAGTGCAGGAACATGTCAGACATACGAAGAACTCGGCAGTTGAAAAGTCTGCAATTGTTGAGCATTCAGCCTTAACGAATCACATGGTACAATTCGAAGACGCATCTGTAATAAGATCATGTAATAGGTATTATGACAGATTGATCTTAGAAGCAATAGAAATTAATAAACACAAGAACAACTTCAACAGAGAAACGTCACGCTTAGTACGACTTGGTATACCCTTTGCTTTCTGGTTTGACTGTACACGGGTTGACTGACCGCACAAACAGTGCACACAGCGTAACGCCCACAGGGCAGGGTTCACTTACCGGACCACCCACCGCCACTTCAAACTATATAACCGAGTTCGCTTGCCGGCGTTTTTGTCACTTAGACCTGAGGATACTCATTGTAATACGAGTGAAACGTTGTCATACAAAAAAATTTTTGACGCGGTCCATACCGGAAGAAGATTTCAAAAACATAATGGACACCGGTCGCGGAAGCGTATGTGAGAACACAACGATTAAAGTCGTTTTTCGAATCTTAGGTTCCAACCTTAACGAACTTTCCACAATAATTCTCCGTCAGATTTTTGTGTTTAATTGCATTTCTTATAACTTCTATCCAAGTCTTCCGTGGGCTCCCTCTATTTTCTTTCAGGATGGGTCAATTCCAGTAATTACGTTGCTCGCACGGCACACATCTTAACTTAGACTTTGTATCAAGTGTACCATATACGTATACTAGTACATACACTCATTCTTTCTCTTATTTCTTCATTTTTAACCCTATTTTACAGTCTACAGCACAACAACGTAAGTCTAGAGAGATGCAGATATAGGCCTACGGCAGGAAATAAAATATTATGACAGCATACCCAGTATAGCAATACAATACATATGTTGGAATATGCTAACCGAATGGATGACTACCATATTATTATTTAACGGGTATAGCGTCTTTTCCCCCGTATCACTATCTTCTAAAGTCCCACTGTTGGGTTCGTCAATTTATTATACAACGGGTGTGTCCTCGTTAAACGTCTGTTGAGAGTGCCAATTTATAATGTATCTTATTTCAATATGTGGTATAATAATGTTTAAGTATATCCCAGTTTCTCCCTTTTTTAATATAATTATGTTATTGTGAGTGAAAATTATGTATAGAGTGTGTAATTCGTATTTTTCGTTCAAGCCTATTCCGCGTTGAAGAGAAGAGAAGGAATTTTTATTGTTTTCTCATTCTCTTTAATACCCAAGCAGTCCGCGAATAGCGCTGTGGTTCCCAGACAGTTGAAACTTATAGGTTAGCCCACCGCGTACAATAATTCTCAGTTGCACTCTCTACTTATCTTATATCTTGTTCACACTACAGTAAATATTATATAAATGAGAAGATATCGTTGAATTCTGAAAGGATTCTTTATTAATATTTTAATATTTCTTGTCCAACAAAGTTGTTTCTTTTACGGAGATACAAAAGGCTATATGTTAGAAGTAATCGATTATCGATCGGATTCAGAGTTTTATATGATATTAGTTATTATTTTATATTTCTTTAAACACAGGGCGTAAAGGTTCTTTCAACTGTTAGTAAGATCAGAAAATGCCTAAATAGGAATACAAGGTATTACAATATAGAATTAAGTTTTTATTAAATAATATTTAAAATAATTGTAGTTTACCGTCCTCTGGACATCGTGACTAGATAAGGCAGTGTACAGATAACCTCGTCGCCTTGTTTGGTCAATAACAGAATGCAGATGAATTTGTTCTCGTCAGTCTTCGCTCCAAGTTGAAATAACAGTTGAATTCTTGGTCCTGGGATGATGCAGAAATACCGCTCCTTTTGTTCACCAATGTCCGAGTTTTGTGGTTACGTGCTTCGACGAATTTCGAGTCCAACTACGTTTTTTCTATTGAATTGTGGAAACTGAAGTTCAGATATAATTTTGTGTTTTATTTTCGTGATCTTTTATGTTATAGGATTATATCACTTTATTCAGATAGTTATTTCTCTGTTTTGGTTAGTTAATTAAGTTAACATTTGTTCATTATATTGAGTTTTACTATCAGAGTTCTTCCTTTATATTTTTCATTAATTTTCTTGTATAGGTTTTAGATTGTTCAGTTATATAATACGGTTGAATGACAGTGGACCATACTATTGTGATTTATTATTCATTTTACTTCCCAACTGTATTATTTGTATTTAAATTAACCAAATCTTTTCTGAGTATCTTTTAACTAAACCGTCTTCGTTCATGTAAATTTACTCAATAATCGAATCAACAAATTCTACTCTCTCGTCGTCCCTGACAACCATCTTTTCTATTCTTATTGGATATTATATTATACTATAACCATTTCATACAATGTTCTTCCACTCATAAAAATAATCCTTTTCTAAATTTCCATTATATCCTATTATAATTTTACCTATTGTTTGTTACTAAATTTTGTATATTTTGCTGTCGTTTCCTCTTAATTTACTTACTTTAACAAGCATTATTTTTCTGTTACAAAACATTATCTATCGGTATCATTGCACTATGGCATTATGAGAATTTATTTAAATTGAATTTATTTATTTGTTATTAGCAATTATTATTAACTTCTCCTAACTCACTAGATTTTATTTAGCGTTTGTTACAAATTTCTTTACCTAACCTTTCTGATCTGACTTACTATATAATGTTACTGGTTGTTAGGCCTATCATTATACTTTTATCTACTTCTGATTTTAATTTGATACTATCTGCATTATTATAGAATCCTTCATTTATTTATAACATGGTTATACTAAACCCTTTTGTATCTCGTTAACAATTATAGCCTTTTTGGCCAAGGTTACAATTATAATCATCCTACTATCTAAGTACATGTATACAAATAATTAACTCTATAAAGTCTAACAAAAGCTTTATAAGGACATGTGGATAACACATAAAATGAAATTAATTAGTAATACATTAATGAGTTTAACAACAGCCCTATAATGGTATATTGATAACACATAATAATTATTTACTTGGTATTCTATTAAAAGAATAACTCCACTTGCTATACACAAAAAATAACATCACTATCATGATAATAATACAACATGATACAATTAATAACAGGTACATTTGTGTGACCTAAGTCATGTAACACTTACTCATTCTCCTCTCCTTTAAAACATCAATTATTATGAAACAGTCTAAATTAGTTTTTACGTTATTTGTCAATGTCTGTTGTTTACACCTTTCACTGAACTTTGATGTTTGTATTTATTAACATTATTAATTTTTTTTCTTTCTACCTTGTATTCTTATTTCATTTATTCAATTATGGGTTGGGTTTCTGACCTTTTACAAGTGTGGATAATTAATATTTTTATTCTATTTTAAAGCTTATAAGTGGATTTATGTAACGTAGGGGACCGTATTTTCGTTACGTTACAATATTCCCAAGCAAGTATTGAATTAGGCGTATGAACGGAATGATCGAAGAGCTGTGGGGACGTCCGAAGCAGCGTTGGGGCCTACGCGCCTGGGACCGGACAAACCATTTTTGGCTTAATCCTTGTTGATGAAGATGATGACGATTCTGAACAGCACACGGCGTTTTCTGAGCACAGTTAAAACTGGCTGGTTTACAAATAGCTTCACAGAAGATCAGAATCACCAAAGTGTAGCGCTCGTAGATTAAAAAAAAAAGAAAAAATAGTGTATAATTTCATGTTTTTAAGAAGACAAATCGCGTCGTATATAATACGGCTAACAAACGAGTGCACACGCGCGCGCCGAGAATAGAACACGGGGGTATGCATCAGCAAAAACGTAAACAAGGTGTTAAAATGTCGAAATTTACACGCGTGTTTGTGTTTATAAAATTAAATAAAACAGAGAGGCACAAGGGGCATTGCACCCGTGTGCCGGCCATGTGCACTACGCGACCCAAATACTTGGGTCTCTCCTGCACCTGTCCCTAATCAATTGTGTGTGTCTGTAACGTTACACCCCGACTGCGCGAATCTTATCACACCGTTTGCGAACTTACAACTTAAGCCCGTCCCCCCTCCCCAAGCAGCTGAAGAAAATGTATTTATTATTAGATTAAATCAGATTAGTAAAATTTTAATTTTTTTTCAACTGGAAGAAAAGTTCTTCGTATGTAGGATTCAACTTAACATAAGCCGGGTGAGGTGGTGACCACCTCAGGAGGTGAGAACACGTGACCATATACATTTATATACGTTTCCGTAGGTATCTATAAGCTTACAAACCTTAAGTTAAGGGCACTCGTAACCGACAAGTCAACCGATTAATCGATTTTTGGGTTTTTGTCTTTAAAAAATCTTCAATATATTCTGTGTAATTTGATACCAAATTTATGTGAATACGCCTAATAATAAATTTGTTATGATTAAAAAAAATTGAGATCGCAGGAAAAGTTCTCTCAAAAGTGCTGATAATGTTACCACTTTTTACAAATCTGTGACTCCCTTACAACAAATCTTAAAAATATGGAGTTTTTACCATTGGAAAGGGAATGTCAATAAGCATGCACTATCAATGTCTGTCATAAACCCAATATTTGCTCATCTGAGTCATCCTAAGTTGTAAAAAAAAGGTCTTCATTGTAGTACACAGAATGGAAAAGAATCGCTGAACCATTTGATTTGGAACAGTTTGCCAGAATATATATTTGCTGGACAAGATACTTTGGTTTTGGGTGCAGATGATGCTGTGTTGACCTTCAAATTTAGGTGACATAAGTAAGCGTTGTCTTACAGAAATTAGCGATCAAACGAGGATCAAATATGGTTAAGGTAATGAAAAAAACTGACTTCCAAGCAATCCTTGACGCAGAGACAGCAGTACATGAATTGATGAAAAAGGTCAACCAGAAATGAGAAGAGAAAACTGGAGGAACAAATGGACTTAAATAAAAACGCCGAGTATGGAACTGGACTATTTAAATAAGGTAAAACAACAAAAATCTGTTTCAAAAACTTTAAATGCGTTTTTCTGAAAATAGATTTTTTTACATAAATGACCCATTATTTTAGAAACCAAGTGAACTATCGAGCTGAATTTTTTTGTGGCTATTGGGTTAATGGAGGTATAACCCAAAATGAGTAGATCGACCTAATGCCATGTTACTATACGGCGTTCCAAATCGCATGGCACCTGAAGGATTCGGAGATCCTTACCAAAACACACACACACAGCTGGGGTATGAATCATCTACTGGGGCGTCCACTACGTAACTGCAGCTTTTATAATATCGATTTTTTAACAAACGAACTTAGCATGTTTGTAATATCCATAATATTTTAAAGAAAATGACACCAAACACGACGTGGTTGTAATATATTTTAGATCGACAACTAAGTCTAGTTTCATATTCATTTTGGCTTTAGAAATTAGTATTTTGCAAATGTTATTTCATTTTCGTTGCACGTTTTTGTTATGAACATATATTAAAATGCTAACTAAGAAATACACGTGCTCAAATGGGGATTCTTTTGAGCCTAATTTAGGGGTATTAAAAGCTTAAAATCCTGTCAAACTGTAAATATATTAAATCTTTGAGACACGAGGTTTTCTTAAAAGTATGAAAATTCTATTTGTATTCTTTTAATATCAATATTTTTTCATCGATTTCATATAAATATTTTTATTGCACAGTTCTGTTTAGATATACCATTTTTAGTGTTTCATAAAAAAAGTGTAAATGTGTAGATTTTAATAGTAAATTTGTAATATTTAGTGTTTTGTAATTAAGTTTGTAACGAGCAGAAAATTTTAAAATTTTTAAATTTCACCTCGGCAGAGTACGTTCACACGAGGCAAGTGTCAACGACTTATGGTGGAGCAATAAATAAGGAGTAATGAGAAGGTGTCAGTGAAGCGTTGCTGACTTGACAATAGAAACGCATTAAGTGCAATCCAACTATAGAATTTGGTGGCGTAAGATGACAGGGAAAGTTTCGTCCAGAATTATTGCTCTCCGCAGCTGTAACAACGTAAGTGAGGACATTCACACCCGTACCAAGAATTGTAGCAGATGTGGCCGTGTTACGTCAGTAGACGATAAGCGACAAAAACAAGTGTTGCTCCATACTACAATGAAACGGATACGCTGCACCTTAAGTAACAATACTGGAAGATAGGCTGACAAAAACTAAAGTCATGTTACACAGCTGGAGGTATCGTCTAATTGACAGACAAGAATTTACGAAGGGAAAGTTGGGGTGACTTCAACGACCAGCAGATGTTCGAAATTAGTAATAGCCAGAAAAAAGGGGTTAGAGCATAGAACAATACGCCAGGAAGACTGTAAGTACAGATAATGGGAATCTATAGAAACGCAGAGTTTACTCAGACAATAGGCTGATAGACAAGCTGTTGATAGCCGTAGTTTCTTCGAAGCGGGTCAACGATCGTCAAGCCAGAGAGCAGGGAGACCTAAGGACCTATCAGAGACCTTCAGCCAGCGAGAAATTTGATGGTGAGGGATGTTTCCATAGCAACTGAGACGAAGAACCTATCGGAAGAACTATGACGTAGGATTTTGACATAGTGGGACAGTATTTTCCGAGAAAATCAAAATCTGACCAATCTCGAAAAGAAGTGGGCGTGAAGCGCGCCAGAGACAAAATTTTGAGTAGGGACGAATTAATAAAACTAGCTGTCCAGGAAGGCGGAGAGGCAGTCATACTCAAATTTTAGACAGTCAACACTTAAATTTTGAATAGTTATACTAAAGTTTTTACAGTTAGAATTTTCAGACAGTTTACATTTCAATTATCAAGTAGTTTAACTACAAGTGCGAGAGACGGTATATTATAAACTTCCCATTGTTTACTCAAATCATTCGGAAGTTAGATAATAACAAGGAACTTAAAACTTAATAATACATTCATATCGCGGTAGTGAACGTTACCGGAGTGCGCAGTAACGGACTTAGTGAAATTTACACCAAGTGAACAATCAGACCGTTACACTAACAGACAGCATCACTTAACGATATACAAATTATTGGAACTTAATATTGTGTATCAACAACATAATGAACACGAAACATTAAACAAACTAATCAATTATAGGATCGTTTGTGGAAGCAGCGACAAATGAAACTAGACATGTATATTGACTTTAAAACGAACACACAGCAAACACAGTAAGATAGAACATTGATTGAACACTGAACTTCAATTACCCACACATATACAAACACCTACACGAGTGGTCGGAAGAATAAAGTGATAAGTGGCAGTGATAAAACAACTTACGACGGAATGTATCTACGAGCCATCTCCATCACCAGAACGAGACTTCATCAACAACTAATGGATATTCACTAACCAAGTAACCACTATTATAATTACTTCTAATTAATAACTTCTACTGACCTGGTTTCTTTCAAAGAATTCACACCTGAGAAATTTATTAAGAAAAGTAATGAGTAAATCTGATAAAGTATTTAATGAACGTATAAACAAAAGCTTATTTGGGATTTAATGAACGCATTAAATAAGTAGAATATTGAATTGTAACATCATTTGATTTATATATGTATGTATGTTTTCTTTGTTTCAGCATATATTAAGATATATCTTTGTTTATTATAAATATGTATGTATTTCAGGTACAGCGACGTAACCTATGTACTCTTATAATATGTCATAAATGATAATTAAACTAGTATTTTAGTTAATCAGAAACATGCGTTCATTATTACCAATGCAACCCAAATATTGACCTAAAGTTTGAAAGAATGCAAATAGATTTTAAGAGTTTCTTATGTTCAATTATATAAATGATATCACGTATGTGTTGATGAGCATAGATAGTTAGAATCATCATTAAGATTAAATTATACACATACATGTCAGAGATCGATAATTTTATATATTTAATAATTATTTTATTGTGCAATCAATACGCATATAAAATTATTGTTATAAGTTTCAATCAAGTACTGTGCTTAAATTTTAAAATAATATTTAACTGTAAATATAGTATGTAAATAGGTAATTGTATGTAATTGTATACAGTTGTATAAGTTATCATATCAATCCATTTTTTCTTTTTCATTGGAATATATTTTAAAATAAAATAATTTTTTATGAATATTACATACAAGACAGCATTTGTTATTCTAGAAAAAATACAAATTTTCATATTACCGACGTAATTTTGCACCATGAATGTAAATTGTCAATACATTTTTGTTTACAATCATCAAGATATCACCAACATACTTATTACTTTATAATAAAATCTTTATCAAGTTCTCCAGTTCTGCGTTTGCTTTAGAAATCTCTAAAATAGTCACATTTATCGCAATTATATACTGTTTGGACTCATTTTTCTCACAATTTCACGGAGATAACAAAAACTATAGTTTAGTTTGGATTATAAGCTTAATTAAAAATTGTACAGTTTTGAATTGGACCGAATACTTATAGCTGAACCGACCGGGTCGTGGCTGGCCGGTTGTGAGTGCCCGTGCGTGCACGGTCTTCTAATACTTTAGGTGCCATCCGGTTTGGAACACCCTATAGTAACCATTTTGAAGGAAGTAAGCACGTAAACAAAGTACAAGTACACGCAGTTAAGCTCAAGACCGCGGACGGGACCGCTACACACAGGCAGGACTGTTTAAAGCACGAAGCGAACAGAAGAATAATTGGTTATAATAATGCCTTTGTTTATTTAGGTTTTGTTTAATTGGTCGTGCGGGGCGGGGCGGGGCGGATGTACAGTACAGTAAATTCCATAAATAAACAATGAGTAGGCCTATAAGAGAGACACAGCAGCCGGTAATGTATGCCAGAGGCGGTATGTGGAGCGTGACGCTGGTCGTGTGCATACAACACTGACTAATGTTGGTACAGTACTGCATTTAATTAGAGGAGGGCAAAGTAGTTCACCCGAACGAACTTCTCATGGCTACGTCGTTCATACAGGCAAACTGGTGTAATGAACTAGCTCACTGCTTCCATCTGTCGGATCGATTTCTGTATATAGACATATAGGCCTATTTTCGCTAATTATATTTGTCATCTAGACGGAAGACAAGGCCTTCTCAGGCCGCTTTTGCTAAATGAGGAAGATATTGTTAAAAATAATCAGTATCTTTCCATATTATCTTAAGCGGCTAGAGACAGATTCTACAGAAGCGGTTAACAAAAATATATGAAAGATATTAGTCTTATTTTGTTAGGACAGACAGTAGCAGAATAGTTACTGTTTATCCGAGTACGCTCATGTTATTTTAAAATGTACCTCAAACAATTTACCGGGGTCATCCTAAATTCTGCCCCCGTTATACATGCAGTCATTGTATTGTGGAACACTAACTGATCCTTATAAGGTCGTAAATGGGATCGTTTACGACTAAAAGTGGCAGACTGACTAGATGGCCCCGTTAGGTTTCCATAACCCCCATCATTTCCTAAACTTTTTTAGTGATATTAAAAGAATAAAATATCGGTATGGAAAACCATACATGACTTCCATGTTCTAAGATTTATATTTAAAATCATTTACGAAATGAAATGTTTCCATAGAAACTACTTCTTTCCACTTATTGCTTCAGCCTTAACCACAGTACTGTGGTCACTAACGCATACCACCACACGTTATCGCATTCGATTTTCACTGATGATGGCAGTCGACGGCACTGCCGGAACGTCTGGTTTTGCAGAAAACATTGGACTACGGCCAAACAGCCCGGGAAGGAATTTTAACAACAAACTACTACTTTGTTGCCGATAACGTAGTACACATATCAAAATTATCCCCTCCCCCTTCAACTATAATTTTCATTTATAGAAAATTACCCCCACCCCGTTCAACTTAGCCTCTTCATTTATAGATATTTCATCTACGTTTCTACAGTGGATTATTAAGATCTTCTTATCAGGATACTTTATTTATCAAAATTAAGTACTTTACTTTTGTTAAAACATTAAAGGTTGGAGGTAAACTACCCCTTTCCATTAACCGATCTTCACCAAAATCAATAGGCCTTCAGCTCTTTACAATTCAGAAATGTATGCAAAAAATTATTTGATTCTCTTTGAATTTACGGCAGTTATCGTTCGTCATAGAAAAAATTACCCTTGTTAAAACATAAAACATTGCAGGTAAACTACCCCTTCCCCTTAACCGATCTTCACCAAAATCAACAGACCTTGAGTACTTAGAACTTCAGGAACGTATGCACAAAATTATTTGATTCTCTTTTAATATGCGGCAGTTATCATTCGTCATAAAAATAAAATTACCCTTTTAAAACATAAAACGTAGCAGGTAAACTACCCTTTTCTCTTAACCGATCTTCACCAAAATCAACAGACCTTGAGTACTCTATAATTCAGGAAGGTATGCAAAAAAGTATTTGATTCTGTTTGAATTTGCGGCTCTTATCGTTTGCCATAGAAAAAATCTACAGACACAGACACTTTTCGAAAAATGACTTTTCTTCATGTTTTGAGGGTAGTACAATCAGAATCTGCAATTATCTCGAACACGATTTTTTTTGCCATCACCATACTTCCATTTCCTTATGGAACATGGAAGTAAAATTGACATCTTCCTCTTTCTGTTTATCTTAGGTTATAGGCTGGGGATAACCTCCTCATGCACGTGAGATAACAACAAAGTACATGAAGATTAGCTGAAAGATAGACCTTTTTGGGCGTTTCAACAAATCAGACGCAATAAAATATTATTTAAATAAAGAAAATTATTCGTCTTCTGCCAGAATCGCGAAACTCATCTATCACTTAAGAGTCGTAATAAATAACAAAAAACTAAAATAACAAAATAATTTATTCTTTTCAATTATTCAATAAATTTTAAAGAAATTTCCGCCAATCCTGGCACACGGTATTATCTGCTATTTTATTTTTATCATATATGCCAGACTTTGTCAAAATAACAAAAATCAGACAAAAAAATTACGTTTTCAATTTATATTCAAACTATGCTTAAAATTCCCTTTAATTTCATACCCTCCACGGATTTTGCAAATTTCAACAAAATTTTGTCCCACTAACACAGCGTTAGATACGCCTTTACACAACAAGTCAAAAATAGTTGATAACAATACATTGGAAATAAAACACACACACATACACGCTCTTTTTGTTTGTTACGAGTTCCATTTTATAATGAACGTCTTTTTCATATCTGTAACGTAAAAATTTACATTTGACCTGAGGCTCTCAAGGCCGGCATTAACATTAGTGACAGCCGAGCTGTTAGGCCGTGGTTTAATGATGTTTGTTACAAACGTTTCGGCCCTACCATTTTAGGCCATCTTCAGTGCAAAAATTGTTTGTTCGCCAAATAACCTCAGTACTGAGGTAGACTATAGATATCTATAGTATGTAGACTATAGTCTATGCACAGTCTACCTCAGTAGAGGTTATTTTGCGAACAGCTGCTAAATAAGTTTTTACTCTGAAGATGGTCCCCGATGGTGGGGAAAAACGTCTGTAACAAACATCACTACACCACGGCCTAACAGTCCGGCTGTCATTAGTTCTAAAATAAATTTACATTATTTATAATTTTCGCTAATTTCTTCTCTATTCAAAATTCTGTGTATCTTCGAGCCCATTTCTTGTATGTAAATAGTAGTTTAGAAAGTTTTCTAGTAAATGGATGTATTCTTTCGTATTGCAGAGAACAAACAGAGATGGAGTGTTCATCTGAATAGGGTGCCAGATGGCAGTTTCCCTAAGGAAGTTTGCAGTGGCGGCCGGTGAGTCCTGACGTAGGAAAGGCTACGAGATATCTGAGTTTTACAGCATAACGTCTTATTAGAAATATACGTGTATCTTTAACAAGATAATCCGTAGATTAACTCACTTTTGTTCTAGCAAAGAAGTAAACTTCTGAGTACAAATATATTTTGTAAGCTGCGATGAGTTTACTGGTACGCCTACAGCAAATTCAGTTAGCGGCCATTCTTATTTGGAAAATTATCGATAACATCATCATGTCATGTCGGTCTACTTTTCAGTTTGCAGAGGATTCCTTTTTCAACTGAAACTAAAGCAATGGGGCTTCGTCGATCTTGATAATGGCCAAGAAGAGATAAACAATAATAAATAATACACACGTACAAGGAGCAAAGACTGCGTAAAAGTAACACACACTACATTAAACCGTGCCCAGAGGCTAACTCACTCGTTGCCTCGCGTTTACAGCTTCAGTAGCGTCCACCCACTACCTGACAGGCACAGTTCTACGGCGGCTACTCAGTCTTCTGCCATTCTGCGCTATTATTGGTAACGCGCGATTAATTGTTTATTTGTAAGTAATCAGCTAATTTAAAATGCCAAAGTGTGATTACAGGTTCTGTTCTATTAAAAAATAAACCCTATTACTAGTTGTTTATTTTAAAATATTTTGCTAAATTTTGTTTAGCCTCCCTTGCCTCCCTCGATGAGCCGCCGCTGGAAGTTTGGCATTATAAGCCTGTTAGAAAACGGAGTACAGAAAGGCCTAGGAAGCGTTGATGAAGCGGATAGATTTCTTTAGGATCGGAACAGGCGATTCGCCTAGTCAATGATAGAAGAAGAAGAAGAAGAAGGAGGAGGAGGAGGAGGAGGAGGAGGAGGAGGAGGAGGAGGAGGATCTTCTCGTTGCCAGCGCAATCCGGATAGGCGAAGACTTGCACACAGTGTAACGGACAAAAACTCCAGCAGAACCCACGTTATTTTTTACACAATGCTGCTGCCAATATACAAACGTTATTTGCGGTGTTAATAATTGTTCACGTGATGTACGCGTGACTGCTTATTGCGCGCACGCCCAATGTTCATTAACAACAACAACCGGTTTCGCCAAACACAATGTACGCGACTGGGGGCGCTCCATCGCTAAAAACCAACCTGTTTTCACAGCTTTCCAACAACAAGAAACTACTACTCCTCCTCCACGTTCACGTCGTAAAAAAAACCGTTTCATATTTCAACGACACTGGCCCGCATAAATATCCAAAAATATTACAGCGGGTCAACGCGTCTAGACTGGACCCGCTCAGCAGTAGGAAGACCTGATTCCCGTTGTTCAATATTTATTATCATCACCCCAGCCAACCAACTTGTCCGCCCCAGTGTACGGGAGAATATGCATTTGTATGTATATGTTACCGGTATAATTAATTCTGTGTGTGTGTGTACATGCAAACAATTAATTGTACCGCTAATAGTATTAATAATAACAGTAATTACAACATGTTTCTCACGTCCAGCAACACAATGGCATTCTCTCTCTCTCTCTCTCCCCCTCTTCATCTCTGTCTTGTTTTTACGTCTGCTGTAACGGAACGCGTGAGTCTGACCTGACAATGAGATTAGCAACTTCTGGAGTCCAGTTAAGCCTGTGTCACACTATGCTACTTCACTAGCCGCTACTGCATTTTATGGCTATTTCTAAGTAACACTGTTTTTAGGTAGCCGCTACTTAGTAGTGGCTAGGACAGCAAAGTACGTGGTTGCGTGGATTGGTCTGATGTTAAAAGTGATGTGCAGAATGTCATCTGTGGGTGTGCGACGTGAGGCTTTGAGACACCCGTTGCTGATTGGTGTTAGACAGCTTTACAAGGAGATGGTGAGTAACAAAAATCTCTCTCTCTCTCTCTCTCTCTCTCTCTCTCTCTCTCTCTCTCTCTCTCTCTCTCTCTCTCTCTCTCTCTCTCTCTCGCCCTCTCTCTATTTATGCACCTAACCATTCAAAGAATTTCGAAGAAACCGAAACATCGAAGCATGATAATGTTTTTTAGGCTTTTGAAACGTATAATGTGGTTTACGTAAATCATTTCCAAACCACAGACGATCACAAACAGAGCATGTAAAACCAAATTTATTCTCACTAAAACGTTTGCTAAACTCAATGTCAGCAGCGATTATTTCTGTCTTGATGCGTTTACATATCAAATTTCTAGACTGTGGGGAATCGAAAGTGTGGAAGCGTTACGTTTTTCGATGACGATTTTTGTGGAATGACCCCCAACCTAAAAACATTATCATGTTAAAAGGAACAAAAAGAAACGCATATGGGTCGGGAATGGATAGGTAGAAGGGATAAACTGGATACTTCAACTACACAAATAAGAGAGCTGGCAACTGAGGACCACATAACTTCATGCGGTTAGCCTTACCACAGTTTCAGGAGTTGCTAGACTTAGTATCACCAAACTAAATTTGTTTTTTATACGTCTTCCGTCGCGGCACTACTCTTTTTAAATTTTTTAATTTTATTCAGTTCATTACGATAAGTATCAAGAATTGTTTTAATTTTCTTTTTCAAAGCATCTTCCTTTGCTGGTAATCAGGAAAGTTCCAGCTTATCTAGCAACCGAGTGAAAACCGTTTTTTCGCGTCGCGTTTCAAATACTCTACGGACGTAATGTCCCACAGAGCATCATATTTTCTTTATACGTTCAAAGAATGTAATTATTTCATCACCCGACCACTTTAATAATTCACTCATTGTAAATATAGAAATAGAAAACTCAAAAGGCACAATACAATAACAAAACCAAAAACAAACGCCGAGACAAGCGCGCGGTGACACGGGACGCGCTACTTTACTGCTACTGCATTGTCACTACTGCTACTCGGTAGCGCAGGCGTTCTCAACCTGGTGCTCGCGATCACTGTAGTGCTCGCGTAACTAAAAATGGTGCTGATCATGGATGTATAAAAAAGTGCTCGCGAGCAACAGTGACCCCTAATTTTCAATTATAGTTATTTCAATAACTATATAGCCGGCCGTACAGCTGTTGTCCACCAACAACTGAGTATAGCAGAATACTGTTTGGAAACCTTTGTTACTTCTAAGAGCACTACTTGCAATGGTTTCCGGAATTGTCCGTAGTTTACAAGCCGATACCGACTCTATTGTTTGCAGCTTTAAAAGGCAGAGACATCCTACGAGGGGTTTATTACTGTAGGCGCCAGGTTGTCTCATCTTGTAAATGGGCTGTTAAACACGTACTAGTACCCTCAAAATAAGCGGTTATTCAAAATATTTTATTAAATTTATAAGCGGTTATCAAAATTTTATTGCCTCTGAAATCCCTAAACGTGGCAGCTTTAAGCACGTTCTCACAGAAATAGTCACGTAGCATTTTACACTTAGCTCACCCAATCAATTATCAGATTTTAAATAGAAATTTCAAAATTTGCCAATGAATGTTTCTGCGTGGACATTTCCACTTACACGAGCGACATTTGTGACTGGAGTGACATAGTATAGCGGTGTACACCAGTTTTGTGACGTATTTTGGTTATAGTATTGCTGTTCTGTTATTTGTGAAATACGCGTAATTATTGTCAGTTTGCAATTTTCCTTTCGCCTCGAAGTGTGTTGTGAACGTTCTTAAAAAAGAGACATGGATAAATTTGTAATACGAAAACGTGAAGAATCGATACCTAAGTTACCTTCTTCATCAGCCCAAGATTCCAACAAAAGTAGCGAAGCAAAAAGAAAGAAACTGTATTCTTTTCAAGGTAACTGGGGGACACATTTTTTGGTGGTCACTAATGACGAGAATACCGGAGTTATTTGCGTTTTGTGTCATGCACCTTTATCGGGTTTCAGAAAAGCAAATTGTCAAAGACATTATGAAACTCATCATAGTGCGTTTTCTGATCAATATCCCACGGGATCAGATGCAAGGATACATAAAATCAAAGAGTTAAAATCACAACTCCAACGTCAACAGAAGTCTTTGTCATTTAATGTTAATAGTTCTGTTAACAAACTTTCAACCGAAGTGTCTGTATCTGTGTCTCATAAACTTGTTCAGCATGGGATGCCATTTACAAGTGGAGAAATTGTGAAGGAGTGCATAGTTTCCGCAGTGACAACTCTCGCTGAAAGTATACCTGAGAAATACAGAAGTGTTTTGATTAATGCGGCAAAAAATGTGCCACTTAGTAATGACACTGTTGCCAGGCGCGTTGACCTCATCGCGGCTCAAATTAAACAAAAAGCACTCCAGAAAGTTTCTGAATTTAGTTATTTTTCTCTTGCTGTTGACGAATCAACAGACATTGCTTCTGTAGCACAATTGGCGTGCTTTGTACGTTGCATAGATAATGTGGGAATTGTAGAAGATTTCTTTTTAACAATTTTACCGCTCCCGGGTACAACTACGGGGCAAGACATTTACAACGCTGTCGCGAATTTCCTGAAACCTAATGGCATTGACTTAGCAAAGCTCGTGTGTGTGGTTACTGATGGCGCACCTTCCATGGTAGGTAAAAATAAAGGATCTGTCGCTCTTCTGAAAAATGATGAACATTTTCCTCCCTTTGTTCACTATCATTGTTTAATTCACGTTGAAAACTTAGCCAGTCATCTTATATCTGTTCCTGAAATTTCAGAACAGTTAAAACTGATAGTTAAGTTGATCAACTTTTTGGTTTCTAAACCCCTGAATAAACGCTTACTAAAAGTCTTCTTGCATGATTTATCAGCGCCACATTCAGAACTAATCCTACATGCGGATGTTCGTTGGCTAAGTCGCGGGGAAGCAATTACAAGGGTCTGGAAAGTTTTCGAAGAAATCAAAGCATTTATTTCTGCCAACGATTATGTCACTAAGTTTCCAGAAATATTCGGGGATGATTTCAAGATCAATCTTGCTTCCATGGTAGACCTATTTCAATATCTCACCGAGCTGAACAAACGTCTTCAGGGTCAGAAAAACACAATTTGTGAACTGAAAGAAATTATAGTTTCGGTGTGACTAGACTGTCTCTCACACGGTATTGTAAAACTCCTTTAACAAAATATTCAATAAATTACACTGAGGTACAATGTACGAACGCTCTATCTATACGCACACAAAGTCGCAACTAAATACGTTTTCTGAACAACTCAACAATATTTACAGAACCAGTAAATATTGGTTCTGTAACTCACCTCATACCTCACAAACTCAAGCACGCACTGTCAGAGGCGTAGCTAGGGGGTGGCAAGGGGGCAGCCGTCCCGGGCGGCAAAGTGAGCATAGACTAGAAAAAATTGTTATCAGTTTATAAAACTACAAACAACTTGTTTCTCTGATATGACTATTCCTTTCAAAAGAAGCATAACCAGCCAGCTTGTCCGTTGTCATAAACCTCGCGTGATAAACAGTATTAGTCTATTTATACTTAAGCATCGTAATTAGTGTTCATTATGATAAGGTAAATCGCACTTGGAAGTATTTTTCTCCAACTAAAAAATCTCTATTTTTATTTTGTTGCACTCTATTTCCACAAAAAAACTATCAAAGAAGCCATTTTCAATAGCAAAATTTGGTTTTCATCGTGGCGAAAGTTAAATCCCCGTATTCAGGATCATGAAAATAGTCCTGCTCATCGCTCTGCGTTTTTGGATTGGAAAGAATTGGAACGTTCTTTAAACAAAGGGGAACTTATTGATGATCTACTTTAGGAACAAATGAGTAAAGCAGCTATGTCATGGAAAGAAGTCCTCGAACAGGTCATTGTCACAGTACAAACTCTTGCATAATAAAATCTGGCACTGAGAGGACATCGAGAGTCAATTACTAACGATCCAAAACCAGGAAACTTTGGCTTTGTTAAAATACTTGGCTAAATTTGACCTTGTCATGAGATCTCATTTGGATTTAGGCTCTCGTATATCTGGGTGTATATCGTATCTTTCGCCAGCTATTCAAAATGAAATAATACGCCTGTTAGAAGAAGGAGTGCGCAAATATATTATTATTGCATGTAAGAAGGCGAAGTACTTTAGTATTATATTTGACACAACACCAGATCCTGCAGATGTAGAACAAATCTCAGATTATAAGATTTGTCGAATTTAAACGCAATTCTGTTGATATCAAGGAAGCCTTTATAGATTGTATTCCTTTAGAAATGAAAACAGCGGAGGGGATTACAGACGCTATTACAAGTAAGCTTGAGAGAGATGGATTGAATCTTAGCGATTGCAGAGGTCAGTCGTATGACAATCAGTCAACAATGGCTGATATCCATTCAGGAGTTCAGAAGAGAATATTAGATTTCAATCCACTAGCTGTGTTTGTCCCTTGTGACAACCATTCACTTAACTTGGTTGGAGTTCACGCAGCTAATGTAAATGTTCAGGCAGTGATATTTTTTGGGACAGTAGAACATCTATTCACCTTCTTTTCCTGTTCCACTCATAGACAGAGTTTTCTTAAAGACTTTGTATTCGTAAATATTACTCTATAAGGACATTGTGTTACCAGGTGGAGTTCAAAAGCAGATGCGGTGAAAGCAATATCCACTCAGCTGCACTGGAGAAACTGAGGGATACACCGACTGAAACAATTGATACGAGGGAAGACGCAGCATTAATAATTACTGCAACAGAAAGCTTTAATTTTGTGACCTTGCTCTTTTTCTGGACAGAGGAGTATGCAGACGATTCTGCATTAACCGCTCGGCAAGAAATGCTACGTTCTCTAATAGAAATTTTGGACAAACCGTCAGTTGAAATTTCAAGTCGTTTCTCTAACATAAAAGAGTTAAAAAAACGCTTTGGGCTCGTCTGTAAATTTGAGGCGTACTTAAATTATGGGGATATACATTTTAAGGAACAGCTTTCCCAAATCAATATTAAGTGCACAGTGCTTGCAAAACTGTATCCACATGGCCCAAACAGTGTAGAATTGTTCAGTGACTTAAAAGACGTCATAGTTTTAATAAAAAGGGCAAACGTTGAGGAGATCAAATGGATTTTACATCTTAGGGCCTGCTACAAGACATTTCTTCAGTGGGATTACAAGCCTAGAAAACACTAGCAACAGCTTTAAAAATTTTCTTACTTTACCAGTGTCTGTGGGTTCTTGCAAAAGATCGTTTAGTAAACTTAAATTGATTAAATCGTACCTACAATCAACAACATCTCAAGACAAGGTATCAAATCTAGGGATACTTTGAACTGAAAACGACATTGCTTTGTCTTTAGATTATAGTGATTTAATAACCGACTTTGCAGAAATTAAGACCAAGAAAGTTACATTTTACAATGTTTTGTTTTAAATATTTATTAAATATTAAAAACAAATATTAAGTGTTTATTAATAGAAGACGGAACCATTAACCTGTAATGGTAAGTTATTATTTTTAGTGTAGTTCTTTGTTTAACTTTATGTTGCTTTAGGATATTGTTTTGACGATGCGCTTTAGACCTACAACGAAATTGAATGTTTATTAAAACATTTTTTATTTTACTACATTTTTTATAGTCTACATTTATTAGGCCTACTAATAAATGTATACAAACTAACTACCGGTAATTGCAATATGTAATTTCTTAATTTTGACTTATCAAATATTCTTAAGACCTTTGCTGGACGTGCTTTCATACACAAATCTACACATTTGCATTTATTAAGTACTTTGTTCACTGGATGGGCCTTCATTTTTGGTCTTGTGTCCCCTTTTAATTGCGAAGGCGAGGCGGCCGACGAACTCCTTGCCCCGGGCGCCAAAAAGCCTAGCTACGCCACTGCGCACTGTCATTCAATAGACGCCCGCTCATCAGTCGTCTCGACAGCAAAACTGATGCGCGTTCAGTACAACCCGCGCTATAATATACGAATTGTCTGCAGCGAACGGGGGGGGGGGGTAAAATAATGCTCTTCTGAAAACATCGGTGCAAAGCTCACTCATTTCTTTCACGCTTTAAGCTAGTATTACTACAATTGCCGTCTGCTAAAATGGTCTCACAGGTTCATAAACTATTGTACATACAGAATGTCCGATGGGGAATGGGGACATACTTCAGGAATGCATTGTACACGCGGAAATAAAGAAGAAATTTCAAATAAACATTGCCCCGAAAACGCTTCGTTTTCGATTTACGGCTTGCGAAAAATTTCACCTTGATTTCGGCTCCAAGGTTACAATATTAAGCCTTACTGAAATCCTTTGAACTTAAATTAAAACGTAAATTTGATGGTTACATATGGTTTTTGGGCTTAAAAACTGATAAAAGAGGATCCCAGAACTGTATCTTGGATAGTTTTATAGAAACTTTTCGTAAATCTAAAAAAAAAAACAAAAAAAATGGTGTTGAATAACACACAGCTTTTAGGTTTGATGTCAATTTTCTTGTTTTAGTTGTCAATAAATAAATGTAAATTTGTAATTCAATTTTTAAACAATTGTCGGGTCTTTTCTATTAAATTCTTTTTATTTTATTTCAATTTTTTGTTTGTAATTTTTATTTTTTGTTTCTCTTTTTAATTTCTATAAAACGCACGCACGCCTTCAGTTCTTTTTATTTTGTTTCTTTTTTCTAATTTCTATTTTCGATTGTTTTTATTAATTTTTATTAGGAGGGAATATTTTTTAATTTTATTTTCACAATTATTTAATTTACATTAAATTAATTACATTATTCTATTTAAGTTACATAACATTATTTACATAACTTTATTATTCTATTTACATTTCATTGCTTTATTTACACTGATTTATTGACATTACATGTATACAATCATTTAATTGGTTAGTGGCCGAAAGTCTTTATGTCCATTATGATTTGTTCAAATAGATGTTCAAAAACAATCAAACAAATAAAAATTACGAACAAAAAATTGAAACAAAATAAATAGAATTGAAAGTGCGCGCGCGTGCGTGCTCTTGCGTCAAACGTATGTGTGCAGTGGTATGCTAATCACCACTCCTTCACACCGCTACTGTAGCAGTAGGAAGTGTAGGCGGGAACGTTGGCGGAGGATCTTGGCGGGCTCGGGAACACGCTGCGAGAGTTGTTTGTAGACACATAATGGAAAAGACCCGACAATTGTCGTAATTCTCATGGGACACTCTCTATAAAGTATTAATTTGCCTGTACCCAGACGACGGTCCAAACCATAGAAATATTAGCCTAGAGGAGTCATGATAAGCATAACCCTGCAAGAGGAAAATGTGTCTGAGCAAAAATTATAAAGCTAGATTGACAGGCTCTGCCTTCGTTTTCTGTAGCCTCTGTGTGTGTGTGGTCTGTGCGCGCGCGTTTTAACGCTGCAAATACGTACGGTATTTACCAAATATTAAGTGATTGTCATTATTAAGAGAACTATTTTATTGAACGAGCGAAACGAGTTCTCAGTTTTAACTCGACCGCTTGACATTTGTCTGTCTGTCTAGCTGACTGGAGCGTGTCTCACGATAACTTCTTAAACGCATCAATGAATACTTATCACGCGTGTCCGTACTTTTGCCCATACTATTGTTTTTGATATCGATCCTCCCAAAAACAGGAGACGGGAGGGGAAAATGTCAGGAACTCAAAACTGTGAAAAATCGCAAAAACCCGATGTGGTGTATCAAATTAAAGGCAATCTTAACCAAAATCTGAATACAGTGTTCCTTTTTTTAAATTGCACAATTTTTCAACTTCACGGCGGAAAAACTGGTTCAAAATCTTGATAAAATTGCAAAAATGCATGTGAGGTATCAAATTAAAGAAAATGTCAACTAACATCTGAATGTCGTATTGAGTTTCGGAAATTTCAAAATTTTCGGATCCCAGGGCCCAAGAAAACGTCAAAATTCTGAAAAACATTGTGAAAATTCAGCAAAGTGTAAGATTAAAAGACATTGTAATGCAAATCTGAATCGAATTTTAATCTTTATTGTATGATTGTGTGCTCTTAAACACATTATTATTGTATGAAGGAGTTCTTCACCTCAGGAAGTATACTACTTAATTTACAAATGTTGTAATTCCATAAAATTACTTATAAGCCCTTTTTCAAGACACACAACTGGTTTAAAAACAGGCCTATTTGAAATGATTGTGGAATCTTTGTGATGTTTACTTCCATATTCCATAAGGAAATGGAAGTATGGTGATGGCGAAAAAATCGTGTTCGAGATAAAGGCTGATTCTGATTGTTCTACCCTCAAAATGAAGAAAAGTAATTTTTCGAAAAGTGTGTGTGTGTAGAATTTTTTCTATGGCGAACGATAACTGCTGCAAATTCAAATAGAATCAAGTAATGTTTTGCATATGTACCTGAGTTTTAGAGGATTCGAGACCTATTGATTTTGGTGAAGATCGGTTACGGGGAGGGGGTAGTTTACCTGCAAGTTTAACATTTTAACAAGAGTAAAGTACCTACTTAATTTTGACAAATAAAGTATCCTGAAAAGAAAGTCATAATAATCCACTATAGAAAGCTAAACGAAATATCTATAAATGAAAAGGGGAGGGGAAGGGGAAACTGTGTGTAGTTGAAAGGGGAGGGGGTACTTTTTATAAATGAAAATGATAGTTGAAGGTGGAGAAGACAATTTTTTTATTTATATGTGTACTACGTTATAGGCAACAAAGAAGTAGTTTCAATGGAAATATTCCATTCAATTTGTCAAACATAAAACTTGATATACAAGATGGGGGATTTTTTTAATAGAAATTATCGAACCTAATTCAAGTAAATGTTTTTAAATATAAATCTTACAACATGGAAGTCACGTATGGTTCTCCATACCGATTTTTAAAACAGTCGGGGGGGGGGGTCGATCCCCGATCCCCCCGCCATAGGTACGCTACTGTTCAGTACGTTATTTTTAACGCCACAGTAATATTTCCGTTCATTACACACCACGGATATTCATAATCACCATCATCATCATCATCATCATCATCATCATCATCATCATCATCATCATCACCACTACCACCACCACCCTCATCATCATCACATCATCATCCATCTTCACAACACGGCATAGGCACAGTGCTGCCTGTTCCGCCTTCAAAAATCCTCCAGCCTGGGTCAAAAATCTCTACCTGGGTCAAGACGGATGTCATCGAATAAAATACAGATTTTTGTCACATGTAGCCTAAACAAGTAATACGATACGCGGAAGTGACACACACACACACACACACACACACAACAATGTTTTATAAAGCGCCAATCGTTATAAAGAACAGTAGGCCTACAACAGACGGTCGTCTAGAATACAAATTGATGCACTTCTAGCGGAGGATGACGACGTCACAGTGTACTAACGGCAGTTCGGACTGTGTTCGCTGTTGTTGTTTTATTATGGTTTTCAGATGTAGGACGACGTGCCCAGGCAGAGGTCACTGCACTCTCCGAACAGCTGTTTTTTCTTTTCTTTTTTTTTTTTTTTTTCAACAAATGAAAATTCAACAACAGATGTACACAGAACGCCTAAACTTCGCAGAGTATCTTACGTGTTTGTGTCCGTGCGTTAGCAGAGTTGAACAGCTGTGAAATTGCAACAGACGAACGCTTAACGCCAGACTAAACAATATAACACAACACCGGTATTGTGAGAGTCATCATCATCATCTTCTTACAACACGTATAGGCAGGTTACTGGCTGTTCCGCCTTCGAAGATTCTCCAGACATCTCTTCCTGGGTCCTATAGGTTTGTATTTTCAGACTTCTTTGGCCAGTCTGGAATCTGACATTCTTTCTAAGTGTTCTTTCCACCGTTGTTTGTAATCTTGTAATTTTTTATTCAAGTTAAAAACTTGTACTTCGTATTGTTTAAATTAGCAGCCATCTTTTCTATTTCTTTTATGAATTTGCTAACTGCTATAATTTTTTATTGTTCGACTAAGCTTTTCGTCATTACTGAGATCTTCAGGTCTTAAACAACCTAAGACCTGGTTGTTTAAGACCTGAAGATGTCAGTAATGACGAAAATCTTAGTCGAACAATAAAAAATTATAGAAGTTAGCAAATTCATAAAAGAAATAGTAAAAACTTATAACTCCTCTCTTATGGCCTCATTCTTTATACGGCCAAATTTAGAACACCTTTTAACTCCTCTTAAGAAAGCCATTTCTGACGCCTGTATTTTACTGTCTTGTTTATTGGTTGTTGCTGTCCACAGTTCACACCCACAGGAGAGTACAGGGACTGCCATAACTTTGTACCTTGTCTCTAACAATACGGTTGACTGTCCCACAGATCGTCTGTACCTTACCTAACTTAACATCAGTATCATAATTTCTATCACAGCCAATATCATTTTCCAAATAACTAAAGTGGCTCGTCTGTCCATTACAATTTCTTTGTGTCCTTGACTTCAGGTAACTTGAACACGGTCCCTTGAAAACTAATTATACGAGAAATCTGATGAGGTGAAAGAGTTTAAATACTATGGGAACACACTGAGCAATCAGAATAGGATGAGTGACACTAATCTGGAAAAACTTCGTCAAGAAAACCGTGCCTGTTTGGCCAATATAAAAATCTTTAGAAATAAGTTGATTAAAGACAAGCCAAAATGAGGCTTTACATGAGCATGGTGTGGTCTGTCTAACATACGATTGTGAAATGTGGTTCTTGTCGTGAAAGGGATGAGAACCAATTGAGAAGGTTTGAAAGAAAAAACTTGAGAAGGATATTTGGTGCTATTACAGAAAACGCTTTGAGAGTAAGGAAAACTGAAGAACTGAACGAACAAATTAAGGGAAAGATATAGTAAGGTTCGTTAAACCACAAAGAATAAGTTGGCTGAGGCACGTTGGAAGAATGGAATATATAATAGTGGTTAAGAGTGTCTGGGAGGGGCGATGGTATGGAAGAAGAAGGAGGAGGAGAGGTCGACCAAGAAGTGATGGACGGACGACGCCACTAGAGACCTTACGACGATGGAGAGAAGAGGTTGGAAAGGAATGGCGAATAATGGAGGATGACTGTTGCGGAGGGGAGGCCAAAGCCCACCAGGGACTGTATATCCAGTGAAAGAAGAAATAAGAACGTCTTTGTGTCAATCGTAAAATATGTTCAGCTATACACCGCCTTGTTTCCGGTCTATAATATTTTGTCCTAGATGCGTAGTCAGGGAGGTTATAACGCTCTGACAATAAGGTTTACGGGCAGTCTAAACGGCAAAATAAAATTAGTATAGATTTTTTGTTTTTTATTTGTTATTATTCACTAGAATCACCTCTTTACAATGATATATAACATTTTCTTTCGCCTTTTAGGCTTTCCATAAACCTTACTATCAGAGCGTCACAGAATCATCTTCATCAACACCATAATAATAACATGGCATACGCAAGATCCTCCAGCCATCTCTTCCTGGGTCTGTCTACCCACACGCCTGTGTACTATAGCTTTGTACTTCCAGACTTGTTTGTACACTCTGGAATCTGACATTCGATCTATGTGTTCTTTCCACCGTTGGTTGTAATCTTTTAATTTATCGTTCAAGTTAAAAAATTGTAAATCTTCTCTTATGACCTCATTCTTTATACGGTCAAGTTTAGAACACCTTTTAACTCGTCTTAAGAATGTCATTTCCGAGGCCTGTATTTTACTGTCTTGTCAAATTTTAGTTTGCCACAAATAACGAGTTGTTTCCTCCCTCCACGATTTGTAGCTCTTTCTCTTTTTCCCCCAAGCTCCGGGGTCGAATTCCAGACTCGAATAGGTCTTCTGTCTTCTACATTAAGACATTTTTATGTAGGCTATATAAATTAGTTAAAATATACTTCAATAGAACAACCAATGCGAATACGGATATCAGCACAAAACTTGGCATCAGTACTCTGGAAGAGTACGGTAACCACAGCCTACGGTAAGTTACCGTATACTGTGTGTGCGCGCGAAAGCAGATACGGAAAGAGGCCGTAAAACCGACTTTATCGATACGAACAGGTGAACAGAAGTGGAGTATCACAGCTGGTTCCATATTTTATTATTAACCAAGATTAAACCGGATGCATACGTTAATGTTTATTTACACCGGAGCCGAGCTGAGAATGAAGGTTACCTGTGACGTGATGAGCACGCACGGGTTAGTATCGTGTTTTGTTCTTCTAACTGGCTTCATCCCAAACGACGATGCGTACACACTAACTACGAACGATAACACGTACTATACGAGTGAACGTATTCTTACGTTACCGGTAATGCTTTTGATGTACTTTCAAGAGCTTTCATAAAAACTACGTCTTCTATTTTCAGGGCCAAACAACTTATATTTTAACATTATATATAGCAAGCAGTATATAAAACTGTTTTAAAATTATTTGAGGACAAAATTTATGGCCCAGTAAGAGAAGAAGGCAGTTAGAGAATACGCAATAACAATGAACTACAGGCTCACATGCATGGAAAAGACAGTGAAATTCATCAAATCACATTCGGACATGCAGAAAGAATGCCTAAAAGAATGCTGAAGGGAAGATTATATACTACTAGACCTAGAGGCAGGCTAAGGATGAGATGGGTGGATGGAGTAATAGAACACCTTGCTAGCATGGGAATCAGAGGGTGGACAGGAAGGGCGGAGAACAGGGAAGCACGGAGGAGTATTGGTGAGGAGGCTAAAGCCCACCAAAGACTCTAACGACAAATAAGAAGAGGAGAAGAATGTATGTATTAAAACTGGTTCTCCTATTATTTTATAACAGTTCATCTACTTTAGTTCAATTACGGGGCAGTAAAACGTTTTCCTAGAGTAATAAAGTAGGATTTTAAAATCCGACCTGTTAAAATCTGACCTTCATGAAACTTGATGTTAAAAAATGAGGCTTCAAGTATACATCAGTCGTTTTTATATTCAATAATACGTTTTATCGTGAAAAAAACACAAATGCGTTATTTTGATTTCAATGCAATTAATTCGAAAGTTGAACAAAAAATAATGGAGTAGATTCACTACAAAGCACACACACACACACACACACACACACACACACACACACACACACACACACACACACACACACACACACACACACACACACACACACACACACACACACACACACACACACACAGAGAGAGAGAGAGAGAGAGAGAGAGAGAGAGAGAGAGAGAGAGAGAGAGAGAGAGAGAGAGAGAGCTTCCACATAATAGCATCATGTCACAGTGCCAAAAGACACACAATAGCTTGTTGTCCACGGAATCGATTACCTCAATATAGTTCTTAGAAAAATTGCCGCAATATGAATCGTTATGAAACCGAACAGCTGTTTCAACATTATTGAATTCATCAACCATACCGCAGTTGGCTTGACTTCATGGTAGCAAGAAAAAGCTGTAACTAATTTATTAAAAAATATTTTAATTCTTTAACATGTTTGAGAAACAAGTAGCTAATAATTTCATTAATAGTCATTAAACTAAATTCACTCACTAAACTATTAAATAGTATATAAAATATTTTCTACAAAAACATACTGGTTTATTATAGTATAACAATCTGATCATTTGAAACAACCATTGTTGCAATCTTAACTCTACGTCAAATATTTATATTAAAACGCATGCTGTCAAATACTTAAAAATTATTTCAAAGATTGTTTAAAATTCAAACACGTTTTAAAGCAATATTACTTTCTGAAACGGAGAGACTATACAATAATATAACTATACGATAATAAAAAGTTCATAAATAATTATATTTTCATACATTATTTGTCACTTTTTTGAAAACAACGTTTATTTTTGCTGAAAAGTAATTCGAAATTTTGCGACGCTAGTTACACAAACGTTCCTAACATATTGCTATTTTGTACGCACTTTTTGCAAGCAATCAATAACAGTAGTTCTGTAAAAATCTCTGCATTACCAATCTTATCCAATCTCTCGTTTTTTTATATACATATTTTTTCAAACTATTGATTTTTTTTTTCTTTAATCTAGTCGGATGTTTGCAAACCTAGCCTACACTAATCGCACCTAACCTTTTCTTTTTACTTCCATGTTCCATAAGGAAATGGAACTAGGTGATGGCGAGAAAAGTCATGTTCGAGATAAAGGCTGATTCTGATTGTACTGCCCTCAAAACATGAAGAAAAGTCATTTTCCGAAAAGTGTCTGTGTGTAGAATTTTTTCTATGGCGAACGATACTGCCGCAAATTCAAACTCAATCAAATAATTTTCTGCATATGTGCCCGAGTTGTAGAAGACTCAAGGCCTATTGATTTTGGTGAAGATCGGTTAAGGTAGAAGGGTAGTTTACCTGCAATGTTTTATGTTTTAACAAGAGTAAAGTACTTAATTTTGATAAATAAAGTATCGTGAAAAGAAGGTCATGATAATCCACTGTCGAAAGGTAGATGAAATATCTACAAATTAAAAGGCTAGTTGAAAGAGGAGGGGGTAATTTTCTATAAATGAAAATGATAGTTGAAGAGGGAGGGGATAATTTTTTATATGTGTACTACGTTATCGACAACAAAGAAGTAGTTTGTTGTTAAAATTCCTTCCCGGGCTGTTTCGCCGTGGTCCAATGTTTTCTGCAAAACCAGACGTTTCGGCAGTGCCATCGACTGCCATCACCAGCTCACGAGTGGACGTGAGGTGGTATACGTTAGTGACCCCAGTGCTTCTGAAGAAAGAAGTAGTTTCTATGGAAATATTTCATTTCGAAAATGATTTTAAATATAAATTTTAGAACATGGAAGTCATGTATGGTTCCCCATACCGCTTATTTTTTGTACAGGTTCCTTTTATGGGGGGGTTTATAGCATCGAATTTCCCAACTGTATCTTGCATAAGGCGATGTCGGACTAAAATTGTGTGTGTGTGTGTGTGTGTGTGTGTGTGTGTGTGTGTGTGTGTGTGTGTTAAATTCGTGGTTGCCACGGATCCCAGGGAGTGTTAGTGAATTGTAGCCTGTACCAGTGGCTTAATTAACAACTGTTTCGGGGGGAGGGGGGAGGTAAGACTAGCTACAGGGAGAGGGGTGAGACTAGCTTAAAGGTTGGACTCCCCCAGGACAAATGAGAAATTAAGGATTCTCCTGTTATCGTTTTATAAAATATACGTACGTTATTTATCAAATGTTGAGTGAAATATCATTATTAAGAAACCCCTAACTTTATTTTATTAATAGGCCTATAGAAATATTGTGATTCCTTGTATGTCTGCAATTATTAATACGCCTTATTTTAACGCACACAACTGGCTTAGAAATAGCTCTACGTTAAGTGATAATGGAATTTCGCTGAAATGTTTAACAGCCCGGGGGGTGGGGGTGGGGGGGTGATCGATCCACTCATCTCTCCCCGTAGTTACGGCACTGCCGTGCAGTAGCCTATCACTTTGTTACTGTTCTACAGCCCTCATTTTGTTGTTTCTCATTCTCTTTTCAATTATATTTCTCTTTTGTAAACGAAGTGGAAAACATAAAAATATAAAAGAAATAAAAGCTAGCGACCTGCTTGGTCACATTTATGTTTTGTTCTTGCATCCATTGTAATTGTATTTTTCTTCTTCGTATTGTTTAAATTAGCAGCCATCCTTACTATTTCTTTTATGAATTTGCTAACTGCTATAATTTTTTATTGTTCGACTAAGCTTTTCGTCATTACTGACATCTTCAGGTCTTAAACAACCTGTCGTCAGGGTTGTTTAAGACCTGAAGATGTCAGTAATGACGAAAAGCTTAGTCGAACAATAAAAAATTATAGCAGTTAGCAAATTCATAAAAGAAATAATTGTATTTTTGTACAGTAGCCTACAATGGATAAAACCGCTTTGATTTAAACTGAATTACCACCAGTTACTCGGTAACGATAATTTTTTGAGTAATCAAAGTGTTTTCGGTTACTATTTGCAGACAATTTAGGATTCAAATCAATTTTACGTAAAATTATGTTTGTTACAAGTTTAATCTGCAAAAACTTTCTGTAAAAATGATGAAAGCGTTTACCTTAAACTGTTCAACGATGCCTCGCCAACCATCGTTACACTCCATATTTGGTTTTTGTCTTGGGGTCGCACAAATACACTGGTTTTATTCACTCAACCGATCACAAAAGAGTATTATTAATTGTCAACACAAACAAAGACGTAAAAGAAACTAACCGCACATATGGTCGAGTTGAAACGTGAACGTTGCTGTAGTAATACCCGAACAGCTGATACACAGATATGCCTTCTACAATGCGTTCTCTGCTCAAGGCACACGATTGCTGGTTGACCACGGAATCGATCCCTTACACATGTCTTGTAAACGATATAGCGTCGTTATATAAATCGTTTTTTAGCATTGCATTAATCTAACAGCTGTTCTAATATTATTCTATTCTAAATGGTGGAAACTTTTTATTAAAATAAGAAAAATGCGATAAATCACCATTAAAAATAATACTGTTAATATATTTGAATTATTTCGTATGCTCATAGTTGCGATGTTGGCCTAAGTATGCACATTGCGATGTACAATGGATAGGCCTATAACAAGAATTTTGGTAACCAAAACAACATGCACGTTACACTGCAAATATAATTAAAAACGGTATACTTTGGAACGGGGAACTAACAGTCGTGAAATATGATTGCAGAATATGTGTGTGTGTGTGTGTGTGCGCGCGCGCTTGTCCTTCTCTCTCGCGCACGCACAAACACAACACCGATTAGATGTATACGTGTATTATTTCTGTATCGTCCAAATACAGATAGTGACTGACAATAAGTTTATTCGAAACGTCAACAGTTTGTGTCTAGTTAACGTTAGCACAATTTGTTTCAAAACTGTTTTCATCGAATGTTACCTAGTAAGCTCTCTGAGCTGCAGAACACTCGCTCATTATTTTGGACGCAGTATGTTTATTATTGGATTAACTGTGATATTAGATCATTTTTAAATTATGGAAAAAGTATAAAAATCCTAATTACTCTACTATTTCTTTAGTAATGTAACAATTGTACAGAACACAATCATAGAATCGACACTAAAGGTTCGAAAAATACGGACTTGGGTTACAATTCGTTTTAGTCTGACACACTCATGTATTTTGTGTATTTTCGATGTTGAAACAAAAACAGATACCACAACCACACACAATAATGCAACATTGAACGACCAAAGACCAACAAACCACCATAATAACATCCAGAAGCCAACACACAAATACTGCACCAGAAGCAAGATGGCGAAGGTTGAAGATGGGAGAACAGGATCTCCCGAAACATGTCCCTAAAGGAAAAAATACATCTTGAGGTAAAATAGTTATAAGTATTATAGTATTATATACATCAAGAAACGGACTGTAGCAGAAAGTGATTGAAATATATATATATATATATATCACTGACATAGGTAATTATGGTTTTAAAGCTGCTTATGTTAAAGTGTAAATAAACAAATAAACTGTTCTGTATGTTTTGTATTAAAACGTTCACTTACGTAAATACTGTACATACCATATATCTACAAAGAGTAAATAAATAATTTAAAAAAAGTATACGCAAACAAATACGCGCGTGCGCGTTTGTGCGTGTAGCTGCAGGGGGGGCCCTTGACTGCTTCCAGCTGAGGGCCCCCAGGGATGCCAGTCCGCCCCTGGACACACTGCTCGATTTTCACAGTTAAAAAAATATATATATAATTTTCCTGGGGCCTAGGTCCCAAAATTCCAAAATTTTGAAATTTCCAAAACTTAACACTACATTCAGATTGCTGTTAAAATCCCTATATTTCATACCCACATGGGCTTTTGCAATTTTTTCACAACTTTGCCGCCTTACATTCTTGTTCCCTATTTTTGGGGGGATCGAGGTGAAAAACAATACGGTCATGTAGGGTAAAACTATGGACACGCATGTCAAGTTTACGAAAATCAGTTGACGCTTTCAAAAACCATCGTGAGCCATAACCCAGACAGACAGATAGATAGTTCGTCAGAGAGAGAGACTAACGGCAAAAAGGTCGAGTTAAAACTTAGAACTCGCTTCACTCTTTCAGTGATGGAACCTCACAAAAGTTTTCTAGTATCAAGCGACTTATGCTGCTTAATGTCCCAAACGAAAAAAGCTGAAAGTACGGTATTGTTCGCAGTCATATAAATAGTTCAGTTTCAGTATTATAGTCTTTGGCAGCCAATTACACTCCTAAACAAGGTGCAATCGCAAACGTTCTTATTCGCATTAATTAATATGCGAATAAATAACTAATGATAAATAAACTTCCTTCTGAAGTATACGGAGTTTACTCCAACAGTAAAATTGTTTTACGTATACAGTGAGAAGACTATTTTATAATCATGATACAAAACACAAATAGCATCAAGGTCTGTGTTAGAAACGAACAGTAGGCCTATTAAAATTTTCTGATGATACTGTCGTACAGTGGCCCCCGCAGGAATTCTCCCCTACTATCCTTACCTGATTCATGCCATTGTTCCCTCTTGAAATCTAACTCCTCCTTATAGCTGTGAGAGCTATTAAAGTTATATAGCGTAAACAAAGTACGTTCTCCTCAAAATTGTTTAAACTCTCTTCTTCTAAGCCTAGGCCAGTTTCATCGGTTATCTCTATAAATCCTAAAAAGCTTTCGTTACTTTTTAAGTTGGTAAGCCTTCCTGTTTCATCTTCAGAAATTGAGACTTGTCTGATTACTTGACTCAGTGTTGATCTTTCCTGTTAAAGTCTTGTGTAGTATCCAATATTACAGAAAGAAATTGAACAGATTCAATCCGTTTCAAAATATTTTCAACTTTTTTAGATAAAAGCTGAATGGGTTCATTTTGCATTTTTGGAGTCATGTACTTGTCCCTGTTCTTCGGACCACTGATTATCTCTTGCAACAATTGATCGTATTTACTCAAAACATCACTAACTTCATAAGCCTCTGTCTGACTTGTAGGCAGAGGAACCAAACTGAAACGACTCGAACCTAACCTAACGTAGCAAACCAACTGCAAGAAAGAGGTTACTCGCACAAATGAAAAAGTTACAGAACTGAACGTAGTTTGGAACGGGAACGAATCTACTAGTTACTGCCGAGTCAGAGTAGGGGCGCAACTGATCGACACGAAATTGCCCAGTGTTCCGTACAAAATCGTTCCGCGTTGCGCACCTTTGTCATAGACTATATACACTGTCCTTTGCAATTTATCCTCCGAATTTGGATTTTCGTTGAAAATATTGATCCAACTGACTCTGGCAGTGCGGCTTGGAACATTTCAACGACTTTGTCTACGCTACACTCCGACGACATATCGCAACAACAGTTGCCAGAAACAAAGAGCATTCACAACTAGACAAACAGTAATACTTCCTGATTGACATGCACAGTTGCGTAACAAAATATCGTTACGGACGGCATTTGGAGGTCGACGACCGCTGTTATGTGACAGACTTGGTACATAACAATAACAATACAATTACATATTTTATATACAGTGCGTGTACCGTGCGCGTACGATGAACATGATGATGATGTTTTATATAATAAATACAGAACATATGAATGTGTTGCATGCGCCGTCGGTTTGGTAGCCGGGTCACGTCTGCCAGCTTGGCACTTCTTCAGCGCTCTTCACTAAGGGAAGAACCAGCCGGTCTTCGTTACCTATACTAAGACGTACACATTGGTAGATTTGAGTATTGAAAAAAAAAATACAGGCGCTTTTAACTGATAGCTGTGATTTTACTTCAATTTTCTTCATCATAATTTCTACTCCAAGGACACGTTTATAATTGGCCAATTCCGGGAACCCATCTCCTCCTCGGTCTGCCGACGTCTCTACTTCCAATCGGCTGGTACCCTCCAACACTGCTACTGGTAATCTTTTGGGTGACATGCGGTTTAAATGTTCCCCTCTACTCCTTGACGGTCTCATTTAAAGACTGGATCCCTAACTCCCGTTTGGTTTCCTCGTTCCGTTTCTTGTCTCGGAGGCGGCAGCCCTGAACACTTTCCACGAACTACATTTCTGTAGTCTGATTCTTACCCGAGGATATCCACGCCTTACAGCCACAAAGGAGTGTCGGGACAGCCAGTGTTTTATGAAACTTCGTCAAGGTGTCACATTTATGTCCCACATTTATAAAACCCATGCCCCTGTACGGCATTACATAATAATAATAATAAAAGGGGCAGTTGGAAACGATAAAGCAGAGCAACATGGGTAGCTTAGCGGTAGAAAAAAAAATCTTTTGTGTGTTGTCAGATTCATATCTCTTGAAGACACCTGCCAATTTACAAATCTATCTGTTTACCAGCTGTTCAAAATTTAAGTGACACGCGTGTTCTTGAAAAATTAAAAAAATCAAACATCGTGTTATGATTACATTGTTTTTTCTTTTTTGGAAAAAAGTTTAGCGCCAATGGAAAATTCACAGCAAAATTGTAAATATGTTCGGAGATGCTACATCTTCAAAGAAAATTTATCTGTAAGTGGGAATTCGAATTTAAACGTGGTCGTACGAGCACTGAAGATGATGCCTGCAGTGGACGGTCAAACAGTGCATAACTCCAGATGTCATTAAATAAATGCGATACATCGTGTTTTAAGACCGGCCATTGAGAGTGGGTGACATTGCTGAGACCATAGCCATCTCACACGAACGTGTGTATCATATTTTACATTAAAAGCTTGGCGTGAAAAAAAAAACTTTGTGCAAGCTGGGTGTCGCATATTTGAATAGGGGTAAACAATGAGTAAACTAACTGATAGATTTGGAAATTAGCAGGCATTCACAAGAGATACGAATCTTTCAGCACACGAAAGATTTTACTTCTCTACTATCTTCAGAACTACCGTTGCTCTGGGAGCTTTTAGACTGATTCTCGTATTATGTAATGCCTTACATATTGGATATGGGTTTTATATACACGGGACACTTTCCCCAAGTTTCATAAAACACTGGCTGTCCCGACACACCTTTATGGCTGTGATTCGTGGATATGCTCGGGTAAGCATCAGAGTGCTGAAATGTAGTTCGTGAGAAGTGTTCAGGGCTATTCCGTCCTAGACAAGAAACGAAATGAGGAAATCAAAACGGGAGTTGGGGATCCAGTCTTTAAATGATGTCACTAAGGAATACAGAAGAGGAATGGCGTGAACATTTAATCCCGTAGCTAACAAGAAGGCTACCAGTAGCAGTCTTAGGGTACCAGCCGATTGAAAGGAGAGACGTCGGTAGACCGAGGAGGAGATGGGTCCCGGAACAGTCCAGTTAGGGCCTATTCCTTGCAGTGAAGACGATGATGACGAAAAGTGAAGTACTATTATGGGTATCAATGGAAAACATCTGTTTTTTTTATCAGTACTCAAACCTAGCAATGTATACGTCTTAGCATAGGTAGCGAAAACCGGCTGCTTTTTAAATTAGTGAAGAGCGCTAAATAAATTCTGTCGCACTTTAGCGCGTTCACTTCAGGCATCATCTTCAACGCTCGTACGAACTCGAGCGACCACGTACAAACAATTGTTTCTGAAGGAGTAGGAGTAGTATCTCCTAACATATTTAGCATTTCCTTGTTGGCACTACAACTTTTTTAACAAAGAATTCTTGACTTTGTCCGTTATCCAACACGAGTGACACGGGTATTTCGAACAGCCGGTAAACAGTGAATAAACTGACAGGCAGACTAGGAAATTAACAGGTGTTTAAATGAAGTATGATCTTACAACACTTCAGTTCTACCGCCCCGCGCGACCTCAGATGTCGCTCCGCGATCTTTTCAACTGACCACCGTACAAATACCTGTCTCTAAATGACCTTGCATAGACTGCAAATGTCACAAAGGAGTATTGCTGAGTGAAGTTGCCCCTTCCATAATCGAAACACGTCGTTTACGTAGATGTTCAAAAGTGTCGTCGAAATGGGGTACCCATGACGAACATCCTTATTCTAGGAATATCTCCTGTGAATCTCCCATTCAAATGTAAGGTAACACGCTTTGGAATACAGCAATTAAAGGTTTTGCGAAAATATCGGTGGCCCATAGTTTTCCACAGCAGATATCTTATGACAATATCAAAAGCCTTTACGATATCTACAAAAGCAAAACGAATTTCCAGGAAACAGTCGGGAGAGACTGTTAATTCCCTTCAGTAATGAAAAGATAACTCAAAGCCAGATGGATTATTTCCAGATTTCCTTATTTTGAGATGACCTCGATATTTTAGGTATCACTTTTATCCATTTTCGTTCCTCTTGTAATGCACTTCATTTAAAACTTCAGCGTTTGCTTTTCCAGTAAAGTGCGAAGGGATAATATAACCACGTTTGTCACTCATTGACACAAGATTTATCAAGAACACAAATTTAGAATTACAGTGATTTCTAATCAATTGAGACTTACTAACTTTAATTTGAACAATTAATCGAAACAGAATATGTTCAAGACAGCGCTTTCCCATATGTTTCTCCACCCTTATACTTCGAGTTGGTTTACTCAAAAACTTTGAGACCCAGATGTCAAAGGGAATGATCCTGAATTTCTCATTTGTCCTGAGAAAAATGAGATGCCCCACCTTCAAGGTAGTCTCTTCGTCCCCCCAGGGACAGCTACTAGTTATACGCCACTGCACCTGATGTCTTTTGCAGTCATACTCTCTGACAAGCATAATTGCTTCTCTAAAAGACGGTACGGACGGAAATTGCTAATAAAATGTAGTAATGAATCGTATACGAGGTGTACATTTCCTAAAATTGAGAAATGTTCTATTAATTGTTACGTTTCGATGTGTTAATGGATCCAGTTAGTAGATCAAACCGATTATAATTAGTGCAGTTTGTGTGTAGTGTTTCAAAAAAAAATGTAGTGTTTCTAATACTCTCTCTTTCTCTCCGTGTCACACAGAAACAAGCATAAAACAAACTCTGTTTAACAAGAACATATATTATTGTAATAATAAAAGTTATCATTGAGGCAAGGTGGTGTGCAGAGGTTAATGGTTCCAAAGGTTAACGAGCTGTCCATTAACCTATAGCAGAGACAGTGACAGTGACAGTGACATAATGTTGTTGTTGTTATTGTGTGTGTGATGTCATCTCGTGTCAAGCGCACTGTCGCCTAATACTGTAGCCGTTTTATCGTCTTGTTTGTTAAACGATCTGACCCGTTCTGTAGGTCTGTACGGTGTCGGCTCGGAGCTGAGTAACTGCACAGAATGTCGGACTTACCCCTAGAGACTGAGTGTCCCCCGTCTCCGGCAACCTATCATCCGCAAACAGCTGTTACCCTTAACGTTTTCTATTTTATAAACGTTTTTATATTCCAGAGGAAACTCTCCTTCTTGGATACCACCTCCAAAATATATGGGAGAATAATAAGTGCGAGACTGAAACCAGTGGAAGAGGTGTTCTGTCGGAGGAGCAGATTGGGGAGACACTGTGTAGATGCAGTTTTTGTATTGAGACTACTGTTAGAAGAAAGAAGAGAGTTCGATATGAAGGGAATTCCAGGGAAACAGGGTCATGAGAGACTGGACGAAGCAGAGACAGACAAGGGAAGCTGAAAGGTACGACGCACTCACTGCTTTTGGACGAAGTTAAGCAACGATTTTAAGTTACGGCGATCATATGAACAGTCGTCTGACAAACTGAAGAAACTGACCTGATCATCCAGAACTCCAAGCTTCGGCATCTGAAACAAACGAAAACACAAAAAGTATTAGTAATACTTTCAGCAGCATTACAAATAAACAGTTCAATATAGAAAGTGATGAGTAATTATTTAGTAATAAGTCATTCTTGCCGGCTATGTACCACACACGCACACGCACACGCACACACACACACACACACACACTTTACAATCGATATATATTATCGATTTACAATCGAAAATATGAATCGAAATAAAATCGATTATATCCGATCTGAATCGATTAACTATATTGTAAGCGAAACATTCACTCGTAGACATACTTCGCACAAATGGACACACAAGAAAGAATGTCCCTTAAAAATAGAAAAATAAGTGAAGTAGTGTACTTTCATTTACTTCATTTATTAATGTTTATTTCTTTTACTTTTAACTGTTTTCCTATTTAATTAAAATACCTTTTCGTTAAGAAAATGAACCAGTTATTTTCTTAAGTAAATAACAGTAACTTATTGGACAGTAGTGTATTTTTTATTGTCACTAAATTTTTATTATTTCATAAATTAAAAATCGGTTTTTTCGAAAGTGAAAGGTCATTTTCAAAATCACTTTTAATTTTTTAAACACACAGTAATTAATTTAAACGAGTGAAGCCGGCCCGTTAGGCCATAACACTTTTAGTACCAGTTCCACCACAGAAGTATTTGATATGAACGGTGACACCTTTGATTCACTAGTATTTTTGTTAAAACAAGAAATCAGCGCGTTATCTTTAGAACGAAAACTAGTCTTCAAGTCAAAAATTTCTCGACCGCCTTTAGATTTATCGCATAAGGTTAGAAAAGTTGTCCGCAAATTTCAGAAAGTTTTTGTTACATCAGACGTTTCGGTCTCACCATCGGGGGCCATCTTCAGTGGTAAAATATTGTGACAGGTGTTCGAGAAACAAGCCTATACTGTGTATACATCTGGTCTACCTGCGGCCACGGTACAATCCCTTCCCGCCTCGGACTGGGCTGGGCAATGAGTCACCTACTGGTTATCTTCCTACGAGGCTACACTTTTTTTTACAAAGCGTAATTTTATATTTTTTAATAAATATTTGGAACCTACTAAAAAAAAAAGAAAAATGATACCAAACTCGACTATGGTATCATAACATTTAATATGATTATGGAAACATGTAAGATTCAAACTGGGAACTTGTTTTGGTGACTAATACTAATTCTGAGAAGAATGAGTAAGTAAGATTTCTTTTGTGAACTACAAAATGTGGCCAGAGTTGAGTGAGTGACAGTGGAGGAACGTCGTGCGTACTTAACCTTGTGTTATGCGTTGACTGTGCTAATGTGGGGATTTATTTTATTAAGGTTTAGTGTTTTTTATTAACTAGTGTGATTTACTTGTTGATCTTTTTATAATGCCTCCCTCAGAGAAACGGGGTACAGTGTACCACTCTCACGCTCGAACTATTATTGCGTCGGTCGTGCAGTATGTTGAGCGTGAACGTGATAACAAAGGGCCACGTGAACGTGATAACAAAGGGCCACTAAGAGATGGTAAAAAAATGTTAGAAAGAGTGTCTGAAGCATGTCAAGTGTCAATACGGACAGTGGGGAGAATAAAGGCGGAATTAAGAAGTGTGAGTGACACATCGCACCGTAATGACGAGGAACTGGACAGTAACCTTCCACAGCCCTTTGACACCTTTATCTGTAATTCCTGTTCTTCATACTAGTCGTTGATATTTCAGGTTGACGATTTTTACAAGACTGCGATTCGGCGTCATGTAGTTAATTATTACAAACGTCGAGAAGTCCCAACGCTCCGGAAGCTTCAGGTCACACTTCGTGAGGCAAATCTCTTCAATGGTTGTATCAGAACTTTATCAAAAGTGTTGAAAAGCCTCGGTTTCCGATGGAAAACATTGAACAAAAAGAAACTGTTAATGGAAAAACCGTCTATTGCTTTGGCGAGATGTAGGTTTTCAAGAAAAATTAAAAATACAGATATGAAATCTGTAGTTTTTCTTGACGAAACTTGGGTTAACGCCAACACATCAAAGGAAATGGGCTGGACGGACGATAATGTAAATTGTAATGTAGATGCGCCATTGGGAAAAGGAAAGAGACTGATCATTTGCCACGCAGGAGGTGTCAATAGTTGGATAAACTCGCCACCTTTGATATTTGAATCAAAAAAGACTGTAGATTTTCATGAGGAAATGAACCACGAGGTTTTTGAAGGATGGTTTTTTTGAAATTTTATTAAAATCAATCCCAGCCGGCTCCACAATAGTGATGGATAACGCACCGTACCATTCTCGAGTGGAAAATCCAGCGCCAACAACATCCTCAAGAAAAGGGGGAATACATTGACTGGTTGGGGGAACGTGGAATTACATTTTCGCCAGATATGCGCAAGCCTGAGCGGTACAATCTAGTCAAACTACACAAGCCTCAACTTACATCTTATGTCATTGATAAAAAAGCTTCTGACCTGGGGTTTAAGATTATAAGGCTCCCACCCTACCATTGTCATTATAACCCAATTGAAATGGTATGGGGACACTTGAAGCGACATGTAACATCACGGAACACGACATTCAAGTTGAAAGACGTACAAAAACTGTTCCTGGAGGCGGTGAACTCGTATCCCCCGATACGTGGAAAAATGTGTCGATCATGTTAAGAAAGAAATGGACAATGATTGGCTAAGTGAAGGCCTCGATGACAGCAGTGTGCAGGAGCTCATAATAAATCTGGCCCCATGGGACTCGGACGAAGATGACAGCAACTGGGACAGTGAGGAGGAAGACGACTTGGGAGTATCTCAGCTTGAATAAGTAAATTATTTTAATTTGATAAAACGTATTATTTTAATTCAGTAAAACGTATTAAAAAAGCTAGAAAATTGGTTCACTAACATTTATTGTTATGTTAGTTTGTGTATGCTAAAGTTAAAATCTTTATTTTTTTCTTGCAGAGGGGACACGGATATCATTAGAATGAATCGATCAGAAGTTATTTTGCATCACTGAAGATTTGTTAATTAAGACCCATATAGTATTTTAATTGTATAATTGTTATTTTGATTGTTACTGTAATTGTTACTTTAAAAATTCTATCTCAGTTTTTATTTTTCAAAGATTGCCTATAGAACGTTTAATTAGTCAACTGTTATTTAAATTTACACTAATGCTTAATAAAACATTGTACAGTCAATGTTTGTGTCTTTTTCCAATAGTTTTCCAAGCATATTCCAAATATTCATAAACAAACATAAAATTATGTATGTAATTATTTAAAATGTTTGACAAAGTCAGTGGACAAAAATAGATTTCAGAGGTTAATTAGAGGTTAATTTTAAAACATAACATAGTCGAGTTTGGTATCATTTTTCATTATTTTTTTAGTAGGTTCCAAATATTTATTAAAAAATATCAAATTATGCTTTGTAAAAAAAAGTGTAGCCTCGTAGGAACCATAACCAGTAGGTGACTCATTGCCGAGACAGCTGCAGCCCAGTCCGAGGCGGGAAGGGATTATACCGTGGCCGCAGGTAGACCCGGGCCCATCGGTCAACCAGATGTGTACACAGTATAGTACTGAGGCAAAAGTGTTTTACCACTGAAGATGGGCGTCGACGGTGAGGCCGAAACGTCCGGTTCTAATACCATGGGACCACGTCCCAACAGCCCGGCTTACACTCGTTTAAATAATGTTGACGCAGCCCGTGAAAGTCTTAGATCAAAGTAACACAGTAAATTTATTGTGAATGACACGCTAACGACAGATCATTCCGGACTGGCTAAGGAAATGGCGGGTAGCGATCAATACGGAGAAATCCGAGGCGATCTGCTTTACGCATAAGTCCATTTCCCGATGCCAATCCCTCTCCTTAGAGGGGAGACCCACCAACTGGACTGAGACGGTGAAGTACCTAGGTGTTCGGCTTGATCGGCACTTAAACTTCAACGCCCACGTGACCTCAACCCTCAACTTGGCTCGTGGCGTCAGAGCCAAACTATCACCTATGCTTTCGCGGAACAGCTGCCTGGCTGTCCGTACCAAACTTACATTGTATCTACTGTTGCTCCGAACAGTACTCACTTATGCGGCACCCGCCTGGTGGCCTCTCCTGTCGGCCACCAACAGACATAGGCTGACTACATTTCAGAACTGGACCCTACGCTCCCTCACGGGGTCCCCGTGGTATGTGCGAAATACCGCCATACATCGGGGTCTCCGTGTTCCCACCTTAGAGGTCTTTGTCTGGTCCCTGGCAACGAATTTGTTCGCCAAGGCCGGCGAGTCCTCTTATCCGCACCTCCGAAGGCTTAACAGCATGGAGAATGCACCGCCCCCTCGCCGCGTCAGGCGCCCTAGGGCGCTGTTAGACGACCCCCCCTAAGTTCATCACATGAACCCCCCAGAAACGAATCCCCCAACCTTCTGGAAATCTGAACCGATCACCATCAATCACTACCTGCGTCTGCCGAAACTGTAGTCAATCATGCTGCGGCAGATTGAATGGATAGATTTATTGCCAGCATCGGCTTTGCCGATTCGGCAGGGCCTTGATCCGGGACATGGGCTCTCGCGAGGTTGTGCAAATGCCTTCCTTGCGAAAGCCGACTGCCCCGGTGATAAGTTCCGTCGACTCGGCCGCTGCCTTCGGGCAGACGAGCCTCTTGTATTCGCCAGCGCGTCTCCGAGTTTCCGTGGGCTATTTCCCGGAGACCAATGAGGCGCGACCAGGCGTTGCGATTGGCTGAAGCCATAATAACGACTAAGATCCCCGTCAGCACCTGCTTTGTTGATTTGGCAGGTAATGACCTGAGACATGAGCTCCCGCGAGGTTGTGCAAGTGACTTCCTTGCGAAAGCTGGCTGTCTCGGTGACATTACCCACCATTTCGGCCGACGCCCTAGGGCGCTCGAGCTTCTTGTCCTCGCCAGTGCGTCACCACGTTCCCAAAGGCTAGCCTGAGGGGACCATGGTGTCGCGCCTTGGCCGGACAATTGGCTGAAGCAAAAGCATAAGCTTGCCACCGTGGTGGCCATGTTAATCTATCATGGACCCGCGGACTGCACCATAACATCCTTGAGCAGAGCAAACGACCGCGCTGAACTGTTGGCACCTGGCGTTCATCAGGCTTAGGCCTGGACAACGCACACAAATTAGGGCGCAAGACGCCCGTGCATCCATCCATCCATCACGACAGATCAGCTGTGTCGGATGTTTTTTTGCTGTTTTACACGTAGCTCTACTGTTTTCGTGTGTAGAATTGTCTTCGTTTTTGAAACGGACTGTCCTATGAGTTCATTTTGGCAAACGGCAACTCTACTTTCGTACACTTGTATGAACACTCTATGTTTACAATATTGAGATGTACGAGATACGGTGAACAAGTTCATGCAATTATTTTTGTTCATGAAAAAAAAAAACACGTCCTTGTTCATCTATGGGCAAAAACGGTCACTGAAAAGTTGTTCGTGGTGCGGCATTTAACTGCCCACTTACAAATAATTATGAGTATACTCGACAGGATTGCCCAGTATCGGCTCTGAATTGGTGGGAACATCTGTGCCGAATGGATGACTGTCGCATCCCTAAACAACTATGGAACTATAAGCCGAGGGGAGGGGACGGAGAGGTGTGGGAAGTCCGAAGAAGCGATGGAGTGACCAGCTCTATTCTTTGCCTATTTGAGACCTCGGTTTAATCCTTGAAGATGACGATGTTGACGATGATGACTTACAAATAGTTATTTTTGAAAGCGCAGCGTTTCCTAACACATTTACTATTTCGTTGGAGGACCTTTTTTAACGAAGAATTCAATCACAACACGATGTTTCATTTTGTACGTTTTTTTTCAGTCACGAGTGACACAAATTTCAAACACCTGAAAAGAACAATGAAAAAATTTACAGATAGATTTGGAAAGTAACAAGTGTTTACATGATATATACGTATTAAAACACACACAAAATTTATTTTTACCGCTAATCTACAGATGTCGCTCCGAGACCTTTTCACCTGATCCTCGTATAATTGTCCCCTTTAACGTAATGTCCATATCGGATATCCTATAACACAGATGTCAGTGCTTTTTTGGCTTAAAAACATTTCTGGAATGCACTTTCTGGTAGAGCCTTGAGTTCGCTCAGCGAGTTTTGTTTTATGCTCCCAACAGTCGCTACTTGGATAATCTGGTGAATACGGGGTATTGTACTTTGTACGTTGCATCGTTACGTTGTTATCTATGGCAAAAACATGAACAAACGTTGCACGCCAGCTGGTACACTGTCGTGATGCACATTCCATACATTACTCTTCCGTAAATCTGGCCGTCTTCTGAGAATAGCTCGACACAAGATGTAGGCTACAGTGCCCAAACACCGAACAAAAGTAAACAAAGAGTAGGTTACAGTACTCTTTGCTTACCGTAACAGGTAGTAATAAAAATTCATGGAATACAACGCTTCGAACTTCGTCTTATTACAACCGTGTTGGACTGATTCGTGACCGTTTTGGAAACTTTCGTACCATTTGTGAACAGCTCGTTCATGCATACCAAACTCATAAACTACCTTTTGAATCACTTTCACTACGTTGCAAGTATTTACCGCATTCTTCACACAAAATCTAATACATTGTACAACTGTTCCAACTGTCAGTCGCAATTATTAGAAAGCGTTGCCCATGCGGGAAAACGCGCTATTAGCCACCCTGAAAACATCGTTACCCCTGAAGAATGTAGTCTGTTACTACTGTGCTTACATCTTCGGTATTACGATATACTATAAAGTAAAGGCAAAGTACGCCTACTTTGCTAGCTTTGCAGACAATCAAGTAATCAGTATAAAAAAAGTTACTGCAGATTATTTACGAAAATTCTTTGTCCGTGAAATGTTAAATTTACGTAAAAACGTTCTGTGTCTTTAAATTACAATCGTCTCACTAACAGAATGTTTGAAATAGCTAACAAATATAAATTGTGCAATCTAAATGGCTAAAAGTTTAGAAAAAATTAGAGAGTCATGTATACCAACATCATGTGCTGAGTCAAAAGATTCAGCGCGAGTTCAGTTATTTTATTGGCATTTTTTTTGACGGTAAAGACAGTACAAAAGTTAATGTAATAAGGAGTGCTGCTCTCTACCCGCGGATAGGAGAGGCTACCGTTTTCGAGTTTTCACCGTTTGATCGGTGTTTCCATCTGCTGAGTTTTTCCAGCAGTTTTAAACAACAGTGCTGCAGCCTGGTGAGATTTTCGTTACCCAAACGAGGGAGGCGTTCCGTTTTTTTTGTCTCAACATGGAAGCCTAGCTGAGGGCCTCGTAGAAAATCTCTTCGGTGGAGAGAAGTGTGAAAATCTAGCATCTACTTCTTAAAACTATGAGATAAGTTTCTTAACGACTGCGGTGAGTTTTGATTTCATTATATTAATTATATACTAAATTTTTAAAGGAGAAAACGTTTTTTTTTAAGCTTGAGTAAGCGTGCCCACTTGTTGAATCATGCATGGTGAAAGACGTAATTGTTCGTAAAGTTTTTATAAACCAATAAAGCTTGATTATTGGAGTGTCAGAATCTCGGCTTTAATACCTAAAGTACAATAACCACAATGTAATTAATATTGAACTTTCATTAAAACTGATGTAACGAGATTGGGTTGTTCACTTAACCTATTACACAATGTGTCGTCATTAAGTGGTATAAAGTTTTACTACAATGACAGTAAAACTTTATACATATATAATTGGGAACTTACTCAGGCACGTTTTAAACGTAAATCATGTCTCATTCAAAGTAATAGTATTCTCAGATTCTATGGAGTAAAAAAAACTATGTGTTTTAAATAAATTCTGCGCCACGTGGTAACCTCAATTTCACTCAAAGTAATAAGTTCATAAGATGTTACAGAGCCAAGATAGATTATTGTATTGCAAAAGCAACTCACATTCAGTGAGGTTCAAGTTATAAAGCGTTATAAAGAATCATTGTTAGAGAACTTTTTAAGTAAGGCATGTTGGCCAAAATAATGTTACCAAGTTTTATTATGTACAACACAACTAGGTGTTGTTTTTATTTATGTATTTTGGAGGGTGTCCAAACAGTGGGGGCATTTGTGTGTGGTCTCTCACTAAAAATGTAATGTGTGAACAGGGTTCACTGAACAGAGACATGTCCCTGAAGAGGGGATACATCTTGGGGTGGAATAGTTATGGGTATTGTAGTATTATATACATCAAGAAACGGACTGTAGCAGAAAGTGATTGAAATATATATATAAATATTATGCATTGCTGTACTTTTGGTGGGATATAGGGATTTTATTATTATTAGAATTTATATACACCAGTAGACGAGTATTCTATCTCAATAATCGTGGCTGATCAGTTCTTTATGAAAATTAATTATTTTATTTAACACGTATAGGAAGTGTCACCTTTAAAGTTCATTTAAATTGGATGAGTAATTATTTTAATTATTAATAGTAACTGTGAATGAAATCATTTACCTTCATCAATTTATATACTGCATTTTAAAAGAAACATATGATATAAATTTTATATTTTAATAAATAGTTTAATGGGAGTTTAATTTTGAGGTCAATGATTATTTTAAGTTTTCAATTCATTGATGGTGACATAGCAATTATTTTCTTGGATTCAGTTTATATTTTTCAGGTGGCCTTGTTGAGAGGGTATACTTCTTTAGTTAACCATTTAAAAGGGGAATTATAAATCACTGTTGTTATTTGTTATTTTTATTATATGAGATAGAATAATAAAATGGGATTGTTAATTATTTAATTCTTGAGTTTTTATTGCAAGTCCCGTCTTACTGGATCCAGCGCAATTTTTAGCTTCTCTAGGCCTTAGCCTAGTTTTAATTAACTTGTAACCCCTCTTTACAAAAAGAAATATTCTTTTTGTTTTAACTACTCAAAATGAAGTAGGGGTTTCAATCATAAAAATAATTTTTTAATCGCATGTTTCTAGCGCAGGAAATTCGAAAATTGCACGAAGTTTTTGATAAAACCCCCTAATCACGGTGTAGAATTTGTGTCGGTGAGGGCAGTACCGAAAGGTTTATACGGACAATGTCATTCTTCTTCTTCTTCAGCACTACAGCCCAACGTGACCCCTGGCTTCCAACACCAATTTTCTCCAATGTCTCCTATCCATTGCCATCTCGGTGTAACCCCTCACACCCATTCTTCTTAAATCTTCCAGCACATCATCCAACCATCTTATAGTAGGTCGGCCCCTCTTTCTGCTTTTGTAGACTTGCGCCATCAAGATTTCCTTTGGCATACGCTGATCATTCATCCGCTCTAGGTTATAACTTGAATTTAAATGGGTTATAAATCTATTATGCCACGCGTTGGGCAACCATTTATAACTTTCATTTTATATGCGTATTGATAGCACAATAAATTAATTATTAAATATATAAAATTATCAATCTCTGACATGTATGTGTATAATTTATCTTATTGATGATTCTAACTATCTATGCTTATCAACACATACGTGATATCATTTATTTAATTGAACATAAGAAACTCTTAAAATCTATTTGCATTCTTTCAAACTTTAGGTTAATATTTGGGTTGCATTTGTAATAATGAACGCATGTTTCTGATTAACTAAAATACTAGTTTAATTATCATTTATGACATATTATAATAGTACATAGGTTACGTCGCTGTACCTGAAATACATACATATTTATAATAAACAAAGATATATCTTAATATATGCTGAAACAAAGGAAAACATACATACATATATAAATCAAATGATGTTACAATTCAATATTCTACTTATTTAATGCGTTCATTAAATCCCAAATACGCTTTTGTTTATACGATCATTAACTACTTTATTCAATTTTACTCATTACTTTTCTTAATAAATTTCTCAGGTGTGAATTCTTTGAAAGAAACCAGGTCAGTAGAAGTTACAAATTAGAAGTAATTATAATAATGGTTACTTGGTTATTGAATATCCATTAGTTGTTGATGAAGTCTCGTTCTGGTGATGGAGATGGCTCGTAGATACATTCCGTAGTAAGTTGTTTTATCACTGCCACTTATCACTTTATTCTTCCGACCACTCGCGTAGGTGTTTGTATATGTGTAAGTAATTGAAGTTCAGTGTTCAATCAATGTTCTATCTTATTGTGTTTGCTGTGAGTTCGTTTTAAAGTCAATATACATGTCTAGTTTCATTAGTCGCTGCTTCAACAAACGATCCTATAATTGATTAGTTTGTTTAATGTTTCGTGTTCATTATGTTGTTGATACACAATATTAAGTTCCAATAATTTGTATATCGTTTAGTGATGCTGTCTGTTAGTGTAACGGTCTGATTGTTCACTTGGTGTAAATTTCACTAAGTCCGTTACTGCGCACTCCGGTAAAGTTCACTACCGCGATATGAATGTATTATTAAGTTTTAAGTTCCTTGTTATTTATCTAACTTCCGAATGATTTGAGTAAACAATGGAAAGTTTATGATATACCGTCTCTCGCACTTGAAGTTAAACTACTTGATAATTGAAATGTAAACTGTCTGAAAATTCTAACTGTAATAACTTTAGTATAACTATTCAAAATTTAAGTGTTGACTGTCTAAAAATTGAATATGACTGACTAAAAAATTGAGTATGACTGCCTCTCCGTCTTCTTGGACAGCTAGTTTTATTAATTCGTCCCTACTCAAAATTTTGTCTCTGGCGCGCTTCACGCCCACTTCTTTTCGAGATTGGTCAGTTTTTGATTTTCTCGGAAAATACTGTCCCACTCTGTCAAAATCCTACGTCATAGTTCTTCCGATAGGTTCTTCGTCTCAGTTGCTATGGAAACATCCCTCACCATCAAATTTCTCGCTGGCTGAAGGTCTCTGATAGGTCCTTAGGTCTCCCTGCTCTCTGGCTTGACGATCGTTGACCCGATTCGAAGAAACTATGGCTATAAACAACTTGTCTATCAGCCTATTGTCTGAGTAAACTCTGCGTTTCTATAGATTCCCATTATCTATACTTACAGTCTTCCTGGCGTATTGTTCTATGCTCTTACCCCTTTTTTCTGGCTATTACTAATTTCGAACATCTGCTGGTCGTTGAAGTCACCCCAACTTTCCCTTCGTAAATTCTTGTCTGTCAATTAGACGATACCTCCAGCTGTGTAACATGACTTTAGTTTTTGTCAGCCTATCTTCCAGTATTGTTACTTAAGGTGCAGCGTATCCGTTTCATTGTAGTATGGAGCAACACTTGTTTTTGTCGCTTATCGTCTACTGACGTAACACGGCCACATCTGCTACAATTCTTGGTACGGGTGTGAATGTCCTCACTTACTTTGTTACAGCTGCGGAGAGCAATAATTCTGGACGAAACTTTCCCTGTCATCTTACGCCACCAAATTCTATAGTTGGATTGAACTTAATGCGTTTCTATTGTCAAGTCAGCAACGCTTCACTGACACCTTCTCATTACTCCTTATTTATTGCTCCACCATAAGTCGTTGACACTTGCCTCGTGTGAACGTACTCTGCCGAGGTGAAATTTAAAAATTTTAAAATTTTCTGCTCGTTACAGTGTCCTCAATTTCAATTTGACGATGTGACCTCTGGGAACAACTCAAATCTAAATTCTGCGCCCTGTACGTCGCCTCGCCGTGTCCATCTTCTTCAGGGGAAGGTATACACAATAACCTACTTTCAAAAGCTTATATGACCAGTGGTACACCCCTTTTGGTTTTAATTGGTTCTTTGAATTTATTGCCAGCTATTTGGGATAGCTGAACGCATTTCACATTGTCGAATTGACATATAAATACCTTATCTTTATAATTATAAGACAAATCATAAATTCCATAAGCAATTAAATAATTTCATCAATTGAATAAAATTTTACCTTCTAAAATATTATATTCACAAGATATTATCAAACAGTTAAGCGGTTCAATGTAACCTTTACATGATATCAAAGAAAATCTCCTATACATATACACCTTTGTGCATTACTAATGATCTTACCAGTAAAACCTTTTAAACTGTTATTTTTTTTTTAAATTAGATTGTTAATTGACACAATCGCTACGTTAACTGTAATTATCTTAATAATTTACATACACGTATTACATTTAGTTTCAATGATTTACCTACTTCATGATAACATCATTTATAATCCTAACCTACTAATTACATACACTCATATTAATAAAGTTCATTCACTATCTAGTTCGTTGAATATTATCACTTATCTGATTTTAAGTGTCCATTTTTTTTCACTTTGTCCTTTTAACTTATTACCATATAAATCAATTAATAGCAATTAAATGTCCTTTGCATTCACTGCAATATTTTTCTAAAATGTCACACTAAATGTTAATTTATCTTATTATCTAACATTTAATTAGTGCTTAATAGACTAAATACATTTTTGATGTTATGTTTCAACAATTAAAGTACATAACTTTCTTGGATAAGCCAGCTTGAATGATATCATCGCGTCAATTACCCTAACGCAGTTGATTCATCAGCATCGGCTAGCTTCTTAAGACATCTTCTTCAATTTCTTCCTTCATCTTCAATTCTCTGATTCGTAGTATTTTTTCAATTGTCTGGCATTAAATTTTCCACGGAGTTTCTTGTCATCATCGCAATCAACGAGTAGATAAGTAGCTTCTCCGAGAATTTGATGCACTTTATATGGTCCGCAGTACAGTTCGCAAAATTTTTCAATTCTTTTCTGGACCGCGTCCGATTGATGATATGTTCTGATTAACACTTTCTCACCAATGTTGAATCTTGTAATGGTCTTAGTCTCATTACATAATTTTGCTTGTTTTTCTCTCTTCTCCTTCATTTTGATAAATATTTGGTTATGATCTACCCCTTTAACTAGGAGCATATCCTTGTTGATGTATTTTTCCCACGCTCTGGGAGGTTTTCTTCCGAGCTGAGCTTCGTACGGTGTTACTTCTATCGTCTCGTGGTACGTTTCGTTAATACAACTCTCGACGATTGGTACGTAACGCGACCACTTTGTATGTTGATCACCAACAAAGATCCTAAATAAGTTCCCAAGCTGTCTGTTGATTCTTTCAGCCAGATTCGCACAAGGGTTCCTTATTGCGGTAAATCGTGGTTGGATATTTAGTTCAGTTAATCCATCTAACCATTTTTTAGATGAAAATTGCGTTCCGTTGTCTGTGATAATCACTCTAGGAGACCCTAGTTCTTCACGATATTGGTGTACTCTCCTCAGTGTAGCGACGGTCGTTGCCCTTCGAAGTGTGAAAAGTCGTACGTGTTTGGTAAAGTTGTCAACCATAATAAATAGATACCTTACCCCGCTAGACGAAGCAGGTAACGGTCCGTAATAGTCCGCGCTCACAATGTCACCCTTGCGTAACGGTATTATGGCTTTTGTTCCTCCGAACGAATTTCTGTTGCCGGAATCCTTTTTTTTCTGACATGTGTCGCAAGTCCGTACATAAATTTTCACCCTCTTTAACATCCCGTCCATAGTAAAGTACTCCTGCAATAATTTGATACATCTCTTCGCACCGGGATGCCCATACATACGGTGTATTTCAGCAATTATTTCGCCAGACACACTGTTCGGTACGTATAGTTTCCACTCTCCTTTGCGTAATCTGTACAATTTCTCATCGACGAATCTATAAAATTTATTTAATTTCTTATCTATACAATTTTCCCTAATCTTATCAATAATATACTTAAGCTTATGATCTCGAATTTGATGCCTTCCAATATCCATTAGGATCTTGCTTACCTTCTTATCCATTTTGATTGTCAGGTGGTTAATTAAATATTCGGAAATATTGTCACTAATTACTTCTGGTGTGGCATCTTCTGGATTTCTGCTCAGAAGATCGGCAATAATATTGTCCTTACCTCTACAATGGACAATGTCAAATTTGTACTCCTGAATACTTAAGATCCAGCGTGTAATACGCGAGTTATTTAAATGACATTTATTCATAAAGGTCAGTGCTTTATTATCAGTAATGATGGTTAACGGTTGTCCTAGTATGTATATACGGAACCGCTCAAGACATCTTACAATACACAAAAGCTCCTTCTCCGTAGTGTAATAATTTATTTCCGCACCCTTGAATGTCCTGCTGGTAAAAGCTATTACTCCAATTCTTCCTTCTTCGTCCAATTGATATAGTTGTCCGCCATATGCAAAGTTGCTGGCGTCACATTGCATATAATATCTTTGGTTTATTCGGGGAAACTTTAAGATGACTGTTTCTACGAATAACCTTTTAACCTGCTGAAAGCATTCATTTAATTCCTGTGTCCAGGTGAATTTCTGTCCTTTCCGTAGCAACTCCAGTAATGGTTTAGTAGTTTCAGCGTATTTGTCTGTAAAACGATTATAGAAATTTGTCAACCCCAGGAAACCTTTTAATTGTTTTTGGTTCCGAGGTGCAGGGAACTTCATAATGGCATCTATCTTCTCGTCCGTTGCTCGTATTCCTTGCGTTGTTAGTTGATAACCGAGGTACGCGATTTCTTGTCTGAAGAACTGCGACTTCTCCAAATTGATGGTTAAATTTGCTCTTCTTAAATTAGATAATAATAAGTCTAAATGTAACAAGTGCGTTTCTAAATCTTCTGAATAACACAGGCAATCGTCGACATAAATAATGGTATTTTCTTTTACTTCTTCGTCCAGTACTGTGTCCAATCCCCTGGTCAGTGCAGCAGAACTGGTACTCAGACCGAATGGTGTAACCGTAAAACGATAACACTTGCCGTCGTACATAAAAGCGGTGAAGTTCCGGCATTCCGACTTCAGTGGTACTTGCCAGAAACTGCTAGTTAGATCTACGGTAGATAAGTACTTCATCTCTCCACATCTCGCCAAAATGTCGTTTATTGGAGGGGCACCCTCGTAGTCCGGGATAGTCACACTGTTCACCTTCCTCGCATCCAAACACAATCGTACGCTACCATCCTTCTTGATTACCGTAACTAGTGGGTTGATATATGCGCTGTTGCATCTCTCAATGACCCCATACCGTAACATTTTCCGAATCTCCTCATCTACCTTCCCTTTATAGGCTAATGGGACAGGCCATCCTCTCTGGAAGTACGGTGTCTGGTCGGTGACTCGAAACTCGTGGACATACCCTTCGATTCTTCCGGGGCATTCTCTGAATAAACTACAATTTCTTAGTAGAATCTCCCTTAACCTTTCCAACGTTCCTCTATCTCCGCATTCTATACTTTCTATCTTCTTGTTAATGTTTCTGATGATCTCTTCTTCTTCTTCTACGTCCACCACTTCTATAAGCATCATAGGCACCGTGTACGTCGCTTCGTTATCCTCTCTTCTTATCTCGACGATTCTTCTTCCCATGTCAATGAGACACCCTGTTTCTTGAAGAAAATTGGTTCCTAATATGCATGGTTTTATCAAATCTGGTATTATTAGGAAAACACATTCATATTTAATTTCTTCAATATAGATATCACATAATATTTGTTTTCTGATTAGCTTTGATTTATTACCAACTGCGCTAACTATTAATGTGTTAGACATCGGTAATATTTCATAACGTGTAATGTTATGTTTGTTTTGGTGAAACCACGACTCAGATAACCCAGCTATTACAGATCCAGTATCGATTAACGCTTGTACACTAACATTATTATTGAACTTGATATTTATCTCTGGACACCTGATTATTCGTTGAGAAATTTCTTCATCATCATTACACAATAAATCGCTTCGTAAGTCCGGTAGGATAATATTCGTCTGGTAGTCATTTGTTTTGACGGCTATCTTTGTTAATGGGTGGAGGGATTTTTTTTTCCTCTTCTTGTTGACGATTTCTTTTAGGTTGAGTGCCCGATGCACCAGCTGTCGTGTTTGTAAACTCTATTGTGTTGACAGCGCGCCGGTCTGCGTTACGGGGCTGGTTATTTATGGCGGGTCTGTCACCCCATGTTTTCTTCTGTATACCGCCTCCTTTGTTCAGGCTACTTTCACCTTCCTTATACGCATTTCTCCCCTCGTTTGCTGCATAGTTCGCTTCTCTATTAATTCTTGGTTGAATCTGTGAATACTCGATGATCAGAGATTCGAAGTTTGGTATCGTCACAATTCCTCTTGTGACCACCGCAAGCTGGATGTCCCGCCCAAAGTGACGAGATATCTTACGTATTAACTGATAATCAGACAAAGTAGGTGTTAACTGCTTACTTTCCAATAAAATCCGTTCAATATATTGAATAGCAGTAACTGGTCCGCGCCAATCAAATCTGCCAAACTCCAAATGGTCCCGGATACTGTCCTGTCGTTCCTGGCCCCAATATTTTAGAGAGAACGCTTCCTTGAATTCTGCGAAGTTTGATATCTGGTCACGTATCACTCGCCACCAAATTCCTGCGTCTAACTCCAGATGTTTGCCAATCCACTTGATATTGTCAGCGGGATAATATAACTCTTGAACTTCGGACAATTCTTTGAGGAATTCCATAGGGAATCTGTCTGTGCCATTATATTTGAGATCATTGTGGTTAGGTCCGTTAAATCGATTTAATATTCCACAATCACCTTCCATCAGTTGTCGCTGTAACCTTTCTTGGTTTTCTCTTACCTTATTTAAATGTCCCTTTAATTCTTCGATCCTAGTTGTCTTTTCTTTCGTAGTCTCGTCCAACTTCTGTTCTGTTGAACGTTGTCTACCGTCTACATCTTCTAATTTTTGTATAATATTACTATTTGTTCCTTCTTGCTCCTGTTGTCTCTGCAGTATGGTATTGTGCATCTCGGCCTTGAGTTCTTCGTGCTTCTTATTGTAATCCTTAACGTGAACATCGAACTTGTGATTAATTTTTTTAACGGTCGTCTGGGTAGAGTGTACCGCCGCCATCCATTCTTGTCGATCGTTATCTTGTATTTCTACGTACTTCTTGTCGGCTTCTTCTCTCAACTCTCTCACGACATCATCTTGTTTTTTCTGTAATTCATCAATCTTTCTTTCCCAAGTCTGCTGGTAGTCACGTATCTCGGACCTTATTTGTGTCATCTCTTCCTTATGCTGGTCGAGTTTTTCATTTTGTTTTTCTAATTTCTCATTAATTAATCTATTACTTTCTTCTAATTTTCTGTTAATATTCTCTTCTTGTTTTCTGTTACTTTCTTCGCTAATTAATTTAATATTCTCGTTCTGTTTTTCGTTCTGTTGACGGATGAACTCCATCAACATCTGTATAGTTCCATCCTCTAGTTTTGATGTCTGTCCTCGCGCCCTATCTTCTGGACTCCCTACCACGCTACTTGGTTCACTAGGTGTAGTATTGTCCTCTGTATTTACTACGCCTAATTGGTTATTAATGTCAAATTCTACACTGTCTGAATTGCTCGCCATTTTAGCCCTACTGCGCGTAATCATTCAAACTGACTTACACTAATAACACTTATCTTACTTCTACTTCTATGACGCTACTTTGATTTATATATGTATGTATGTTTTCCTTTGTTCAGCATATATTAAGATATATCTTTGTTTATTATAAATATGTATGTATTTCAGGTACAGCGACGTAACCTATGTACTATTATAATATGTCATAAATGATAATTAAACTAGTATTTTAGTTAATCAGAAACATGCGTTCATTATTACAAATGCAACCCAAATATTAACCTAAAGTTTGAAAGAATGCAAATAGATTTTAAGAGTTTCTTATGTTCAATTAAATAAATGATATCACGTATGTGTTGATAAGCATAGATAGTTAGAATCATCAATAAGATAAATTATACACATACATGTCAGAGATTGATAATTTTATATATTTAATAATTAATTTATTGTGCTATCAATACGCATATAAAATGAAAGTCATAAATGGTTGCCCAACGCGTGGCATAATAGATTTATAACCCTTTTAAATTCAAGTTATAAAATGGCGCCCATTCGCACGGCAGATACGTATTAACACAGATTGTTAACACGTACGGCTTAGGTAAAGAACAGGCAGTAGAAGTAGTAAATGATGTTACAATTCAATATTCTACTTATTTAATGCGTTCATTAAATCCCAAATACGCTTTTGTTTATACGTTCATTAACTACTTTATTCAATTTTACTCATTACTTTTCTTAATAAATTTCTCAGGTGTGAATTCTTTGAAAGAAACCAGGTCAGTAGAAGTTACAAATTAGAAGTAATTATAATAATGGTTACTTGGTTATTGAATATCCATTAGTTGTTGATGAAGTCTCGTTCTGGTGATGGAGATGGCTCGTAGATACATTCCGTAGTAAGTTGTTTTATCACTGCCACTTATCACTTTATTCTTCCGACCACTCGCGTAGGTGTTTGTATATGTGTAAGTAATTGAAGTTCAGTGTTCAATCAATGTTCTATCTTATTGTGTTTGCTGTGAGTTCGTTTTAAAGTCAATATACATGTCTAGTTTCATTAGTCGCTGCTTCAACAAACGATCCTATAATTGATTAGTTTGTTTAATGTTTCGTGTTCATTATGTTGTTGATACACAATATTAAGTTCCAATAATTTGTATATCGTTTAGTGATGCTGTCTGTTAGTGTAACGGTCTGATTGTTCACTTGGTGTAAATTTCACTAAGTCCGTTACTGCGCACTCCGGTAAAGTTCACTACCGCGATATGAATGTATTATTAAGTTTTAAGTTCCTTGTTATTTATCTAACTTCCGAATGATTTGAGTAAACAATGGAAAGTTTATGATATACCGTCTCTCGCACTTGAAGTTAAACTACTTGATAATTGAAATGTAAACTGTCTGAAAATTCTAACTGTAATAACTTTAGTATAACTATTCAAAATTTAAGTGTTGACTGTCTAAAAATTGAATATGACTGACTAAAAAATTGAGTATGACTGCCTCTCCGTCTTCCTGGACAGCTAGTTTTATTAATTCGTCCCTACTCAAAATTTTGTCTCTGGCGCGCTTCACGCCCACTTCTTTTCGAGATTGGTCAGTTTTTGATTTTCTCGGAAAATACTGTCCCACTCTGTCAAAATCCTACGTCATAGTTCTTCCGATAGGTTCTTCGTCTCAGTTGCTATGGAAACATCCCTCACCATCAAATTTCTCGCTGGCTGAAGGTCTCTGATAGGTCCTTAGGTCTCCCTGCTCTCTGGCTTGACGATCGTTGACCCGATTCGAAGAAACTATGGCTATAAACAACTTGTCTATCAGCCTATTGTCTGAGTAAACTCTGCGTTTCTATAGATTCCCATTATCTATACTTACAGTCTTCCTGGCGTATTGTTCTATGCTCTTACCCCTTTTTTCTGGCTATTACTAATTTCGAACATCTGCTGGTCGTTGAAGTCACCCCAACTTTCCCTTCGTAAATTCTTGTCTGTCAATTAGACGATACCTCCAGCTGTGTAACATGACTTTAGTTTTTGTCAGCCTATCTTCCAGTATTGTTACTTAAGGTGCAGCGTATCCGTTTCATTGTAGAATGGAGCAACACTTGTTTTTGTCGCTTATCGTCTACTGACGTAACACGGCCACATCTGCTACAATTCTTGGTACGGGTGTGAATGTCCTCACTTACTTTGTTACAGCTGCGGAGAGCAATAATTCTGGACGAAACTTTCCCTGTCATCTTACGCCACCAAATTCTATAGTTGGATTGAACTTAATGCGTTTCTATTGTCAAGTCAGCAACGCTTCACCGACACCTTCTCATTACTCCTTATTTATTGCTCCACCATAAGTCGTTGACACTTGCCTCGTGTGAACGTACTCTGCCGAGGTGAAATTTAAAAATTTTTAAATTTTCTGCTCGTTACAAGGTGATCTAGCCATTGCATTCGTTGAGTCTTTAATTCGTTGTATTCTTCTCATGCTTCAATAGTTCATCTATCTCCTGGTTATTTCTTATTCTCAGGGGTGGATTTAACATTTTGCCGCCCGTAGGCAGTATAAATTTGCCCCCTCCCACAAATCTATGTTGGGGGGGGCATCATTATATTCCCTCTTTGGTTTTACAGTCCGCACTAGTGTTCTGTTTAAATCCAAACTTTGCTACATAATCGCGTGTGCTCTCGTTCATTTGCTAATTAATAGGTTCAGAATCTAAGACCTTCCCTACCTGATTTGATGACATTTCATTATGATTTTTGACGTGAACTGGCTCTTCGTTCTTCAAAAATGAAGGTTCCTCCACAACGGACCTCTCTGGCTGAACTGTGTGAACAGTATCTTCACCTTCACTGCTATCACAGTTATTGTCGGTATCACTAGAATGTCTCGATTCCTTAAATATTAGCTTGCCTCGGTTTCTGGAACCAACCTACACTTCGGTATTACATTGACAGATCTACATTTCTCACTTTGATCTGGATTGCCAACATCTAAAATCTCTCGGACGATCAACGCCAAATATTTCAACGGTTGAAAACATAAACATTCGCCCGTATTACTTTTGGGTGAAAAACGATAACTGCGTTATAGTTACAAATTAAGTGAAGATAATTTTTATATTCGTGTGTGCTTAATTCAACTGGCTTTTATACTTGTAAATTTGTTTGAATCTAAAAATATCATTTCTTAACTCAAATTTTGCCGCTCCCCAAAACTTGCCGCCCCAGGCAAGTGCCTAGTCTGCCTGTGCGTAAATCCGCCCCTGCTTATTCTCTATTCGTCATCTTCTTTAACCACGCCATAAACTCATCTTACAATCTTTCTTCCACATGTTCTTAGTGTTTCTTGTTCTTTTTTTATGACTGTCCATGTCTCGCCTCCATAAGTAACAACCAGTGTGTTAAGCGTCTTAACGGTTAGGCTTTCGAACTGCATAGTATATAGGCGTACATGAGCTGGTTACAAGACTGGCGGAGCTCTACTTAAAAAGACCCCCTATGGTATACGTTTAAGTACCATGATATACCATGGACCTGTTTTCATAACTTTTACCTTAAAATTTACAAAAAAAAAAAGCTGAATAGGAAGTTGTTTCATATTAGCAGAAACAAAGTGGAGCATCTTTTACTCTCAGAACATAGTGCAGGTTTTTTGTATGATTAGGCCTACCTGTTATGTGTTCCATTAGCATACCAGGAATGCTGGGAGTGCCATTATACGATCTTCATGTATCTGAAATAACGGCCGTTCCCGCCAAAATGCCTGAGAGTAATGAAGCAATGTTGCAGTCGTTCTGTCAGACCCCGTGTACAGGTAAAAATTTTTAGTTAGCAATCTTCAGATAAGATAAGCTGTCCAGTTGGTTACACTGGTTTTCCTGTTTCACTGATGTTTGTCAGACACGTTTAAACATTGTTGAGTCGGTTTACATTACAAGCTGGCGGGGCGGCTCTTCTCAAAGAAACCCTTCACCTTCTTGCTTTACCTTAAACGATCAGGTTTTAATGATTTTAATACTGCATTGTTACTATAATACCAGACGCCGAAAGAAGGGTCAACTAGTCAAGAAGACGAACACAGCACTGAAGATGACAGCCATAGCTGGAGACGAAATTAATACAACCTTGGTGGTTGACTTGGTCAGAAAATTAACTCCTTTCATTACGCCAATAATGGAAACATCTAGTGACCCCTGGTTTTAAGATATCACGAGACAGATATTTTAAAGTGCTGCTGTTTGCTGACCACTTGCTTGTAATACAAAATACAGAATCTGCTTTAGAAAAATCTGTTTTTAAGCTCTTTCAGATTTGCAAACAATACAATATGAAAGTCTCCACTATAAAAACAAAGGTAATGCCATTTCGAGGCAAGGAAGCGATGAGAACACAAATAATGATTATTGATCAAATTCTAGAACAGGTGAGCCATTTTAATTATTTGGCAAATGATATTGGCTATGATATGAATTATGATACTGATGTTAAGTCAGCTACGTTCCAGACGATCTGTAAGGCAATCAATCGTATTTTTAGAAACAAGGTACATAAAGATAAAAAAATAAAGTTTTACAAAGTTATGGCAGTTCCCGTACTATACTGTGGGTGTGAATTATGGACAACAACGAAGAAACAAAACAGTAAAATACAGGCCTCGGAAATGGCATTCTTAAGAGGAGCTAAAAGGTGTTCTAAACTTGACCGAATAAAGAATGAGGCCATAAGAGAGGAGTTACAAGTTTTTATGATAAATAAAAAATTAAAAGATTACAAACAACGGCGGAAAGAACATTTATAAAGAATGTCAGATTGCAGAGTGGCCTAACAAGTCTGGAAATACAACCCATAGAACACGTGTGTGGGTTGGATGGCTGGAGGATGGCTGAATGGGTAGGACCCAGGAAGAGATGGCTGGAGGATCTTTGAAGGCGGAACAGGCAGCACCTTGGCTATGCCGTGTTGAGAAGATGGTGGTGAATTACGCCAATGATTTGAAAATCCATCTGTTTTACACTTTCCGAGACAAAAACAACCACAAATTATCGGTTCCCGTTTTTGGATCACAGTAATTTATTTTATAAAACCAAATTACAGGAAATTACAGGAAACCGAAACGTAAGACCATTCACAAACGGACCGCAGGCGAGCGCATGTACGCCTAATCAATGAGAACAATTAATATCTGACATCGAGTTCACGTACTGCACACACACACACACACACACACACACACAGAACAAAATTTAACGTCTCGTCTCGTGTCATGGACCTGTGTGATAACGGTGTTATCACTATTCAAATAATGTGAGCAGAGTCACAAACAACGAGCGCAAACAACTTTTTACTGTAGACGTCACAAACACAAAATACGAAAATAGTTATACATATACACACGGTCATAAACGTATACTGACAACTATTATTAATAATATACGACAATTACTCATAACATAACGTTTACTGTGTTGTATGGAGAATAACTGTGAAGATCTTAACAAACGTGGAAACGGGAAACATCGATTCTGATCCTCGGCCAGGCCCGGCCCCAGCGCTTCTGCCGCCCTGTGCAGTATTTATGAATGCTGCCCCCTCCCTATTTTAACTCTGAACACATTCACGCACAATAGACCTACTCTAAATACGCCGATTGCCTTCAAATGACGACTAGGACAGTTTGCAGTCATTGTCAGGTTTTCGTTCTCTCGTTCACGAGTTTTCGACTCTTCGTTAAACTCCGCTTACTTTATACATAAAGTACTGATCTTATATATTGTGATGAAATTAAGTGAACAATTTTATTTATCCCGGAATCTGCCGCCCTTTAAAATTTGCCACCCTGGGTGGTGGCACGGTTCGCCCCTGCCTGGAGCCGGGCCTGTCCTCGGCGCTACAGAACATGAATTATGTCCAGAAAGGTAACGGCTGTAATAATGACGTTTCTACGGCGATACAAAGCCCGTAGAAGGAACGACGAATTACTGTACGGGCGTGACGGAAGAGCTGCACTTCTTTTCTGTTATTTTCCACATCTTATTTCTGTTGATTTAACTGGAGAATAGGTCTATCAGTATGGTATGGGGCGGCGGCAGGTTTCATATCAAGGGCAGCAGCGGGTGAGCTGCCTGGCAGCCAACGGTGCTGTCCACAGTCCAAGTTAGCAGAACTGCTACGGGGGTAGACGTGGCTCCTAAGTCATGGCAGAGACAACTCGTCTACGGGTAGAACACCCCAAAATCAAGGTAGGACCCCACCCCAATCCTCCTGGTAGGACGGGCTGAGTGACGGTTTAACAACCTTTCCTTGTAAAAAACCAAATGTTGTGAAACCCAAAATTAGGGAGGCCAAGGTCTGTAGTGGCTAGACTTGTCTCAAGATTAAATTATCTACACTTCTGTATTAAAGTAAAGACCCAGTTATCCGAAACCGGATTACGCGAAACGACCGAAAAATATTAATACATCTTTCACATTAAATAAAACGACTTCAAATAACGCATTAAGATGCTCATCCTTGACTTCTTGAATTAAGATGATCACCCTCGGTGCTACAAACCCTGCAGAGCACGGCCTTCCAACACCACTCGCCTCTATTCTGTCCTTGTCTGCGCCAACACTACTCCCACGCGGTCCAGGTCTTCTTCCACCCATCTCTTCCGGGGTCTGCCTCTTCTTCTTTTTCGCTTGCACCTCCATTTAATACTTTCTTCACAGCTCTATTGTTCATCATCCGCTGTACATGACCTATCAACCTAATTCTATTTCTTTTGATCTTAGTAAGAATATCTAGCTCTCCAGATCTTCGTCTGTACGTATTCTCCATCTGTGTCCATCCCTCCTGACACCATAAATCCTTCCCAATACCTTTCTTTCCCATCGCTTAAGCCAACTGACTTCCCCTAAATGCCAACGTTCGTGCCTCACTTCCGTAAGTTACAATGGGTCTAAGTTAAAAATGGGTTCTTCATTTTTGACTTTCTATTTAGATTTCATGACCTGACTACACTGGGCAAAGCATAATAATTTCTATTACCAGCTGACATTCGAGCACGGATTTCGCGAGACATTTTGTTATCTTTGACATGATTTTACGTAATTCTAAAGTGTCAACGTCTCAAGTACTACGCGATCCCCGTATGGGGGTACTTGGCCAAGAACCATAAGCGAAAGCTTCAGTCTCTCCTTGACCGAGGATTGCGCTGGGCGTGCAAAGCCCACTATCTGACATCTAATAGAACCATCCGTGAAGCCCTGCGTGTCCGTTCCCTGGACGCCACTATACGGACACTGTCCCGAAAACTCTATCGTCGCACCGCCCGATTCCAGGGCAACCACCTCATTAGCGCCCTCGGTCGCTACCAATCTGTGCCAGGAGAATATTGGACCCGGCCTCGGCGTACTCTTACTCTCAATTAACTAATAGATTGAACTCCGACGGCCGGTAGCAGGCCACACCCTATCTATGGTCCCTGCGGCAGGAGCTCTATTTGAAGCTCGGGCGCAGTATACGAGCGGGCGACGGGCATGGCCTTCGTCCCGCACAGCCCTCGAACTTGTAACGTCTCAAAACCGGATTTGTTCTCTCATCTCAATGTTTCGTTGTTTTTACTCGTTTACAGCTTAGTGAATCACTCTGCGTTCTTATATGATACGATCAGAAAATAAAGGAAAACTCTGATATATAATTTGATAATTTGTGTCTGTTAGGTTTTCTTGAAAATTATTAAAAAAAGTAGTGCCAACTGATGAATTTTGTAGGCTGTTTTATGCATGTATGGTGAAGTGTGTTTATTTGTATCAGACATAAAGACAATTTATCAGCACAACTTCTTCTGACGAAATGTCAGTTCGTGTGAATTAGTATTTAAACTGCATACAAAATATGATCAACCATTACACAATATGATGAACCATTACACAATATGATCAACCATTACACAATATGATCAACCATTACACAATATGATGAACCATTACACAATATGATCAACCATTACACAATATGATCAACCATTACACAATATGATCAACCATTACACAATATGATCAACCATTACACAATATGATCAACCATTACACAATATGATCAACCATTACACAATATGATCAACCATTACACAATATGATCAACCATTACACAATATGATCAACCATTACACAATTTCAGTGTGAATCATTACTTTCTGTTTCTTTGTACATATTGTTACGTAATGCGGAAAAAGTGTTACGTAATACAATTGTGTTCTACAAGTGTATCGAATGTTCCAGTGGAATCCGGCTGTAATGTGTGTGGGTACGCGATTCTCAACGCATTAGCTAGATTGTGTCAGAAGTCGCGCGGCCATGCGCACTGCGTCAAGGCCGCAATGAATTACGCTCTAATGTTTTCCTTTATTGTTAATGCGTAGCATGGAATATTCTGGTATTTCGGCGGGGTATAAATACAAGTACTGAGAGACGCTCAGTTCATTTTGAGTTGCGAGTTATTATCGGGCGATTACTCTGTACGTTCAAGTGGTTATTAGTGAAAAGAAATTACTGTGGCCAAGTGTTATGTGTTTTATAATTGTGCGGGACGATTGTAATGCAATTGTGTTTTATATCTGTTGACATTTTTTATTACGTGTGAACAATTTTTTATTTGATTTGTTGTAAGAGACTGTCTTATTAATTACAAACTGTTTAATTGTGATAATTAAAGGTGGTGATTAGTGATTTAATTGGTGTCTTGTATTTTGTTTTCCACTGTAGGTACCATACGACGATCAGTTAGACCGTTGTAACAATATTGTGGATTATCCGCGGTGATCGCGCCACCCAATTTCCGTGATAATGGGGAGTTTATTATTGTATTTTTACATAAAATGTTCAATGCGAAAACCGAGGTCGATCTGTTGCCGCCATTAAAAACACAGAGCTTCCCGAAATTCAAGTTGTAGTCCCAAACACAGAGCTTCCCGAAAGTCAAGTTGTAGTCCCAAAACTCTTACTCGTAACTTTGAATAACAGATGTTGACTGACTACGAATCAAAGACAAGACATCGGAAAACGCGTCTGTTTTGTCTGACGTACGAATGGAAGGAAGTAGACTGAGTCTGGTAATATGATAAAAATAAAACTGGAATAGAACAAATACACATTCAAACAAAGTGAAATCCACTGTACCTTTATTAGTCAATCTTATAATGCTATTTTATAGGTTTCTGCTGCCTGACATTCTCAGTTAAAAGCATTGCATTATTCATTGACTTATTAAAATAAACAGAGTAAATTAATAATTACTGGTTTCTCAAGATAAGGTCGGGTGTTGCAAATCACTGATCTAAGTCACGAGTGATTTGGATGGCATTTTCAGTTCTTTTACACATTTAATGTAAAGTTGGTTTGTTCAGGGTGCTTTTCCAAATGATCTTACTGTATTATTTGTTTTAATACTTCTAATAAGTACTTTAACGAAGTATGAAAAGTGTTACAAAAAAGAAAATAAGAATATGTATATCATGGCACTGGGACTGTGTTTTCCATTATCTACAGCTGTAAGGATTTCCAAACTTTCGAAAGTATCAACAATATTTTACAACTGTTTTTGTCTTGACCTAAAACATTATACTATAAAACGTGTTTCGTATACGAGGGTCATTCAATAAGTAACGAGACAAATTGCTCTAGCTCAGTGGTTCCCAACCCATGGGCCGCGGGCAGCATGGTACTGGGCCTTGACGCTGGTCGAGAGCCGAAGCCAAGATAAATATTATTAAGCCAAATCAGCCCTACACGTCTAATTGAGCGCGCGCGAGTACGGTGACTCATCGCCTGCCGGCCGAGTTTCTGTGCCGAAATTCTGTGCTCGCTGGTCAAGGTCAACGCTCTCCCCCCTCCTACTCTCTTCCGCTCGCCGCCACGCCCATGTACCGCACTTGTTTGATCCGTTAGTCAGTGGTTATGTGTTGATGTGTCGTAGCGTTATGTCTGCTGTGAGTACTATAACTTCACGTCAATATGGATGCTTGGTTTCGGACGGGGTCTTGTCGTAAGACGAAGCTGTCAAGTGATGAAGGAATTTCCACATCTGATTCTACAAGTAGTGAGATTGTTAGTAAGTCGTTGTAGCAAAATAGCAAAGAAAACTAAAACATATTTTCGTAAATATAACCCTGACTTTTTAAAATGCGGGTTTGTGTTTTCTGGCGCTGAGGAAGAGCCTATGCCTCAGTGTGTGATTTGTTTCGAAACGCTATCCAACGAATGTATGAAACTATCAAAATTTGAAAGGCATCTATCAACTAAACATCCTGAATGTGTAGGAAAGTCTCTCAATTTCTTTCAAATCAAGAAAAGAAATTTTTCTATGACTAAATCCAGCATGGAAAAATCTTCAAAACAGAACAAACTAAGTACCAGAGTTTCTTATGAGCTAAGTACCAGAATTTCTTATGAGCTATCTTTGTTAATCGCAAAGAAGGGGTCAGCTCACGCCATGAGAGAAGAACTTATTATACCCGCAGCAAAAGTAATAAGTAATGCTTTGTTTGATGAAACATGTACATGCAAAAAAAAATTTGTTTTTCCTGCAAAAAAATTAATGAAATTCCGTTATCAAATACAACTGTGAAAAGAAGAATTGATGAAATGTCCGAAAATGTAAAAGAAGCCGTCATGACTGTTTTGAAACAAAGTGAATATTTTTCGCTGCAACTTGATGAGAGTACAGACGTTGCTGGCCAGGCTAATTTATTAGCTTTTGGTCGTTTTGAGTTGAATGGCAATATTGAAGAATAAATGTTGTTTTGCCAGTCTTTGCCGACAAAAACAACTGGCGAAGAGATTTTCAAATCTGTTGACAATTTTATAAAAGAAAATGAAGTAGATTGGTCAAAGTGTGTAGGTTTGACAACTGATGGGGCACGTGCTATGTCTCGAATTCATACTGGTTTAGTCGCCAAAGTTAGGTTAGTTGCTCCCTTGGTTTAATGGACACATTGTAGCATACATAGAGAGGCTCTTGCAGTTAAAGGTTTGGACGAGTGTCTCAAAAAAACTCTTAACGATGCAGTAAACATCGTCAGCTTTATTAAAACAAGGCCTAAAAACTCCAGACTGTTTGGCGTTTTGTGTGATGAATGGGCAGTGAACACACACAGCTTCTACTTCACTGCGAAGTTCGGTGGCTGTCGAGAGGTACAGTGTTGTCAAGATTGTTCGAACTCTGTGACGAACTCAGGGTTTTCCTTATGGAGGGAGATTATGATGGAAAACTTGCAAGTTCCTACTTAGACTGTGTGACCGATGAAAACTGGTTGAAACGGTTGGGATATTTGGCGGATATTTTCGGTGCCCTCAACGTTCTGAACTTAACTCTGCAGGGCAAGGATGTTCATAAGTTTTTTGTGCAAGACAAAGTAGAAGCAATGATAATCAAACTTCAACGATGGGCTCAAAAAGTGGAACAGGATTCCTTCGACGTATTTCCAGTCCTACATGATTTTCTGGAAACCAACGAAGTCAAAATTGATAAAACAACAGCTACAACCATAAAAGATCACCTCAAATCTTTAACGATAATTATGCTAAGTTATGCAAAACTTAATTATTCAATTAAATTATAAAATGTGACTAGTTAATCTGATTATGCAAATTTTATTAATCAATCTAATCACTGAATGTATCCGTTACTAATCAGCATAATTAATGAGACTCTATATTTCGTTGTTATTAAAACAATATAAGAAAATTTATCAAACAAATCAATTGACGTTAATGACTTTTTATGTTAAGGTTTGGAACAATAATGAACGCATAAAATATATATAACAAATAGAATGCTTGTTTATTACACATTACTCAAGTTAACTTGCGAAACACATATATAAATCATGACCTGAAAAATAAATTCAGAAACATAAAACATAAATCACAATATAAATCTGTCTTCGTTGATGGCTGAAAACATAACATACAACGTGACATAGATAAACATACACAAAACATAGACAAATCAAATATTATTTACCCTAAACTAATGCGTTCATTATGTGTCTCAGATGAGTAGCTTTTATATTCATAATATATTTTAACATTATCTTTATTAAATGATTATACAATTTCTCAAAGGTGTTGGTTCTTGGAAAAGTGACAGAGCAGCAGTATTATTATAATATTAAAACCATGAGGACTTAACTTGACATTTTAGAATATCCGATAATCCATCGGTGAAATTTCCTGTTTACTGGTGACTCCATGTGTGGTCGCTCCGTTGATTGGATGTTTTCACTATCACTTTGAAACTCGCGATGAGAATTCACTCGCGGCGTACGTGGTGTGGTGTTGGTGTAACCCGTCTTTACTAACAGTTTATAGAGTTCTGTGTAGTGTAGATACAACCATCATTAGTGGGTTGTGTTCAAATAAAATGTCTATTACAAAGATGCTTCATGTAACCGTTCATGTTCTACTTAGCTTGGTCGTGAATGTGCGTTAAGTTATACACTTATGTTTATGAGTATTGAGTTCTCTTATCGTTCATGAGTCTGCACAACTAGAATAATTAAGTCTGAATCATGTTAAGTTTATGATACGAATCACAATGTCCGAAGTTGATACACAAAAGTTCTATTATTGAGGTGTCACTTTATTTGTTAAAAGTTTCTAAGTTCCATAATGTCGAATAACGAATAATATTTTAAAGTTTATAGTACCGAACTCGAAAGTATAACGATACTTTAGATAACTTCGCACGTTCAAAAGTTAAAGTAACTAAGTAAATAAACTGCGCAATACTGAGATAAAGTTTTATAAGACTGAGGTAAAATTGTGTAGAACTGAGTTAATAAAACTGAGCGCAAAATTTTATGAGACTGAGCGCCTCGCGTACCCTGCAAACGGTTTTTATCAAACGTTTTCTACCACAATGCAATATTCTGCCTTCCACACCTTCGGTTGATCCCGATAGGTTCAAGACTTACCCTGTCCTGGGTCACATGTTCCTTCCACTATGATGAACTTTTGTTTTCGGCTCTCTGATTTGCTGCCCTGGTTGTCAACATGACAACAGTCCTCTACACTTACTTCTTCGGAAGATGCTAACCTTTGGTTGGCTGTTGAACATCCTCTGAAATACACAGCTAAGGACATCGCACTCTTTCTAAGAATATAAAGTAATTGTTCGCCTGTCTGTCAAACCTTTGTTTCGTGAGTTTCCCAAGGTTTGTTGTTACACCCTCGATAACAATCCGTTGCGTCCTGTTCCTTGTTCAACTTCCACCCCGTTTTTTCTACCAATTAATAACTTCTCGCTCGCTGTCACTCTGAGTTGCCTCCACGATTTCTCGTCGTAAATATAAGTTGTCACTCTGGCGTTGTTTTCATGCTGTGCGACATGGTCGTATGTATTCACTGGGTATTCGCTGTATTATCTCTGTACTGTCGAGACTTTTCTGAATCCTTTGTCAGTGAGTATCTCTTTTCTTACGTTCACACGTGTTGGCTTAACCCTACAGCGTCCCTTCGTTACAATTTCTGCGTACTTGTGTCACTGGACTCTGCTCTTTGTTCGGTTTGTTATGATGTCGTAAATTTGAGTTGAGTTTGGTCTGTCAAAGTCGATCCCAATTTCCTTTGTTGAGTTAAGTCAAACGTTGTCTTATTGTCTCGTAGCTGGCGTCGGGTTGACGTGTTCTTAATTGCCTTTATTTATTCCTCTGGTTTGGGTTGGTGACCTGACTGTGTAAGAATGCACTGCTCGATCATAAAATTTATAAATTTGAAAATTTTTGATCGCTATAAATCTTTGATATAGATATTATAGATATATATATACTGTATATACATACGTCATACGTACATAGGTGTCTATTTGTGTGTGTGTGTGTGTGTGTGTGTTTATATTTTTTACTTGTATATGTATTTAGTTAGTGGGCCTCAAAGTTTTTTTACAAAATAGGTGGTCCGCACAACTAAAAAGGTTGGGAACCGCTGCTCTAGCTTAAAACTCGTTTATTGAATCAATACAAAGTGATGGTTACTTTTCAACATAATCCCCCCCCCAACTGTAATACACTTATCCCATCGTTTTTCTAACTTCCGAATGTCCTGGCATAAAATTCTGTGGGTTGCTGACGGACCCAGTTTTGCACATGAATTAGTGCCTCCTTAAGGGGCCCAACCAAAAAAAAGTCTGATGGAGCGAGATCTGGGCTATAAGGTGGATGTGGCAGGACCTCCCAGCCAAGTTTTGTAAGCATTTCTTGGGTCAGTTGAGCCGTGTGTGGGCGAGCGTTGTCTTGAAGGAGAATCACGCCTTTTGTCAAGAGTCCACGACGTTTGGTCCTGATGGAAGGCTTTACCTTGTTTTCCAGCATATCACTGTAATACTGACTGTTGATTGTTCGTTGGTCTTCCACATAATCACAGAAAATAGGGCCTTGAAAGTCCCAAAAGATCGTCAACATGACTTTACCTGCTGATGGCTGCGTCTTGAAATTTTTTCGAGTGGGAGAGCTGATCTGCTTCCATTCAAGGCTTTGTCTTTTCGATTCCGGCTGAAAATGGTAGATCCAGGTTTCATCGCACGTAACAATTCTTTCAAAAAATGATTCTTTTTCAGTTAAACCACGTGCTTTCAACTGTCTACAGATTTGAAGCCTGGTTTCTTTGTGGGCACCCGTAAGTTGTCTTGGCACCCATCTCGCGCAGGTTTTCTTGTATTGCAGCTTATTCTGAATAACTTAATGGACAGTACCAACATTTACTGAGACTTCTTCAGCAATCATTTCAACAGTTATACGCCTGTTAGCCCGAATAAGCCCGTCAATACGGGTTTCAAGCGAGGGAGTTGAAACTTCGACCGGTCGGCCACGCCGCTGCTCATCGCTGACATTTGCATGACCACTTTTAAACTGTTCTACCCATTTGTAAATGTTCGAACGGTGCAAACAATGATTTCCGTACACTTTTGACTAAAAGTCTAATCACTGAACGTTGTTCTTCCGCGGTGCAATTATCAAGCGGGCTCGCCATTGTTGACTGAGTAAATTAGAGGTTAGTTTACGAAATTTTATTAAACAGCTGATCAGAAGTCATTACAAGGATGCCAACTTGTACTCCTGAAAGTATCGTATTGATTTATCATGTAGTTTTTGAGCTAGAGCAATTTGTCTCGTTACTTATTGAATGACCCTCGTATAATGAAAAGCGCTGGTGCTGTAAACGACTTTTGTTGTAATAAATAATAACTTTAATATTTTTTCCTTCAAATGAAAATTTATTTTAATGAGACGCATCAAGTTTTAACACATCAAGGACGTGTATATTTATATGCATGTGCATGTTTTAATGTATGCTCTTGAATGTTAGCTTTAATTTTCCACTGCACAAATTATATTATGTGATTCAATCAGTGGTTACAATTTTAATGTGAAATAAAACACACTGGTTTTTGATAAACTCTTAATGTATTTATTTCGATATGTTGTTTAGACATTGACATTAAACACGATAAATGATATCGCCAAATGGCTGCCACGAGCGGCCCTACGCAGACTTCCGCCCTTTTGATGAAATTTTCCATCACTTTCCAGCATAACTCCTGCGGCAGTTCATGAATAACATGGCGAATCTCGTCCTTCAGCTCTGGAATCGTTTTAGAGTCATTGGAGTACACCTTCTGCTTCAAATAACCCCAAAGAAAATAATCCAACGGCGTGAGATCACACGATCTTGGTGGCCAATGTTGATCGCCGAAACGTGAGATGACGCAGCCGGGGAACTTTGTGCGCAACAACTGTATTGTTTTTCGCGCTGTGTGGGAAGTGCCACCGTCTTGTTGGAACCACATGTCTTCGACATCAATATCATCCAATTGGTGCAAAAAATAATTTGTTATCATCTCCCGATAACGTTCACCATTGACTGTTACTGCATCACCACGGCCATTTTCAAAAAAGTACGGCCCAATCACGCCGCCGACCCAAAATCCGCACCAATTAGTGACTTTTTGTGGATGCATTGGTTGTTCGAGAATGCGGCAATTTTGCTTGTTTACATACCCATTCAGTTGAAAATCAGCTTCATCGCTGAATATGATTTTCTTCGCAAAATCGCTTCGAAAATAGGTTTTAACAATTAAAATACGTTCTTGAGTCGAATACCGCTCCGTAACAACAAATGTCGATACTTAACAATGACTAATTTCAAATATCAGCTGTTTATCTTTCACAAGAAAACAGTATTGCCAACTTAAAATTTTAACCTCCAACTGAATCACCCTTTAGTTGCCGCTTCTTTTAGGCCTATACAAAAATCGCAAAATCAACAGACAAAACTCTTGACCAAAGACAAATGAATAAAGTATATGACAAAGACAAGTAAACAAAGTATTATATTCGGAACGCCAAAATGGGCGCAGCACTACCTCAGCCGGAGACCCCCAGCTCATATGCATCTGCGAAAGCAAGAATAAACTCCTCAATAAGCCTATGGCTAAAAGAAAAATAATTAAGAGCCTGTGTGGGAAAAAGATGGGCAACATTGGTTACGGACGGACCCATCAACAGAACTCTACCCCGAGCAACTAGTGTTGCTCTTTTTAGAACTACAACCGGTCATGACTACCTGGCCTCCCACCTGCACCGCATTGGCGTGTTGTCGTCTCCTGAATGTGTTCTTGTGGATACGCTTCCATGAATGCGGATCACCTAATTGCATGTCCAGCCTTGATCTCAGACACGCAAGTCCAAGACGAAGATGGTACGGCAAGGCTCTCACGTCTCTACTGGTCAGCGCGCCGCCTAATGGCCCAACAGCCAAGGGTGGGCGTTGGCTAGTAAGTAAGTAAGTTATATTCGGAACGAAATAGATTAACAAAATCCCCCCCCCCACAAACACACACACAAACAGTATCAACAGTGAACCAGAGGAGGAATGGCACGATTGTCAAACACTGACGAGGAGAATTTTCGGCCTGACGGCGTGATCGGTCTCTCGCTCTGCGGACACTTTTCCTCGAAAAAGTGCCCGGTCAGGGAAAACCTTTGTTTCGCTAACCAATATAGTCGCGGTATCTATAACTCACACCTTATTGTGAGTATTATTTACAATTCTACTGTTATTCAATAATAATAACTGTTCATATTAACTGTACGGCATCCACGACTGTCTCATTGTTGTTCTGCATTGTCGCGTCGCCGTTTATTGTGGACTACGTTTGGTTCAACTGGTTCCTCCATTCTTCTCCTGTCTTTTCCTCCTCTCCCACATCTCCTTCATTCTTGATCGATGTCTCTGCCTCCTTTCGTCAGTCCAGATGGCACCTGTTCTCTTCTTGGGTCTTCCCGAAAACCTTGGGAATTTTTTAATTTCCTTTTGAGTGGTAAGCATTCTTCAATGACTTCTTGTGTAATCTGGAGTTCTTCTATGTCTTTTCCTGTTTCTTTGAACCACGTATTTAACATATTTGAGCTTTCTGAAATAGTTAAAAAGCTTCCCTGTTAGTCTATCAGGATTCAGTCTTTGAACATGTCCGTAGAAAGTAGTTCTTCTTTTTCTAATTACGTCTGTGATTTTCTCAACACGTGTGTACAGCTCATTACTGTGGCGTCTTGTGTACTGTTTTCCATCTTTTATTGATCCCAAGATTTTTCTTAATATTTTCCTTTCTGTGATTTCCAGTTCTCCCATCATCATTTTCTTATTCAGAGTCAGATATTCAGCTGCAATGTATACATTGTAGCGGATAAATTAACTTCTCTTTATGCTAAACAAATTAAGACTCTACCATTTAACAATAAAAATAGACTAACTATTAATTCAATTAAGAGAAAATCTGTAGTTAATAATATAATATTTACCCGCGCTGACAAGGGCAATACTGTTATTGCTATCGACAAAGGCGAATATGTAAACAAGACACTTGAATGTTTGAACTCTTTTGAACCCATTGATATTAACCCGACTTTTAAATTTCAAATAGATGTTAAACAGGCTATGAAGAATTGTTCTTTCTTTGATAATCGAGATTTGGATTTTTTATCAGTAATGAATCCTCAGCCACCAAAGCTTTACTCTTTAATTAAATTGCATAAGGATAACCATCCAATTAGACCAGTGGTATCATATGTAACTGCTCCTTCTGTTAAATTATCTAAAAGACTAATTAAGATTATACAAACACAATGCAAATTTCAATCAACACATAATATTAAAAATTCACTAGACTTAATTAACAGAATTAAAGATTCACATATCCCAGACAAAGCTGTTTTATTATCATTTGATGTGAAAAATTTGTTTCCGAGTATTCCACCGACTGATGTAATAGATATTGTAGAAAAATTATTAATTGAAAATTGTAATAACCCCTTTATGAGAGAGGATATCTTGAATTTACTGAAGGTTTGCCTTAATCAAAACTACTTTGAATTTAATGGAAAGATCTATATTGGCAAAGAAGGGCTTGCAATGGGAAATCCACTTAGCCCTTTGGCAGCTGAAATCTTTATGGACTACATAGAAACTAAAATTAGAGCACACCCTTATTTCAAATTGTTTATTTTTTGGTATAGATATGTGGACGATATTTTAGCAATTTTTCTAGGTACACGTAGACAATTACAGATCTTTCTTAATTTTATTAACAATTTACACAAAAATATTAGCTTTACCTTAGAATTAGAAGATAACAATAGTATCAATTTTTTAGACCTTACAATAACAAAATGCAATAATAAATTAGACTTCGGTATTTTTCATAAGCCTACACATACAGATATGACAATACACATTACTTCCACACATCCATACTAACATAAATTGGCTGCTTTTCACAGTTTTGTCCACAGACTAGTTAGTATTCCGTTATCAGACTCAAATTTCCAATCAGAACTTAACATTATTAAACAAATAGCTGTCAACAATGGTTACCAACCTAGCCTCATAGATCACTTGTTAAACAAAAAATTTTATTCACAAGCTTTAAAACTAGTTTACCCTCCCTCAACACAGATTAAAAGATATCACACTCTCACTTACATAGGTTCTGCTTCTGATAATATTGGTAAATATTTCACACAAAGGAATGTAAATATAGCTTTTAAGACGCAGTCTTCTTTGGGAAAATATATTAAAAATAATAAGAGTAAAACAGATAAACTGCAAAAGTCTGGTGTATACAAATTATCCTGTGGGTCTTGTAATAAAGTGTATATCGGACAGACAGGTAGATCTTTCGAAAAAAGAATGTATGGTCACAATTATAGTTTTAGATATAATGATGGCAAATCAAATTATGCAAATCACTTGTTAGAAAAAGACCATAGTTATAATGACAATTTTGAAATTTTACATTTATCTGATAAAGGTCCAAAGCTTGATTTATTAGAAACCCTTGAAATTAATAAACACAAATATTTAAATGTATTATTAAATGATCAGTTAGATCTAAATAGCTCGCCTCTGCTTAATTTGTATAAATAGACTTGGTATATGTTATGTTATATGTTTGTGTAATGTGTATAAATCTTATTGACACGAGATTACTATCGCTCTCTATACAACAGCACTTGTATTATATTTTATATTCTGTATTGTTTGTACGAAAATTAGTCAGCTTACACCATCTGATGAAGGCACTGTGCTGCCGAAACAGCTGTCATGGTTTTATAATTTTAATAAATTGACGAGTGGAAATCACTAAAACTATTTTATGGTTTTATTTTTTACTATAATTAATGGATATTGATTTCTTGTTATATGTGTCCTTGTTTAAATGGTAAGCAACTTTCATCTTATTAACACGTGCTTTAAGGGTTTCTTTCTCTGAGACATTTTGTTCAAAAACTTCTCCAAGATACTTGAATTTGTCAGTTCCATAGATTTTTCCGTATCGAGTTTTCATTTTCTTGGATACTGTCTTGATGTTTGTCATGAACTTGGTTTTTCAAAAGAAATTTGTAAACCCACTCTATCGGCTTGTTCTATCAGCAATTCCTCCATATGTCTAATGATTGTTTCTACTGAATCTGACAGTATCGCTAGATCATCTGCAAACCCTAAGCAATCTATTGACAGGTTACCTCTGCTATAACCGTTTATTTATTTACTTTGTTTTTGTATCGGCCATCTAAGGACCACATGCCAATTTCAATTCTTTATTCTTTTCTTTTTTCCAATATTCTTTCATGTTCTCTGTGTCTCTTCTTCCTGTCTTCAGTCCACTTTGAACCTGCGTTTTTATCTCTCCTACCCTGGACTCCCTCCATTTTCAACACTTTTCCCCCAAAAACTTCTCTTTCAATTGCTTCTTCTGCGTGTATATTATTTTTTTATAAATCCTTTTGGACTTCTTTAATCCAACTTAATGTTGACTTCTTCCCCCACAGATATCTGAAGATTTGCTTTGTCAACCTATTGTCGTCCATTACAAAAAATAATAGTCTTCTTTTTCTCATTATTTCTGTCATACTTTCTACACTTTGATATATTTCATCATTACTTCTTAATTTCCAACCTTCTGAAGTTTTTTGTGGGCCTAATATTTTCCTAATAATTCATCTTTCCAATATTTATAGTTTGTCTAAATTATAATTCAATGCTAGACATTCACTTCCATATAGGCATTCTGGCTTCACTACTGTACTGTAATACCTTACTTTCGCATTTTTAGATATGCATTTTTTATTATAAATATCTTTAGTTATACCATATGCCCTTTCCATCTTATGAATCCTTTCTTCTATAGCAGATTTTTCCAAGCCATTCTCTTGAATTATCTCTCCTAGATACTTAAATTTTCGAACCCTCTCTATTCGACCAATATCTGTTACCAGGAAGTTTGGCGAGTTTTTAATGTTTGTGAGAAACTTGTTTTTTCTGCAGAAATTCTTAAGCCTGTTCTACTGTCTATGTCCTCTAAAAAATTAACTTGTATTACTGCAGATGTAAGATGTTCAGAAAGTATAGCAAAGTCATCTGCAGCAACCGTTTATTTTATTTTTATTATTTTTTTTTTGCGGGGGTGCTATGCAAGAGACTCGAAAAATTAAACTACCCTACACAGAAACGATACGGTAGATTTGACAATTATTGTTAACTTCAGTTTCAAAGATGAACACGTTTATAATTTAGTCCGCATTTTTTTAGCTTTACCGCACTAGGGTTACAATTTACAAGGATTTAACGTGATACTGGTTGGGGTTAAAGAAGAAGAGCGGAGGCAGTGGGGGTTGCGATGTATTGGGGAAGCTACCCCCTAACCCAGCCTGCCCTGCCGCACATAAAACTGTGTTGTCGCGTTTCTATATTGGATTATTCAGACTGCTCCCACATTCTGTTCATACCAAACGGCCGTAACCTCTCCGCCCAGCACACACACGCGCGCGCGCGCGCGCTCTTTAAATCAAAGCCTTTCTATACACGAAACAAGTCAAGGCCTGTGACAAGAACAAACTATTAAATATTTCGGACGTAATACTGAAGGCGATGTGAAAATATTACCCGACTGTTCAAGGAATTGAAAGATAGGCTATACATCTACATGCATACATGTATACAATAATTTTCTAACAACATTTAAAGTGGTTTTCGCATCCCAGCTTCCAAACTTAACGTTCTTTACAACCATAATCCTTCAGATATCTCTGAGTTATTGCATGCTTATATTTCTATTCAAGTCCATCGTGGCAAACATCTTTTTCTTCAAGTCCATTCAAGTATTTGCTTTGGCCATCTATCACTGCTCATACGACACACATGACCGTACCATCTTAAGTCTTTGCATCAATTGTGTTATTTATAGTGGTACAAATATTCATTCTTTCTCCTACTTTTTTTTTCATTTTTAACTCTATCCTGCAGTGCAAGTCTACAACGCCTTCTCCAGTATCCCATTACCATGGCTGGATCGTCTCATTTCCTTGTAGCTCGTCTTTGTTAAAGTTGTTCTTATTCTCGTAAATTTCTATCGCTTCTCTTATCAAAGGATTTTTAGGTTGTAGAAAAGAGCTGTCATATCATGTGATAAGTCAGAACAATTAACTACGCAGCTGAGGAAATCGCTGGATTCACAGTACAGGAGACTTCAAACGACACATCAAAATGATAAGATAAAAATGGAATTCAGCAATGGATATTTATTAGAAGTTTAATGAAGAAAGTTGTGTTAGTGGTTAAAATCACAAGCAGAATTATCACTGTTGCACACCACTATATAAAAATTATTCCGATTAGCGCTTTCAAGCTTCACAGCTCATCGTCAGATCGGAAAATGAGCTCATTTTCCGATCTGACGATGAGCTGTGAAGCTTGAAAGCGCTAATCGGAATAATTTTTATATAGTGGTGTGCACCAGTGATAATTCTGCTTGGGATATTTATTAGTTTAACGTGAATGATAAGGGCGTGGATCTACCGGGGGCGGGGGGTCCACGTGGGGGTGGACCGACGTGGAATTCCCCGCCATCAAATGGTCACTTTTTTCACCCGTCACGAATTTTTTTCGTTGTCTTGTGACGTAGAATGGCTTTATCATATGGTACAGAAACCATATCACGTTATGTTAGGCCTACTTTAAGTAGTAAATAATAGTAGCCACTACCTTTACCGCAAAGTTAATTTTTGTTTGATACATAACTTAAATTAATAGTGTGTATTATTTTAACTGTAACTGAGTATTATTAAAAGAACAATGAACTGACAAACACAGTTACGATTTAATAAACTTATTGTGTTCATAAAAAAAAAACACTATACAGTATTTTTATCTTCACTCATTCCTAACATTTATAATTTAGATCGTTAAAAAATTGTCCAACTTTTCATATCCCCCTCCCCAACTTGTTTGCTGAATCCATCCCTGGGGTGATATAAACAACGAGAAACGATAATGGTTTTTAAAAGACTAAACAAAAATATAACAATAAATGATAATTAAAATGATAATGAAAAATTACCTAAAAAAGACAACAATCTGATATTTATACTGATTGAAGTTTTAAGCGTATCAATATAAAATGCAGACGCTGAGGGAAACAAAAAAGCGTATACGCGATAACGCTACGGGAGAATTCTTGTATTGTTCTCTTCCCATTGTTACGATGCACGATTCGTAATTATTGTGCCGAACTCCCTCTAGTGTCGAACACGACAATCACCACCGAGACAATGAAGCCGTATCTGCGCTCTAGCGGGCAACCGTTGAAGCTCGCCTACAATCCTAAAAGAATAAATTAAATTTCTTTAATTGTACACGTTTCTTTAGCCAAAAGTTTCAGCTGTGGCTGATGTAATTCTCTTCGTGGCTGGGTGGACCTTCCCAGCTACAATTTCGGATTCAAGCAAGACCATAAGAAGGGAACAAATCCTGAATTTGGAGCGTCTTATGAAAAAATAAAAAACATTAGCTGTATGATGCTTTTGGTAGATACGAATCGTGTATATAGCAAGTTTATTTAAAAATTCTGAAGTTTTATTTAATATATTTACAAGCTTGTTTAAAGTATTTATAGATTTGTAAATATTATATTACATAAAAAGTGTTAAATATTATTTTAAAACTAAAGTGTAAACATACAAATTATTTCTCTTTTTAAAACTCGTAATACTGGAGATCCTCTACTTTCGGCCATTCGACTTTCGCACGTTTCGTTCTTTCGGTAATTATTGAAGTTTCGTGCTACAGCTTTCGACGAGTGACGGACGTGTGAAGCAGTGAGTCTTCTGGCTCCTGGGGAAAACCGAGGTAGATAATACCTAAGCGGGCAACTTTAAGGAAAAAGGAAAAAAATTATGTATATTCATTTTTGAACTTGCTTTTTCAGAATGAATGTTAAACGTTTGTATTTAATTAAATCTTAATTAATTAAATAAAGTTCATTAAAGGTTTTTTAATTAAAGCGTAGCTTGGTGAGTATGTGTTATTTTCTATTAATAAATGTTAAATGTGTATTGTAAAATAGGCCTAAATATTTTTAAATTAAAAGACTTTCGAAAATTAATTTGTTTTCAACAACATATTAGTTTTGTTACGAGTCGCTATTGATACATCAGACTTATCAGATCTTTGTTGCTTCGGATGCATATAGGTGCCCTGTCCGGAATTTTAGCAGACGGCATCCCTAGGACACTACGACGACATCCAGCAGTGTCGTAACTATGAGGGGGATCAGGGGATCAATCCTCCCTTGAGCTATTAAACATTTCTGCGACATTCTGTAATCACTTAACGTAGGCATATTTCTAAGTCAGTTGCGTGTGTTAAAATAAGGCTTGTAAATAATTGAAGAAACAAAGGAATTCGACATTTGAAAATTAATAAAGTCAGACTTTTCTTAATAATGACAACATGTGGTAAGTAACGTACGCATTTGCAGCATTACAACAACAATTATGCACGTGTTGGAAAACGAAGGCAGAGCCTTTTTGTTTTTGTTTTTATAGGCGGTTTTATAAAATTTTAATAAACGTTTGTCAAGAATTACAAGAACGTTTGACAAGAAAATGAAAAAAGAATGACATCAAAAATAGGATACAACAGGGAAAAAAGAAAAAAAAGGGAAATTCGTTTGCTAAACTCGTTACTTTGGTCGAACAAAATGGAACTTCAAACTAAACTGACAATCTACACAACTATTGTGGAGCCCACTTTAACTTATGGCTGCGAATGCTGGCAACTTTCAGATAAAGAGAAAAAGATGACAGAAACTGTGGAAATGGACTTCTTAAGAAGAGCGTGAAGATAATCTTAATGAAGATATAAGAAGGAAAACAGGGCACATATTTACAACAGCGGAAAGAATAGAATCCAGACTGTTGCTATGGTATGGTCACGTAATGAGGATGGAGGAGAAGCGATGGCCAAAGATAACACTGACTTACACACCACAAAACAGGAGAAGAAAAGGAAGAGAGACAACACAATGGAGAACAGGAAGTAGGAAAAGCATGAGATCGAGCTATTGAAGACGATGACTGGAAATGGCGACACCAGAAACGGCGATCGAAATGCGGGATGCGGCATACATTGTTGGACCCCCGCTAATAATAATATTATAATAAACGTTTGTTTCATTTTTTACTTCCATGTTCCGTAAGGAAATGGCAGTATGGTGAATGCGAAAAAATCGTGTTCGAGATAAGGGCTGATTCTGATTGTACTACCCTCAGAACATGAAGAAATGTCCTTTTCCGATAAGCGTCTGTTTGTAGAATTTTTTCTATGGCGAGCGATAACTGACGAAAATTCAAACAGAATCAAATAATTTTTTGCATATGTGCCCGAGTTGTAGAGTACGCAAGGTCTATTGATTTTGGTAAAGATCGTTTAAGGGGAAGGGCTAGTTTACCAGCAACGTTTCACGTCTTAACAAGAGTAAAGTACTTAATTTTGATAAATAAAGTATCCTGAAAAGAATGTCATAATAATCCACTGTAGAAAGGCAGATGAAATATCTATAAATGAAAAGGGTAGTTGAAGGGGGAGGGGGTAATTTTCTATAAATGAAAATGATAGTTGAAGGGGGGAGAGGATAATTTTTATATGTGTATTACGTTATCAGCAACAAAGATATAGTTTCCATGGAAATATTTCATTGCAATCTGTCAAAATAAAACTCGCTTTACAAGGAACAAACCTAACTTGCTAGAAATTATCGAACCGAATTCAAGTAAATGATTCTAAATATAAATCTTAGCACATGGAAGTCATGTATGGTTCTCCATACCGATATTTGATTAACAAATTTATTTTTTTTCCACATTCCTTTTACAGAGCTGTCTTTGTCATGCCTCCTCTAATTTTATATCTCTATGGATTGATTCCGTCCTCTTTGCACAGACAAATTAGCAGTTTCTTGTCTTTAATTCGAAAAAAATGAGAACTTAATGCAGGATTTTCATACAAAATAACGTACTTTGACAAGTCGATTAAAACATTTTTGGGACAACGTCCTTAAATTAAAGAACAAAGGGGCTAATATAACCTATTTCAGCAAAATATTTTAAGAATGACTGTTTTTCACAAGTTCGATTAGTAATACAAATAAAGAAATAAAGTGAATCCTAGTGACGTGACATTTATTACTTTTTATTTGAATCACACTTAATCACGACGGAATGTTTGAAATCAGCAATTTTTCATTTTCTTTTCAACTCCTATACTTCATATTGGTTTTACTCAAAATCTTCGTGTTGCAATCAATTTAAAAAAATTACGTGAAGTAATATTTGTCTTGAGTAGTACGGGAGTGCTTTGTCTTCAAGCTAGTGTCATCTCCAGGGACGTATTTAAGGGAGGGGGAATGGAACCGGACCCCCCTAGGAGGTCGAAAAAAGTTAACGAGAAGTTTTGTTAATTTCATAATTTTTAGGCTCTTTTTATTACATTTTGAGCGCGTACGCTAATACAGTAGTAACACCTTTTTAAAATACACAAACCGGTTTATTACACGGTATTTCCGTAGAACTATACGTTTGAAATACGAAATGTAGAAAAATCAATTCGGTGACCCCGGAAGAAGTTCTTAATGAAATGGCCAAAACACCAAGGCGAAGAGACATAAAACTCTAAACCATTTTCAAACGCTGTATACTTTTTTGATGTATAAAATCCTCTCGGTTTGGGTTTTAACATTGAAAATGTTTATAAGGACGTGTCGCACATTTGCGGTCGATCGCTGGTGCGTGATCTAAAATGGGAACCGGTGAGTTTCCATAGAAACTACTTCTTTGTTGTCAATAACGTAGTACACATATAAAACTTCGCTTATGAATGCGACTACATTTAACTTATAATCTGTACATTGGTAAATGAAGAATGAATTCATTGATTGGTGAATGAACATAAATATATATACTTTTTAGATTTATTGAAGCATTTTCAATGCCCTTCTCTGTGCATTGCATTTGTGCAACGCTTGTAATTTGTTTTCATTAAAACTGGAGTTATCATTCTTTAAATGTAATATGTCAATAAATATCTTGTAAACAATGCTTCAATAACACGCATTCTGTAAGCGTTTACTACAATGGGATTGATTTCAGGGTGTTATCACATCTTTTTCAGTCACTTTGATGTTTGTAATATTGATTAGTCATAACTTGTTTTTTCCTTTTATATGAAGTCGACACGACCGGACCCTCCCCAAGGCCATATTGTAGATACGCCCCTGGTCATCCCCCTCCCCCAGGTTCCTAGTTACGCCACTGATACCCAGTGTAACTTTATTTAGTTTCAGCAGTAACTTGATAATACATTAACAACCGAAATGCGTCATAACGTTACAACGTTTATACCAGAATAACACGATTTTGTGTATACGTATGTGTAAGATTGCCTCGTAAATCACTTAATAAATTGTCTAAACACCCCGCCCAATGTATCTCTACGTGTAATATCGTTGCTGCTGCTATCGTTGCGTGTGTTTCACCGTCACCCGCGGGCTGTGAATTGACGTAGTCTGTGCTCTCCAGCGAGATCGCGCAAACGTGAGACAGAATATAGGGCTAAACGAATCCAAACACGAATTCCCCGAATATAACATGTCAGGGCATACAAATGATAATAAAGAGCCTAAAGCCTAAAGACTTGAGCGCAGAATACGTATACGTAACCCCCCCCCACCTGCTATCAATACGCGAAATCTTTGTCTACGATTCTGTGTAAGACTGCGCCTGCAGGTACAACCCCCCCCCCCCAACACGTTAATGAGTAAACGTTGCTGCGTATACTGAGAGAGAGAGAGAGAGAGAGAGAGAGAGAGAGAGAGAGAGAGAGAGAGAGAGAGAGAGAGAGAGATGTGGAACGATCGAGTCCAAGTAAAGTTTGTTCACTCTTAGAATGGAGCCTGATGTACACAAAACCAGGTGCTTGTATTTGGACCGGATTGGTGAGATGAGTGGCCGCATCACTAAATCAACCGCTAGAAATAAAGTAGTTCCCAATTTATTATAATTAATTGATTAAAAACTTATCAACAACCTTTTTTTTAAATACAAATCATCATCACCACTCCAAGGAGTAGGCCTTAGACCTGTTCAGGAACCCATCTCCTCCTCGGTCTACCGACATCTCTCTTCCCAGTAGGGTGATAACCCAAGGCAGCCACAGGTAGACGGACATCAGGCATGCGATTCAAGTGTTCGCACCATCTCCTTCTGTGGTCTTCAATCTTCTGATGCATACGATTTCCGAGGCTCGTATGAGTTCTGTAAGTACATATATTTTTATATTATATATATATATATTAAACTTCCACTATGGACACTTACTTTTTGGTTTTGTTACCCAGACGTTTCGACGTGGTATTCGTCTTCTTCAATGGGATTTAAATACTGAATGTCTGTACAGTAACGGTTACGGTGTGTGTGGTGGGGGTTGCTGGTGGGAGGGAATTGGCGCTGGGATTCGAATTTTGTGTTGGAATCAGTGTATCGAAAAGTATGTGTGATCTATAATGTAATTGTTCGTTTAATATGTTGTTTGGTTGTAGTGTGTGATATCTGCATATTTCAAATTGTTCTGCTGTGTTTAGTTTTCTACTTTTAGGTAAGTAGTGTAGTGTTTCCATGTTGTGCTCTATGTTTGTGTAACTGTGGTTTTCGTTTTGTAAATGTGTGGCAAATGTGGAATGTATGTAGTTTGTGGTGAGGGCTTTTAAATGTTCAGAATATCTAGAGGAAAAAGATCTTCCCGTCTGGCCGATGTAGAACTGGTGACAGTCATTGCAGTTTAATTTATAAACCCCTGTTTTGCTGTATGTGTCTGTGTCTTTGTTAGTATTATTTATGTGTTTCATGATGGTGTTGTTAGTTCTGTAGGCTACTTTATAATTGTGTTTCCTAAATGTGTTAGCAATTTTGTGTGTGTTGGAATTGTAGTATGTGAGTGTGATGTATTTATTGGGTTGTGTGTTGTTGGTTTTATGTGTTTTACTTTTTGTGTTTAGGATGCGTTTATGTAGTTTGTTTATTAAATCGGGATTGTATCCATTTTTGACTGCTATGTATTTAATTGTGTTGAGTTCTTCTTGGTAGTCATGTGTATTTAGGGGTATTGATGTGAGCCCATGGAGCATATAGTTGAAAGCTGCATGTTTGTGTTGAGTTGGGTGGTTGGAAGAGTTATGTATGACCATGTCTGTTGTGGTCGGTTTTCTGTATATTTTGTATGTGTGTGTGTTGTTTGTTTTGGTAATTGTAATGTCCAGAAAGTTTATGCTATTGTTTTGTTCTAATTCAACTATGAATTTTAATTTTTGATGTATAGTGTTAATGTATTTGTGGAAATTTTCAATTTGTCTTTTGTTGCCGTTGTATAGGAGTAAAATGTCATCAACACATCTGTCCCAATATATTACTTTGTTGGTATATTTGTTATTGTTTAATATGTGTTCTTGTTCTATGGTATGTAAGAATATTTCGGCTAGTATACCTGATATAGGGGAGCCCATGGGTAGTCCATCTGTTTGTGTGTAAACCATGTTATTGTGTGGGAAATAATTTTGTTCAGTGATAATTTTAGTGAGATGGATGATCTCTTTAATGAGTGTTATTAAGTTTTAGTAACTGTTCTAATGTAGTTATAGTTTCTTTTATGGGTACATTAGTGTATAGGTTTGTTATGTCGAATGAAGCTAGTGTAGAATATATTTTTACTTAAGCAGGTTACTGGCCTGCTGTAAAACCCCCAACCTGGAGGACCAGTAACGCCTAGAGAGTTGCTTTCACCTCAGCTGACGAGCTCTCTCTGCCTGATCGCAGTAGACTAACTAACTCAGCCCATGTGTGCAGCCGTTAGGCACACTAGATGCACACCCTGCTGCCGATTTGCACCGTCCTGCCAAGCCAGGACCCAGGATACCCCCAGGCTGCCCTGACAGAACCCCCATCTCTCGTTTGCTTACCCACCCACTCCGCCGAAGGGGTTGGCTACCGTAACCTTAGAGTGGATTGCTCGGCGTAACAGGGACAACTCGGATTAATACAACTAAAAATAAGATAAATTGTTTTATAATTCTTTGGATCTGTTAAGAAAGTTTCAGCTTTGTACTGTACATGCCTCTGCCTCATCACTCCGCTTTGTTTAGGTGAGCCTACACTCTAAAAAAATTGAACAAGCTCTAGTTGTCAGGTCCCTGTCAGCACTCACTCCCTCATTTAAACTGTTACCCACTGGTACCAAACGAACTATTATTAATCATAATTAACGTTTTATCTCGCATCAGTGTAGTTACGTTGAGGAGATGATTCCGAACATTCATTATTTTTCCTATATCTTCTGTTCCACAATCGGTCACATCCGATATTAATCTTCCCCGTATTGTTTCTTCCTCCGATTTTGTTCATATACAGTGCTGTCAGTAACACTGCTAGTTAAATAATTTTTCATTGACGATCTGAAGATTATGTTGAAACACTTGCTTTATCAAGCTGTGATGTAAAAAGTTTTCCGTCCACAATAATAAAAGTCAAATACCAAAAACCACGGCTTTTAGAGGTAAATATCCGGTGAAGACTCAGATACACAACAGTACCATACAAGTAATCCATTTTAAATGTCTAGGATGTGAAGTATGTTATGAGTCTGAGGCTGATATAAAAAGCAAGATAAATGAAATTAAGAATACTTGTGGAACGATTCATAAAAATCTGAGAAATAAGATAAGACATACCACAAGAATTAAATTACAGACGTTGACGTACGGGAGTGAGGTGTGGGTCACGACAAAAAAGGAATGCGGCAAGATTGATAGTGCTGAAGATGAAGTCTCTTCGAAATACTTTAAACTATACATCATAAGAAGGAAGTAGGAATAAGAATATAACAGCAGAATTAAAAGTACAAGATATAAATACAGTCATTTCAATTTATAGAGATAACGGTGTGATCATTTGCAAAGGCTGACGGAGAGTCGATTGCCAAAAGCGGCTCTGATATATAAAGCAACTAGTACAAGAGACGTGGATTGTCCGATGATGGGATGGTCCATATACCAAGTCGTTGAAGCGAAGCAGGAGAAGACGAAAAGTTGATAATTTCAGATTTCATCAAACGACACACACACACACACACACACACACACACACACACACACACACACACACACACACACACACACACACACACAACGCCATTCATAACAGTCTTAGCCAACTAAGAAGATAACACATTCTACGAATCGGTATTCAAAAGAAAACGTCTTTACCTGAACATTCTAGAGGAAAATGAAAACCAATGGTTGACAGCTCCCCCCCCCAAAAAAAATCGATATGGAGAACCATACATGACTTCCATGTCCTAAAATTTATATTTAAAATCATTTAAATATTAATTAAATAAGTGGATGCTTGAGTTCTGAAAAAATTACGTTTCAGCTAAAATGGTACCACCATGTCAGGTGGATTAAGACTATCCTCAACCTTCGTGAGGAAGGACTGTACTTTTGGATAAAATGTCTGTAGGTCGAACGAAGAGCTAGCTAAAGGTAGCTGCGATCTGATTCCTGTAATAAAATTGGACTCTCGCTGCGACGGGCCGAGGGATGTCTATAATGTTATCAGAGTCTTTCCTATCAATACTATACTAGTCATTTTTCTTTTTTAAAATCGAATCTTGATTTATTTATTTCCATTTGTCTTCTGATTTCCTGAACGACTGTTCTGTTCACCCGTATAATTATAAATTTCTCAGCAAAACATTTCTTCCTTAATACGTTTGTGTCTCCTGTTTAACACCCACCATTCTGAATGTCATAACGCTATATTCCACACAGGCTAGTAAATAACTAGCCATCTGGGAGGTCAAAATATTTTCAAGGAGGAGCAAACAATTTTCCAAAGGAGAAAAATATTTATATATTTTTCATACATACACACATATATTAGTTTATAATTCTCATATCATAATAGAAATAAGTACACAGATTGTATTACTTGCTTTAATACAACACTGCCCAGCGATCCACAGGAAGCAAATCGATGTCCACCTTTTCGGTTTGCACGCGTTGTGTTGGTGTGGGTTTCGGCATTTTCCATTTAAAAAGCGTGCAAACATAATAAAATAAACATGAGTGAGGCCAGAAATAACGCGAATTTTGTATGTGTGTGTGTGTCCTTCCGCCTTTTTATTGCGGTAATCACAATAATAAAACTTTGGAAAAGTAAACATTACATAATTGAGATATGTTTGCCTGCCAGGAACCATATATTTTCACTCATACGTGATTTAAATTAAAATGAAAAATATAGAATTTTGTCAAAGTGAAATGAAATGTTTCCATAGAAACTACTTCTTTGTTGTCAATAACGTAGTACACATATAAAACTTATAAAAATTTACCTCCTCCATCATCAACTACCATTTTAATTTATAAAAAAAATTACCCCCTCCCCCTTCAACTACCCTTTTCATTTATAGATATTTCATCTACCTTCCTACAGTGGATTATTATGACCTTTTTTTCGGGATACTTTATTTATCAAAATTAAGCACTTTACTCTTGTTAAAACGTAAAACGTTGCAGGTAAACTACCCCTTTCCGTTAACCGATCTTCACCAAATAGGCCTTGAGTCCTCTACAATTCAGGGCTGAATGCAAAAAATTATTTGATTCTGTTTGAATTTGCGGCTGTTATCGTTTGCCATAGAAAAAATGCTACACACACACTTTCGAAAAATGACTTTTTTTCATGTTTTGATGGTAGTACAATCAGAATCTGCCGTTATCTCGAACACGATTTTTTTCGCCATGACCATACTTCCATTTCCTTATGGAACATGGAAGTAATAGAACATTAATTCTTTTCTGAGAACTTTCAAATACATAATTCTGGGAACTGAGACAAATACGTAATTTCTGTTATTCATACAAAAACCTGTTACAAATTATAAACGAAGTTTATCACTCCTGATATTCCCGGAGAATACATTATAAGTAGGCCTACAGCTAAAAGGTCTTGGTGCCAGATTGTTTTTCATAAACAATTTACAATTTTTAAATTTCCTTATCATCATAAATTTCTACGAGAATTATACAAAAAATATTACTTCCAAACCCAAACCTAGATCCACAGCTGGTCAATTCGGACGTACATCTCTTCCTCTCTTCGCCGTATAATTCAGTACTTATTTGGGGATGCGGCAGTCGTCCGACCATTTCAGCCGATATTGGGCAATCCTATCGACTATACTCTTAACATTCAGTTCCTGCCGTACATCTGCATTTCAGGTACGTATATTCTACCACGTGCCTGAGAATCCGTTTCGTTAAAGTCCAATTCTCAGACCCATAGAGAAGTGTGAGGAGGGCAATCCCATTGTAGACTTAAGGGCTGTTTCTTTACTCGTTGATTTTAGAGTCTGATAGAGAATGGTCCCGCACACACGGTTAAACTTTAGTTTATTCAACTTATTGCGTGTAATTTAAGTCACATTACAGCCAAGCTATTCAAAACAATTGCTGAGACCAGTACCATCTACAACAATTTTCGCTGATATGGTATCAGCTCCAGAAAAGCCATCACCTAGGTCTTCAATATACCCTAGATCTTCTGTAAACCTAAATCCTTTCAGATTCCATGTAATAAGTTTACAGCCATCTGCACACCAGCTTTCCGAGTTCGATATGAAGCCTGGTTGGAGTAAACAACAAAGTGTTAACTACAGAGCGGTCAATAATAATATCCTCCGAAAGTTCATCCTATATATAAATTAAAAAGAGAAGGCGAGAAAGAGTAGGCTCCATTGTCGTACTACACGATATCTTTAAATTCAAAAAAATATTCAAATAACAATTTCAAAATGCCAGAAATAAGATATATTTTCTAACCCTAATACTGGTGCCGATCTCATTTGAGACCACAACATTAGCCATGTTAAGTGTAAACATTTTCACGCGCCTTCACTTACTTGCTTATGGAATACTAACAACAGGCGTGCAAAGCGAAATTGCATACACTATGCTCAGTAGGGGCTACTTTTTTTTTTTGCTTGCAAGAAACATTTTTACAACATTTGAAATTAACATTCTAAATTTATTCTTAGCAGTAATTTCAAAAATAAAAACGAATTTTAATGTCGAGCGACGACGGGTCGTGGAACACGCCACGCTGTTGAAATAAATTAACCAAGAATTTCGACAGGTAATCCTTGAGCTCTGTTTTGCATCCCAAGCATGCTTCCGCATTAAACACGGCACCATTTACTCTGACAATATATTTTCCATATAGTATCTACATTACCGTACTGTTTACGGAACACAGTTTATCCAATTGTCAGTAAATCTAGGTTTGTTTCATTTAAGTCATCTTGCCAATGTTTATGTCATCTACCAGTAAGCCTATCAGCATCCGAACTCTGATTTTTTTTTTAGAACAAAAGAAATCAAAACGGTCGTACGAACCATGAACCAAGAAACTTTATTTTTTTGTATCGGCCATCTAAGGACCACATGGCAACTTCAATTCTTTATTCTTTTCTTTTTCTCCAATATTCTTTCATCTTTTCACTGTGTCTTCTTCCTGTCCTCACTCCACTTTGAACCTGCGTTTTTCTCTCTCCTACCCTAGACTCCTTCCATTTTTAACACTTTTCCCCGTAAAACTTCTCATTCAATTGTTTCTTCTGCGTGTATATTATTTTTTTCTAAATCCTTTTGGACTTCTTTAATCCAACTTGATGTTGACTTCTTCTGTCACAGATATTTGAATATCTCGTTTGTTAACCTATTGTCCTCCATTCTATATAAATGTCCAAAAAATAATAGTCTTCTTTTTCTCACTGTTTCTGTATACTTTCTATACTTTGATATATTTCATAATTACTTCTTAATTTCCAACCTTCTGCAGTTTTTCGTGGCCCTAATATTTTCCTAAATAATTCGTCTTTCCAATGATTCTATTTGTCTAAATTATAATTCAATGCTAAACATTCACTTGCATACAGGCATTCAGGCTTCACTATTGTACTGTAATGCCTTATTTTCTAGATATGCACTTTTTATTGTAAATATCTTTATTATATATATTACACACAAACTTTCAAATAGTGAACACTTACTTTTGGGTTTTTGTCCCAAACGTTTCGACGTGGTGTCCGTCTTCCTCAGTGGGATTTGAAATACAGAATACAGATTTGAAGACGGACACCACGTCGAAACGTTTGGGACAAAAAACCAAAAGTAAGTGTTCACTATTTGAAAGTTTGTGTATAATATATAATATTTTAAAAAGTGAATGAAGAGGATGTATAAACAAGACAAATATCTTTAGTTATACCATATGTATATCTTTAGTTATACCATACGTATATCTTTCGTATACCAAGAAACTTTAGTATACGAACAAATAGTACAGAGAAGAGAAAAGTTTTGATGATGAGACTTCACAATGGCACTGAAATTATACGAAACAGCCCACAGAAAAATAGGTACAGAAAGCCACCGTCACAAAAGGAATTAGAGCATTGTGTAGCCAGTATCGGAGGACCTTTTGAACACAGTCTTGATACCACGGCATAGGCATGTTCCACCTCCAGCCATCTCTTCCTGGGTAATGTAGGTTTACGTTTGCAGGCTTATTTGGCCAGTCTTGAAGCTGACATTCTTTCTAAGTGTTGTTTCCACCGTTGCTTATAATATTTTAATGTCTCGTTTAATTAAAAAACTTGTAATTATATTTTATAATAGGAATCGGGGAAAAAGTCTTGAAACTGAGTTTCAAGAAAAGCCAAGTTATACGTGTTGGAGAGAGGAGAACAGTCCCTGAGAATTAGTTGTGATGGTGAACGGTTGGTTCACGTCAAGCAATATGAACTTGTGCGTCATTTCTGTTAGAGATGGGAGAACAGATCAAGAAATATGAAACCATATGAGAAAAGAAAACTCTACACTATACAGTAAACAACACATTTAGGCCTATAGGAAATGAAAGTAGATGAGAAATCAAAAATACAGATATTTCATCATCTTCACAACACGCCTGTTCCGCCTTCAAACGTCTTCCAGCCATCTCTTCCTGGGTCTACCCACACACCTGTGTCCTATAGGTTTAGATTTCCAGATTTTTTGGGCTAGTCTGGAATATGACATTCTTTCTAAGTGTTCTTTCCACTGTTGTTTGTAATCCTTCAATTTTTCCTTCAAGCTAAAATCTTGTAACTTTTCTCTTATGGTCTCTTTCGTTATACGGTCAAGTTTAAAACACCTATTAACTCCTCTTAAGAACGCCATTTCCGAAGCCTGTATTTTACTGTCTTCTTGGTTGTCGTTCATTATTGACGTCCACAGGACAGTACAGGGACCGCCATAACTTTGTAAAACTTTAATTCTGTATCTCGACGTACCTTGTTTCTATAAAGTACGGTTGATTGTCCTACAGATCGTCTGCAACCTACCTAACTTCCATCAATATCATGATTCTTATCATACCTAATATCATTTCCCAGATAGTCAAAATGGTTCACCTGTTCTACAATATTTGATCATTAATTATTATTATTATTATTATTTTTCTTCTTATTGGTTCCTTGCCTCGAAATGCCATTACGTTTGTTTTTGTAGTGGAACTTTTCGGACTGCATTGTTTTCAAATATGATCAAGATTAAAAACAGATTTTTGTAAATCAGATTGTGTATTCTGAATAAGAAGCAAGTCGTCAGCACACAACAGCACATTGTCTCGTGATATCTTAATACCAGCGTTCACTAGACGTTTCTAGTACTGTACTGTGGTTACTAACGAATACCGTGTCAACTATATTAAAAACCGTTGATCACTGAAGATGGCCTCCAGAGGTGAATCCGAAACGTCTCATAACAATAATAACTACAGCAGACCACGGCCCCACAGACCGCATCTTAATTTCAATAATTATGATATTTTTATATTCATGACAAGGCTTACATTTTATAAAACAATAGCAGGGCCTGTTTTACATGGGTTCCTACAAAGAAGACTAAAAAAAAAACAGATTTGAAAAATTGTTCGAAAATGAAGTTTCTGAGCAGAACGAAGGGTTGCACGAAGGGTTAGGTATTCTCCATGAATGATAAGATCCAGACATATCGCGGGGAATGGTCACACCATCTGGACAGAATGGAGGATGGACGACTACCTAAGGTTGCGTTTCAATATAGACCTTTTGGTACAAGTGATGTCGGAAGACCGAGAGTGAGATGGAGAGATACTCTGTGAAGACGGAACAGACAGTGCCTACTCCAGAAGAAGAAGGAGAAGAAGAAGAAGAAGAAGAAGAAGAAGAAGAAGAAGAAGAAGAAGAAGAAGAAGAAGAAGAAGAAGAAGAAATTTTTGCCGTTTTCTGAAAAATTTAGTTTTGATGGTTCATGCCCTTTCTAAAATCACCGATTCGTATATACGCAAACAGTAAAACGGGTAAATGTCATATGAACAAGGTGAAATGTCCGCTTCGACATCTGAGTTCCCACTGACAGGGAGCGAGTACATAGACGTGCGACACGATCCCCCACGTGACCATTCAACGTAATCTTAACGACACAACAGCTGATAATGAACGAGGTCACTGTAATAAAAAACATCTTTACAGCACATAAAATATACATGTTTCTAAAAAGGTCTGTGTTGAGAGACTATATGCGTCACAGGAAGTATCGTAAATTACAACAATGATTTACTGACGACAATCGCGTTTTCGCGTTGAGTATAAATGAAACAAATCAGCTGATTCAACACGACAGGTACGAGTCTTTTTATTTCCAGGCATATGCGTATTTCCGAGCCATACACAACGTTAGACGAAGCCGTTATTTGCATTAACTTTGTTTTTTTCTCGATTCTTGATTTCATCGAGTTTTCCTTAACAGTCAGTCTGCTTGACGAGGAGTTTGCTGACTTCCCTATCTCGACACAGCAGGCCTACTGTAACGCAGAGGCGGCTCGTGACCAAAAAATCTGGTAGCGCACAAAAAAAAAAAATTAAGCTTTAAGCAAGAACGACTTTAGGTTTGGATTAAAACATTATTAGACCTAATTAATCTTCTTCTATGGCGTCACAGTTCGGAGTCGAACCTTAGCCTCCATAATCATCCGCCTCCATTTTCCCTGTCCTTGGCGATCGATGCCGCATTCTCGAACAACTATGGAACTATAAGGCGAGGGGACGGAGAGGTGTGGGACGTCCGAGGAAGCGTTGACGTGACCAGCTCTAATCTTTGCCTGTTTGAGATCGGAACAAACCATCCTTGGTTTAATCCTTGAAAATGATGAGATGATGAACTTTTCGATAAGCCTCGTACATAAAACGAAAACACAACGGAGAACACCACCGATGAGAAGGCCAGAATTACTTCTTCTTCTTCTCTATTTCGTCCTTCTGCCTCTCAGTGTCTGATTTTAAGGAGCATCGCCATCGTCTCCGTCTATTGCTGTCCACGCGCATAGCTTTTATTTCCTGTAAACCGTCACCACAGTCCTTTCCCTATCTCTCAATACATGACTGATGTGTTGTTCTTAGCCTTCCTTTTCAACTCTGTCCTTCCGTCTTTACTTCCAAGTACCGTTTTATTTTCCATCCTTCATCCCACTTGCACGTTCCCACTGTAGATACCCCAGTACCTTGCCTCACCTTCTTCTTCTTCTTCTTCTTCAGCGGCGCGACAACCCATTGGAGTTTCAAGGCCTTTAACAGCCTCCACCAGTTGTTCCGGTCAAGTGCAGCTCTGCTCTCCAGTTCCGGGTTTGTATAACTGACTGGCTGAGAAACTGATAAGTTTCTGCACGTATAAGAGTTTGACGGATAGGATATGTGAATTCTCCGATCCAACCCCCAACCTGGAGGACCAAGAACTTTTATTTCCGGCTGCCCTTCTCCTAGAGAGTTGATTTCACCTCAGCTGCCCTCTCTGCCCGGTCGCAGTAGGCTACCTGGCTCAGCCCATGTGTGCAGCCGTTGGACTACTACAGCCTCCTCCGCCTCCACACTAGATGCACTATCCTGCCAGGCCACGACCCAGGATACCCCCATACTGCCCTAACAGAACCCCCATCTCTCGTTTGCTTACCCATCCATTCCGTCGAAGGGATTGGTTACCACAACAGCCTCACCTTCATCAGATCGATTAAGGGTTTTACTATCGTCTTCTCGCCTCATTTCTAAAGCGATCTCTCCTTTTTTTTTCCACTATTCGCCTGAGAAACCTCATCTCTCTTGATGCTATTCTACTTGCGCGTTTGTCAAGGATAGTCCAGCTGTTTACCCATCCCTATCAATAATAACACCCAAGTGTTCATATTGCTCGACTTAAACCAACCGTTCACCATAACAAGTAATTCTCAGGAACTGTTCTCGTTTCCTCCGACACGCATAACTTTACTTTTCTTGATATTCAGATCAGTTCCATCCTTTTTCTCCCGATTCCTCTTTTCATTTATCCCTTCAGCTTCAGTGTTATACGAATTCCAATACATATTTTAATAAGAGCGTGAAAGCCGACTGAACAGATTCGTAATGCCACACAGACACGTGTAAACAAACAAAGATGGTTTTTGTCGGCGGCTGTTTCGACAAACAAATTAAAAAATCAGCGTTTAGTGTTTGTTTAAGCTGGTAATTACCGGGATAGGGGAATCAGTCTCACGGAACCACGTTAGTAAAATCTACCCGACCTTGTCGATTGATTTTGAAACAATATGTGTGTGTGCGTGTGTGTGTGTGTGTGTGCGCGCGCGCCTGTACAATCATGTGGCATTGTGTACCTTAACGTTTCACGTTGCTTTCCTATCTTCAACACACTAGTACGAATACGTGGGCGCACACTCGAATTGAAAAACATTCTCTGTCCGCGAGAAATGTTGGAAAAGTTCAATGGGGTATCTAGAATTTGGCCTGGGGGGGGGGGGATCCGAGGTCGAGTCGGCTTCGTACAAAACAAAAAACAAGAGTAATCAAACAACTATGTTTAAAGTGGCTGAAAAACATGTGATAAAATCATGAAATCAGTCCCATTAAAGTAAACGGAAAAAAACAATAAAAATACGCGTTACTGAAACATTGTTTACACGATACGTATTGACTGAATTCATTATCCGATTATTAGGCTTCTTGTAGAGCTCCCGCCTCGGGGAACAAAAGACTCCTGGATATTTAGACGTGGCCTGCTACCCCGGCCGTGAGTGTTCGCCAAGGTCGGGTCCAAGATTCACCTGGCACAGATGGGTTGCGACCGAGGGCGCTAACTAGGGGGGTTGCCCTGGAAGCGGACACAGCGGCGGTAGAACTTTCTGGAAAGTGTCCGTCGGGGAACGGACACGTAGCGATTCTCGGATGGTTTGGTTCGAAGCAAATAGTGCGATTTATATGCCCAGGGCAGTCCTCGGTCCAGGAGAGGCTGAAACTTACTGTTATGGGGTTTACCCAAGTGGTTCCCATATACGGATCGCGTAGGTAACCATCGGCGTCACATAAGTGGTGACGATGAATTTTCCTAGGGAGCGGGTCATAGATTGTAGTGGTCGGAGCTGGTTCAGACAATTGGCAGTTTTGCGGGCTACTTGCTCGGATGTGTCCGCCAGGTGAAGCCCGAGGTACCCGACACCGGGAGACCAGGGCAGGGGAGTATCGCCTACGTAGAGTCTGTCTGGTGGAAGACTACAGCTGTGCTCTTGGCCGCGATAGTAGCGACCCTTTACTTCTCCGTGCACTCAACGTAGAAATCACGCTATTCTTGCAGCCAGATAACGACCGTTTCAGCCCAACGATCGACGGCATACACCGCCGTATCGTCGGTGAACATGCCCAACTGGTTCCAGGAAACCTGGGCACGTCATTTACGTACAAAGAGAAAAGCAGGGGGCCTAAGACTTGAGGTACACCAAGTGTAGGACTGGCAGAGTAAATAAGTGTAAAGCCGACATGATGACGTTAGTGACGAACTCAAATATACGAGGTTTGTCTTGATATTCGTTAATCAATGGAACACTATCAAATCGATCAGTAACTGTATTTCAGCTGTAATCAGCACGTGTATACGTTAACTATTGTGCAATGAATTTACCAATATGTACTTAACGTGTAAACAATATGTTTACCGTACACATGCCTACAGATGTTTACACAACTTTTGTCTGCTCTCTCTCTCTCTCTCTCTCATAGCTGCTGTAAATAGTTTCGATTACAGCATCAGTCATATACAGGGTCCGCCAGTGAAGCGGGAAATTTTGAAAGTCCAATAGTTCATTTTCTGCTCACGAGAGGGCGTGGAGGTTTTCGATTGTTGTTTTACATTTAATGCCATTTGTTAAACATGGAGCAGTGGTCCGGTGCACAGCGTGCTTTCTGCGTAAAATCGTTTTATAAGAATGGTGACTGTGTGACTACTGTACAACGATTGTTTTGTAATCATTTCAATATTCCACGACATGGAAGAGTGCCGTCCGCTCATGCAATTATGTCATGGGTGAAAAAGTTTAAAGAAACTGGTTCCACATTAAACTTAAAGCATCCACCCCCAACAAGGTCTGTAAGAACAGAGGAAAACAATGAAAGAGTTCGAGTAGAATTGACGCGTAGTCCACAACGTTCTGCAATGAAACATGCATCCGCACTAAACATTAGTGACACATCGTTACGACGAATTTTGCATAAAGACTTATCTTTTCATCCTTACAAAATTCAAGTAATCCAGGAGTTGAAGATGGCGATATGCTGGCTCGCAGGATTTTCAGCGAAGAAATATTGCGACGTGTAAATTATGATGAAAACTTTATTCACCGCATGTTTATGTCAGATGAAGCACATTTTCATTTGAATGGATATGTAAACAAACAAAATAGTCGATATTGGAATGATGAAAACCCAGGTGAGTTGCATGAAAAGCCATTACATAGACCGAAAGTTACGGTGTGGTGTGCAGTTTCATCATCTGGCATTATTGGGCCATATTTTTTCCAAGACGATAGAGGAAGCACCACAACTGTCAATGCAGACCGCTACACACACATGGTCAGAACATTTTTGATGCAACAGCTCCCTAGATTTCCGGAAATTAATTTTTTCCAGCAGGATGGGGCCACAAGTCATACTGCTCGTGTGTCCATGGCTGCTTTAAGAGAACTCTTCCCGGACGGACTCATAGCCAGATATGGCGACATCTCGTGGCCTGCAAGATCCCCAAATGCGACTTTTTTCTTTGGGGATGTCTGAAGAGCAGGGTGTACATTGATAGACCGCACACCATACCGGAATTAAAAACGAATATCAGACAAGAAATTGCACGGATTCAAAGGACCTGCTTCGTCGAGTGATGGAAAATTTTCGGTCAAGATTAGAAGAATATTTACACAGAAATGGCTCTCACTTGAGCGGCGTTATTTTTAAAAAGTAAAATAATGGCATACTTAACTCAACTCAAATCTGTAAAAAAAAATTTCTGATAATAAATGTTTCATGAAAAAATTGGGTACTTTTAATTTTCCCGCTTCACTGGCGGACCCTGTACCTTAATTGAGGAAACTACTGCAGTTCTATTTTGGTTCGTGCCTCCAGGTGACAAGGTGCAAAGCACTGATAAAGCTCTGGCACCTGTGTATGGAGTGAAATATTTGCGTATGATATTAACACACAATGGAGCTGCTATACTACGGATTGTCAATTAATTACGATCAGGGTCGACAGTGTTTACAAACATGAGGATTTTTATAAAGAATAACAAACAGCTCTCGTGTTAAAAAAAAAGTGTGGTTCAATCAGCGTGTACTTTCCATAATGGCTTAAACGTGTGCAGTGTGGTTCAATCAGCATGTACTTCCCATAATAGCTTAAACGTGTGCAGTGTGGTTCAATCAGCGTGTACTTCCCATAATGGCTTAAACGTGTGCAGTGTGGTTCAATCAGCGTGTACTTCCCACAATGGCTTAAACGTGTGCAGTGTGGTTCAATCAGCGTGTACTTCCCATAATGGCTTACACTAAAATTTCTCCTCAGAAGAAATCGCTTCAAATCATCAAAATCAACCTCAAGGATTAGGCTCATCCCGAACCTGTTCCGGGCCACACTTCGCTCTCGGGATGAAGTCCTACATCTCTCTTCCCCACCGGTCCATTGCTAGCATTGGAATCCTGTTACCCACCATTCTTCCCAAATGTTCACACTATCTTCTCTTGTTGCTCCTTAGCTGTTTCAACAATGGGTCGACCTCCAGTTCCATTCTTATGTCCACATTCTTCTTTCTATCGAGAATGTACAGCCCAGAGTACTCCTCATAAACTTCATCTCCGCTGCCTGAATCTTTGCTTTGTCTCTTTCTGTCATAACCATACATACATTCATCTCCATACATCAAAACTGGTACCGCTACAGTGTTAAAAAACCTCTTCCTTGTTTCCTTCCTTGTCTTATTTTTAAGGCATCTGTGAATTGTTCCACAGATATTGCTAAATTTGTTTAATTTTTCGTCCAGATAAATTTCTGTCCCATATGTAACGTACAACATCACAAGTACAGTAGAGTCTCGATAGTTCGAGATTCCGTATAGTTCGGGGTGCCGCTCTAGAAAAATAATATGTAGGCCTACTCCGAAAATGGCGGGGTATTAGTACCAGAAAAAGATCGTCACCTCAAAAACAAAAAAAAACTTAATTTTTTTAAAAAGTTTCATGCAAAGTATTTTGTTTTCAAATATACATACAGTACCATTTTTAATATTATTGTATGTCATTTTAAATTTTAGTGTGTGCATTTAATAAATTAATTTGTGAATGTTAACGAAAAACTTTTTGAATATCTATTTAATCCTCATGAATGGATTACTGGTTTACAACCTTATTAAACGAATGACGATTCGTCGTCGATTTTTCTTTTTCCTTTCGCTAACGATTGTTCTCGGAAGCCCGCGAAAATTAGTAAACAAAACACACATACACAGCACACCAGTTTACAGATTTTATATACATTTCTTCTAGAAACATTTCCAGCATATACTTTTCATTATCACCCAAAGACGCTCCCCAGTAGACATTAGGGCTAACTCAGTTGTGGCTTAGCGGCACAGCACGGGGTGCTCAGCGCGCCGGCAGAGCGTGGCAGATAATACCGGCATTTTGGGTAATTCGACTTTTTGGTAGTTCGAGGTTGGTTTGGTCCCAGTTACCTCGAATTATCGAGATTCTTCTGTAATTTAAATTCTGGACTTGTTCCATAATCTTTCCATCTATAACTATCTTAGTTCTTACCGGTTGCTACCCTCTGAATGCCATTGTTTTAGTCTTCTCCGCTGATATTTGAAAGCTACATTCATCTGCTATTCGATTTAGTATGTACTGTACATTGATTTTTGTAGTTTATCCTCGTTGTCATGAATTATTACCATCATATCACCTGCATACAAAATGAAGTTTAAAAAAAATTTCTTTTCAGAAAATTCCCTGTGTCAACATAAGCTATAAATACATAAGCTGTCCATATTTTAAATACGTTTATATATATATATATATATATATATATATATATATACGTTGTCGGCAATATACAGCAGCCTTGTCTTACCTCCTTATTAGTGGGAACTTCCTCAGTCATCCTTCCACCTCTTCTGTCAAGGATTCGCCACAATAATGTGCTTTTAATATTGTGAAAGGCTTTTGTCAAATCTGCAAAGGCCAAGAGTGTTTCACAATTGCTTGTGCTTCAAATAATCTGGTAGAAATTATTAAATGTATGTATAAAGACTCAAGGACACGGATAGCTTGGAATAACAGTAAGCTGGAAGTTGTGAATAGCGGGCTGAAACAGGGATGCAGCCTTTCTCCGATATTATTTAACGTGTACACAGATGACGTTCTAGGCGAGTTGCCGTTTTATGCTTGGAACTTCGGAGATTGCAGGCGCGTCTGTACCTTGCTTTCTGCTGACGACCAGGTTGTCACATCCAATAACGAAGATACTTTACAGGGAGATTGCACGAGCTTCATAATATACTTACGAAATATAATTTAATTTTATGTGTTGAAAAATCTAGAACAGTGGTTCCCAAAGCGGGGTCCGTAACAATGTTTCTGGGGGTCCGCCGACACTTTTAAGAAAAAATAGAATATACAGTAATTTCTCAGATTTTTTATGTTCTAAAATCTAAAGTTTAGAATCTTAAAACAATTAGTAGAATATTCCAGTGCTTTGCTTTTGTTCAAACTAATTGTAATTGTAAAAGTAATTTCAAACTAATGGCTTCAATAATGTCTTTAAATCATGCCGTGTAGCAAATCCTTCCGTTTGTCAGCCTAAATGACTAGAGCGCCGCATCAATGCACAACTGATCGCGCTGTCCTACTCCACGTATAAGCACTGTATCTAAGCAAAACGTTTTCCCGTGTAGCTGGTTTTGTGCCTAAGTAGCTGGATTTTGACACATGTGGCTGTAAAGATAAAGCTGAATTTGGCAAAGTTAAGAAATAAACTTGATGTCGAGAGTGACTTAATATTGAAATTATCAGACATTAAACCTAATACTGCAGAGCTAATTGTTCAAAAGCAGCTTCATTATTCATACTAAACTATATTTGATATCATTAATATTATAATTTTGCAAGTTAAGAGTATTTTGATTTTAATACGTTTTAATTAAAATATAAGACTGTATGATATTTACTGTTTCCTTTATTTCATAACTCAGACGGGGTCTGTGAAATTTTTAATTTAGGGGGGTCCGCGGACTGAAAAGTTTGGGAACCACTGATCTAGAAGATTGCTGAAAGAGAGAAGAAACACAGTCACGAATAAAGAATCTGGTACAAGGACACGACATAACGACAGAAAACAGGGGAAAGGCATTGTGAGGGACAGGATCTGCATTGAAACATTCAGAATTCAGTCCAAAGGAAAAGGAACACACGAAAATCACAAAACAAAGCTGAAAGTAATAATATTGCGGCGTCAGGATAGGAAAAAAAACAGTTCATGAGACAGAACACAAAATAAATAAAAACTAAAGTTAAAAAAATAACTTTATTTCTCCATTTGTGCAAACGTACTGTATAAATATATACAGTTGTATTGGTATAGTTCTAGTACAGTTGTATTGATATAGTTCTAGTGTTTATTTATTTTATTATTACTTTTCTTAAATAAAAGTGTACATTTTTAAATCTTTACTTCATGTTGTGACATCTGCCTCCAAACTCGGATAGTTTATGGCACACGTGACTATATATCGTTACGACATTACAGAACAGTCTACGTGTTTGTAGAATGTTCCAGAGCATTTGCTAGACTGTGTCAGAATTCGCGCGGCCGCTCGCTGACTGTGTCAAGGCCGCAACTAATTACGTCGTAATTAGAGATAACGCGTAGTTATGGAATGTTCTGGTCTGTGAACGGGGTATAAATACTAGGCGGCAGCGGCCTTAGTTAAGTGATTATCGGGCGATATTACTGTGTGCGTTCAAGTGGTTATTAGTAAAGTGTTGTGTTTAATAACCGGGTGGGACAATTGTAATACAATTGTGTGTTATATTAGTTGACATTTTATTGCGTGTGAACAATTTCTATTTGATTTGTTGTAAGAGACTCTGTTGTTAATTACGAACTGTTTAACTGTGAAAATTAAAGCTGGTGTATAGTGACTTATTTGGTGTCTTGTATTTTGTTTTCTACTGTACCTACGACGATAAAGTAGACCATCGTAACAATATATATATATATATATATATATACTTACGTGTAAAAAACAGTTACTCCTTTACAGCAGACTGCGTTATAAAAATAAATTATATTTACAGTTATCTGTTTTGAACGTTGGAGAACGATAAGTATGTATTATGTCTCTACTAACAACGTACAGTATTCAGCTTTTCCAGTATTGATGTGTGTGTGTGTGTGTGTGTGTGTGTGTGTGTGTGTGTGTGTGTGTGTGTGTGTGTGTGTGTGTGTGTGTTGTACTGCTATTAAAATACACCGCAGTACATAAGACTAAAATAATAATTTTGAAAGAAGCAAAAGGTGTAGATTTAATAGTATGGTGAACATATGTTAAAACTGTAAACAAAAAAACTGAGTTATTAGTCACGACCAACATAGAGGTAGACTCCAATATCATATAGAACAGCATTAAGAAATATGTTTTGACAGTTATTATATTAAGTTGGAAATAAACATTAAAATAAAATGAAAGATTAATAGAATAGTAATCTAAAATATACTAATGATAATGGATAATGTAAAAAATCAAATAAATGTAATTAATAATAATTAATAAAATTATATATGTTTTTAAGAGTCATATGATGGAAAGATGTGACGAATGTAGTGAGGTATCTAAATGGCAAAGTGTAAATTGTTAGAATTGAATTGTATTCAAAAATTTAAAAATTTGTTTAGTTTAATTTTATATGTAATACGATACATATCAAAAAGTCTAATTTTATATGTAATAAGATACACATTAAAAGAGTTTAATTTTGTATTTAATATAGGAAACATTTAAAAGAAGGGAGTTAATATTGATATTGAATCTAATCAACATACAAGAGGATAAACCTGTAACATTGAAAGAATAATAATTTTTATACAACTTAATAAACAAATATTTACAAGAAGTCTGAGTATATCATTTATAGAATGCCAAACTAAAAGAGGAAGCCTGTCCTGGAAGATAATTTGATCGTCAATACAATAAAATTCGATATTCAGAAGAAGCATCAATTTAATAATCATAGAAGAAAATAAAATTCAACATTGAATCTAATAAGAAATCCCAGAGAAGAAACAAACCACGAAGCCTAACATCACATGTAAGATGCTAAACATCAGCGAGAATTGAACCCAGTGCAGTTGTGAAGAGCTCAGATTCAAACTATTTACATTTTTATGGTAGATATTATTACCTTGTTATTTATTAAAAAATTTATACACTAACGTTATTTGGTACGGATTAAAGAAAAGAATAAATCATACACAGTATTAAATAATATAAATCAACTTAATAATTGTTAACCCTGAGATAGAGTTTTCTTTTCATGTGCAGATAGAAAAAAGTAATATCTGCAATTAATTACAGTACAAAAAATGACGCTACCGACGTGTGGCATTTAACCAATCTTAAACAGTTTCTTTAAACTAAGAAGGGAAAGGAAACTCGATTTAAATAATTACAGTACAATTAATGACACAACCAACGTGTGGCATATATTAATTACAATACTTATAAAAAAATATCAGCACATAAAATGGTGCCCACACGTGAAAGCAAAGATTCTCTTTAAGTCAGCACCAAATAACATAAATTAAATAATAGGCAATAGTGCCTATTAATTAATTAAATTACAATAAAATAATTTTGTTAAATTTAACTAGAATAAAAAATTTACTTGTAGTTAAATTAATTTAAATATTGTAACATGGCTAACAAACAGGATAAAAGATATGAATTAAAGAATAATAGTGCTGAAGAGGAAGAAGTTGAAGAGAAACAGCCACCTAAGAAAACTGAACAAATAACTTTGAGAGATATTATGGATTCAATAAGTGCTGGATTTGACCAACAAAATGCTAAATTTGACCAACTAAATGCTAATCATAACAAGTTAATGGCTAAATTTGACCAACAACATGTTGAATTTGACCGGTGGATGGAAGAATTAAGAAATGAAAGGAAAGAGTCAACAGAACCAATAAAAGAAAATAACGATCAAAACAGTGAACAAGTAAGTCCGAAAACAGAAGACAGTAGTAAGGAAATAGAAAATAAAGAAGACAAAAGTGTATTATTATCTAAGAATAAATATAGCAGAAACAAAGAGAATAATAAGTATGCGGAAAAGAAGACGAAGAAAATAGTTAAAAGACGTCCCAAGAAACAGAAAAATACACAGGAAGAATTAGATATGATTAGGACTGGTTTAATTAATGTATTTAATCTCACAATCATTAATTACAGGGAAATAACTGAATTAAAAAAGCATAGTAAAAACTTAAGGAAATTAATATTTAAATTAAGAATGTCAGATAAAGAAAAACTTAACAAAAGGTCAGTGACTTCACCGATAAATAATGTACCATTAACATATCTGTATAGTAAACCAGACGATAAAGTGATAAAGTGATGGATCTAAACTTTGATACTATTGCAAACTCTATCGAAGAAAACTTGCAGTACAGGGTGACAGAGAGATATGCAACAAGAACAGAAATCATTATGGACACAATAATAATCCGTGCAACAAGGATAACTTATGTATTTGACAACGGATGAACTAAATATGAAAACTATGGAAAAAAGGGACTGATTTTCTGGGTATTGAACAAAGCAAAACTAATTGAACAAAGATTAGATTAATTATTAATACAGACAACATAATATAAAAGTTATTACTAAAAAAAAAAAAAAAAAAAATTATATGAATTAAGATGAAATGGATCAACAGAACACCAAGTTAAAAGAAACCAATGAAAAACAAATAAATGTTGTGAATAATAAGTTAGACCAGCAGGAGGCTGAAATAAAATTAATATTGCAAAGGCATAAGGAAATGGACCATCAGTTACTGAATGAAGCAATGGAAGATAAACTTGGCAAGATAATAGGAGTGCAATACAAGTGACCCATAAGAGGGAAGGTGAATTTAAATAAGAAGTTATACCCAATACCCTATAAAGTAAGGGAGCATATAAAAGAAGAAATCGACAAAGGATTAGTAAAAATATATAATGGAAATAAGTCAGTCAAAACACACGAGCCCGTTAGTAGTAATTCCCATATAAGGATAAGTCCTTAATATTGTGTTTGGATGAGCGTCAAATTAATCAGATGATAATTCCTGATAAGGTGTCACCAAAAAAATAGAGTAGTTTTAAAACGTTTTAATAACGTCATTTTTTAATAATTGTAATGCTATACCTGGATATTGGCAAAGAGAATTGCATCCAGAAAGTATAGAATATGTGAATGGTATAAGTTATCATTTCAAGAGAACAACTTTTGGGCTGGTCCATAATGTGGCCATATTTATAGAATGATTTGACTGAGTATGGGGCAAGGAGATTTTAGAAGTTATTACGGTTTATGTCGATGAGTTAGTAATTGCATCAAACAGTTGGGAAGAACATTATAATAGAATTAAGAGGGTAATTACCAGATTGGGGAAAAATAGAATGACACTCAAGTTATATAATTTCATAACCAGTAGAATTAAATTGTGTGGATTTATAGTAATTAAATACCAAGATGGAAAGGTTAAAGAGATACAAAATATTAATCAGATTCGCCCATATAAATAAAGTAATAATTAAAAGAAAAATAATTCTAAGATAAATCACACATGAAATTTATGACCAGGATTGGGAAGGTGAGATTTAAAAGAAAAGAAAATAATGTTTGTATTCATGTTTTTTAAGTTTTTTAGCCATGAAAGTAGGCACAATTGTTATTTTATACTTATTATTTTGATGTAAAACCAGTTGGTTTGACTAATGTTATTTTAATCCATAAATGAGTGTATAAGATACTGTGATTCGTGATAGTGATGAACCATATTTGTTGTGTTAATAAAAAAACCAATTTATCTAAAGAACTGTGTGATATACAATTAGTGAATTAATCAGATGTTTCCAATATTAATGTTAGACCATGGTTGTGATAAGAAATTAATTATTTGAAAATCTCATATCAAATTATATCAGAGATTGTAAAATAAGGGAAGGTATTATGTACTGCTGTTAAAATACACTGCAGTACATAAGAGTAAAATAATAATTTTGAAAGAAGCAAAAGGTGTAGATTTAATAGTATGGTGAACATATGTTAGAATTGTAAACAAAAAAACTGAGTTATTAGTCACGACCAACATAGAGGTAGACTCCAATATTATATAGAACAGCATTAAGAAATATGTTTTGACAGTTATTATATTAAGTTAGAAATAAACATTAAAATACAATGAAAGATTAATAGAATAGTAATCTAAAATATAATAATGATAATGGATAATGTAAAAAATCAAATAAATGCAATTAATAATAATTAATAAAATTATATATGTTTTTAGGAGTCATATGATGGAAAGATGTGACGAATGTAGTGAGGTATCTAAATGGCAAACTGTAAATTGTTAGAATTGAATTGTATTCAAAAATTTAAAAATTTGTTTAGTTTAATTTTATATGTAATACGATACATATCAAAAAGTCTAGTTTTATATTTAATACGATACAAATCAAAAAGTCTAATTTTATATGTAATAAGATACACATTAAAAGAGTTTAATTTTGTATTTAATTAAATCCTTAAATTTTTAGTGACCGTCAATCAGTGAATGTTTTAGTGGATAGTTAGTGAGGATCGGTCAATAATACAACTTTTAGTAATTTTGCGTCGACGTTTCGACAATATTTATTGTCATCTTCAGGACCTGTGTATGAAATACAATAGAAATATCAAACACAACGAAACAATTAAATATTTGGGTGAACGTGTTGGTGATGTGAGTGTGTGCGTGTGTATGTATGTATCATTTTTTATGTGAAGACTTATGATAGTTTGTTTACATCTTCAAATTATCTTTAAGAAAGCGAGCAAATTATAGTATGAGAGAACTTAATTTATACAGTATTACAATTTAAATTACTAAATATAATGTTATTTTAATTAATTAAACAAACAGTAACCAAAAACTGGATATTAGATTGGTACAAAAATTGTTTATACCTACAACAGTCAACATATAGCAAAGTAATATATTACCTATAACTAAAACAGATTAGGGGATGTTCACTACGTAATTATTAAAAGTTATTTTTACCATGTTTCACTCCCTACTGGTGTTAGCAAACAATCATAATTTATAAACATACAATTTACACAATATTGTAAAACATTACGACTTAAATCAGATAGTTGACAAAGGTTACACACAAGTTTCTGGTAAATTTTACTAACAGGTAAACTTGGATAATACGGTAATTGTAATCATATTGTAAAATATAGTCAAGAGTACTATAGAATAATGTAATTTATGTATGTGTCCACAATCACCCTTCTCTTTCACCCATGCTCCCCCCGCCAGTCCACCCAGCCTCTCACTCTAACCTGAAATCGATCTATCACTCACTATCACCCCACTCTCTCTCTCTCTCTCTCTCTCTCTCTCTCTTCTCTCTCTCTCTCTCTCTCTCTCTCTCTCTCTCTCTCTCTCTCTCTCTCTCTCTCTCTCTCTCTCTCTTCTACATCTCACTCACTGTCTCCCTTCTTCTCTCTCTCACTCTTCCACCCTTCGCTCTCACACTCTCTCTCTCCCTCTCATTATCTCTCTTCCTTCACTCTCTCGCTTTCACTCTATCTCTCTCTCATTATATCTCTTCATTCACTCTCTCACACTCTCTCTCTCTCTCTGCCTCTCTCTCTCTCTCTCCCTCTCATTTGTCATTGTCCACGATTGGCACTCTAAAAGCGTGTGTGTATGTACACTTTGTACACGTCTACGTGTTAGATTTGTGGTATATATCTGTTTAGAATAGAGTGAGAGAGAGAGAGAGAGAGAGAGAGAGAGAGAGAGAGAGAGAGAGAGAGAGAGAGAGAGAGAGAGAGAGAGAGAGAGAGAGAGAGAGAGATTGAGGGATCATGTGAGAGAGATTATGACCGACATATATTTGAACTACATTGACTATGGTACTCTGTATAGACCAAGTTCCAGGTCAATAACATTGACCAAAATGTAAATATTAAGTAATAACCATTATCATATAATAGATCTGTTATCTATAATGTTGTGTTATAAAGTCTGTAACCCTTTAATACAAGTTGGTAAATCATTTCTGTTATCGTGTGTATAATTCTCTATTTATATGAGGATGATAGTGTAATAAAAATGGTGAGTGTTTTAGAGTGCCAATCGTGGACAATGACAAATGAGAGGGAGAGAGAGAGAGAGAGAGAGAGAGAGAGAGAGAGAGAGAGAGAGAGAGAGAGAGAGAGAGAGAGTGAGTGAGAGAGGGGGAGAGAGAGTGAATGAAGAGATATAATGAGAGAGAGAGAGAGAGAGAGAGAGAGAGAGAGAGAGAGAGAGAGAGAGAGTGAGTGAGTGGGGTGATAGTGAGTGATAGATCGATTTCAGGTTAGAGTGAGAGGCTGGGTGGACTGGCGGGGGGAGCATGGGTGAAAGAGAAGGGTGATTGTGGACACATACATAAATTACATTATTCTATAGTACTCTTGACTATATTTTACAATATGATTACAATTACCGTATTATCCAAGTTTACCTGTTAGTAAAATTTACCAGAAACTTGTGTGTAACCTTTGTCAACTATCTGATTTAAGTCGTAATGTTTTACAATATTGTGTAAATTGTATGTTTATAAATTATGATTGTTTGCTAACACCAGTAGGGAGTGAAACATGGTAAAAATAACTTTTAATAATTACGTAGTGAACATCCCCTAATCTGTTTTAGTTATAGGTAATATATTACTTTGCTATATGTTGACTGTTGTAGGTATAAACAATTTTTGTACCAATCTAATATCCAGTTTTTGGTTACTGTTTGTTTAATTAATTAAAATAACATTATATTTAGTAATTTAAATTGTAATACTGTATAAATTAAGTTCTCTCATACTATAATTTGCTCGCTTTCTTAAAGATAATTTGAAGATGTAAACAAACTATCATAAGCCTTCACATAAAAAATGATACATACATACACACGCACACACTCACATCACCAACACGTTCACCCAAATATTTAATTGTTTCGTTGTGTTTGATATTTCTATTGTATTTCATACACAGGTCCTGAAGATGACAATAAATATTGTCGAAACGTCGACGCAAAATTACTAAAAGTTGTATTATTGACCGATCCTCACTAACTATCCACTAAAACATTTGTATTTAATATAGGAAACATTTAAAAGAAGGGAGTTAATATTGATATTGAATCTAATAAACATACAAGAGTATAAACCTGTAACATTGAAAGAATTATAATTTTTATGCAACTTAATAAACAAATATTTTCAAGAAGTCTGAGTATATCATTTATAGAACGCCGAACTAAAAGAGGAAGCCTGTCCTGGAAGATAATTTGATCGCCAATACAATAAAATTCGATATTCAGAAGAAGCATCAATTTAGTAATCATAGAAGAAAATATAATTCAACATTGAATCTAATAAGAAATCCCAGAGAAGAAACAAACCACGAAGCCTAACATTACATGTAAGATGATAAACATCAGCGAGAATTGAACCCAGTGCAGTTGTGAAGAGCTCAGATTCAAACTATTTACATTTTTATGGTAGATATCATTACCTTATTTATTAAAAAATTTATACACTAACGTTATTTGGTACGGATTAAAGAAAAGAATAAATCATACACAGTATTAAATAATATAAATCAACTTAATAATTGTTAACCCTGAGATAGAGTTTTCTTTTCATGTGCAGATAGAAAAAAGTAATATCTGCAATTAATTACAGTACAAAAAATGACGCTACCGACGTGTGGCATTTAACCAATCTTAAACAGTTTCTTTAAACCAAGAACGGAAAGGAAACTCGATTTAAATAATTACAGTACAATTAATGACACAACCAACGTGTGGCATATATTAATTACAATACTTATAAAAAAATATCAGCACAATATACATATCGTAACAAATACGTATTAAGTAACAGTACAAAGTTCAAACTCGTAACAGTTTAAAAATAAATTATGTCTCAATATATGTAGGAATGTATTGCAAGATTACTTTGTGTACAGAAATAACATACACTATTTACAAAAGGTTACAAGATATAAAGTCACACACACCCACATACAGAGTCGTATATACAAGGCACACTGGGCACGCTGTCTTAATCTTAGAACGTTTCAGGCAAAGATGTACAGGTCTGACGATCAACGGCTCGTTGACTGGGTGCCGGATTAAGGGCGCTAGGGGGGGGCTACACCCCGGACCCGCTTTTCGGGGGGGGGGGGGGGAAGGCCGACCATTTAAAAACCGTAAAATTGTGTAATTTTTAAATCCTTTTACGGCAGTAATAAGTATTATATTTTTTTATAATAACTAATATCTTATCTTCGATAATATCTAATCTTATATTCCTACAAATAAAGGTGTGAGACAAGGGTGGTCTATTCACCAACACTTTTTAATATCTACATGGACGACATATTTCGGCGATGGACAGCAAATGCTGACTCGGGGATATAGCTTCAGCAAAATATTTATGTGAATGCATTGCTTTATGCAGATGACAAGGTAATGATAGAGAAAACAGAAGACCAGTTACAGCGGGCGATATTTACGTTCAATAGCATTAAACAAGACTATGGGCTACAGATCTCTGCTACAAAATCTAAAACGATGGCATTTCAGGGCAGGTATCCTATAAGAACTAAGATAGTCGTGAATAATCAGATTTTGGATCAGGTTAGTCATTTTAATTATTTGGGTTGTAATATCTCATATGGAACTGATATTGATTGGGACAGTAAGCTAACGAAATTTATACGCAACTGTGAAACGATTCATAGGTACCTGAAAAATAAAACAGGGAAGGATACCCGAATGAAATTTTATAAACCTGTGGCTAGTGAGACATGGATTTTGGTAAAAGGGACGTGCAGAGGATTGAGACAGCCGAAATGAAATTTCTAAGAGGGACGCAAGGTTGTTCTCTCTTGGATCGGAGAAGGAACGAGGATATTAGACACGATTTAAACATTGTATCGATTGCACCAGAAGATTGAAGACCACAGAAGAAGATGGTGTGAACGCTTGAATCGCATGCCTGATATCCGTCTACCTGTGGCTGCCTTGGGTTATCACACTACTGGGAAGAGAGATGTCGGTAGACCGAAGAGGAGATGGGTTCCGGAACAGGTCCTAGTCCTTCGAGTGGTGATGATGATAATAAGTAATAACAATTAACTCGGTGTGGGTGATTGGACCATAATATTTATCCGTCCTCAAGTTTGGGTTAAGCCCCCCTCTCCAATGAAACTCTGCACACGCCCATACTGACGCTGGTCATCTGTGGCTTCGATTTAGTAGCGTGTTCAGAATTCGTTCTTATGAACTGAATGTACAGAAACGATGCTGGGACCAATCTCGGATCGGTAATGGACCCAAACAGGAAACTAAAATATGTTACAGGAGTCAAAAGTAAAACTGTTTGAGCGGTCGGAAGGAAATTATGAAGTTTTGGGGCTTGAGTTCCTCCATAGAACGGAGGTAGCAACCACGTGCACAGATGTGGGTCTGCAGTTGGACATATTACAGTGTCTCTTTCTCACAGAGGGATTCTCATACCGCAACAGACGCCTGTTCGTTCATCCACTGATAAAATACGAGCACCAGCAGCAGGGCCAACAGGAATCCGACGATCAGAGTGGACGGCGTCGCGACGTCTTCGTCCTGTTTCGAACGCCACGGCTGTTTGCCGCGCCACTTGTCGCGTCTGCCGCCGCGGAAACCGTAACACTCGTCCTCGTCCGAGTATTCGTCCGACGACGACGACGAAGAGGACGACATCCGCTCGTAGTCCTGCTTCCAGAACTCCAGCACCTCGACGTCGCATCGGAACTTGACGCGGTTCATCGAACTCGTGTGGTTTCGCCTGTCGTCCGTGTCGGAGCCGCACGTTAAGTTGCCGCTGGAATCCCTTCGCCAGAACAGCCGGCCGGAATTCCGTCGGTCCAGTATCCACTTGGGATCGCGGATTTCCTTCATATTGTTGTTGTTGTATTCTTGTTCGGAATCCATCATAACGATGTCACCATCACACTGTTACAGCACAGCACAGCACTGTTCGCCTCCAGCAACAGACACTATACATTGTTTGTTGCGCATTCACACTGCGCACAACAGACTACTGTGTACTCTGGTTACATGGTAATCAAGCACTACACACTGCCTGTAATGTTTCCTAAAACAAAAGAAAAACACGTATAAAATGTATATTCTCGACGTTATCAATCTGTGTTTCCAATTTGCAAGTTAATCCTTTCGTTCTGCCGGAGACCTTACTGTGTCACCACCATTCTCAAGTCCTATTCTGAAGACATCGAAAGGCCTCGTCCAGAGCAAATTGGCAACACAAATCGACGTCAAGATGGAAATTGCTCAGAATAAATACTTCAGTGAAAACATCAGTTCTTGAGACACAGACATACACTCAGGCAGACAAATGTATACAAATCGTCATTCATACTTCGTCTTCCGTATCTTAGAAGATAATCGTAAATTCTTCACTCACTCACATATACACTCGGGAACACAAACTGTCCTTCATACTTCGTCTTCCATATCTTACATGACAACTGTCAATTCTTCATTCACAGACATACTCGTACATACGGGAACACAAACCGTCTTTCATACTCTGTCTCCCTATGTCTTACAGGATAATCATCAATTCTTCACTAACAGACGTACACTCAAGAACAGAAACTTACACAAACCGTCATTCATACTTCGTCTTCCATATCTTAGACGATAATCGTCAATTCTTCACCCACAGACATACAATCGGATACACAAACCGTCATTCATACTTCGTCTTCCATATCTTACATGACAACTGTCAATTCTTCATTCAGAGACATACTCGTACATATGGGAACACAAACCGTCTTTCATACTCTGTCTCCCTATGTCTTACAGGATAATCATCAATTCTTCACTAACAGACGTACACTCAAGAACAGAAACTTACACAAACCGTCATTCATACTTCGTCTTCCATATCTTAGACGATAATCGTCAATTCTTCACCCACAGACATACAATCGGATACACAAACCGTCATTCATACTTCGTCTTCCATATCTTACATGACAACTGTCAATTCTTCATTCACAGACATACTCGTACATAAGGGAACACAAACCGTCTTTCATACTCTGTCTCCCTATGTCTTACAGGATAATCATCAATTCTTCACTAACAGACGTACACTCAAGAACAGAAACTTACACAAACCGTCATTCATACTTCGTCTTCCATATCTTAGACGATATCGTCAATTCTTCACCCACAGACAAACAATCGGGAACACAAACCGTCTTTCATACTTCGTCTTCCATATCTTTGACGATAATCGTCAATTCTTCACCCACAGACACACAATCGGCTACACAAACCGTCTTTCATACTTCGTCTTCCATATCTTAGACCATAATCGTCAATTCTTCGCTCACAGACATACATTCGGAAACACAAACTTACACAAACCGTCTTTCATTCTTCGTCTTCTGAATCTTAAGAGTGATGGGGATCGCGTGGTTGTGTGTAAAGGTAGCAACGATTCAACAGTGTTCTTCAACGGTCTGAATGTGACGGGTAGAAATCTATCGTGTCGTTACTGCCTGCTCTCTGCAGAACCTTTCACGCATTAAATCCTCGATTACACGCATACAAATTTCGTCTCCCAACACAGTTGGACAACAGTGTATGCGTCGACACTGTTGGAGACTTTGTTGCACAACAAATTTTGAACACTGTTGCGCAACGTTGTTGCCAACACGATGGAAACGATACATAGTACGTACAGGGGACTAGTTCTCGATGGCCTCACTAGACCGCAGGCTCTTTGTTGTTAAAATATTTTTGAGATATGTTTAGTGGCGTCTTCATACATTCTGTGGTTTGCGTTTATAGTTCACTGACAAGGTTTGGCATAAGGTACAGGCGAAGTTGTTAAAATGAATTATATGAAATAAGAAACTGTGCTATCGGACATAATTAACAGTAAACACAAACATTCAATAGTAGAAGTGAAGTACTATGAAACTCAAGTCTGTCCTTTACCCTTCTCAGTAAACGGAACTGTTGAGGGATGGAAACAACGTTGTTGTTGCGGCACAATGTTTTCATGTAAACAAAGGTTAAGACTGTCAGAAAATCGAATTTTCACACAGTCTGCGACAGACTTACGTCACTCCATTTACTGTACGCGTGTGTACACGTAATTAATGTCAAAATTCATATAATTTTATTAAGTAATAATTATTTAACTCTATTTTATATATTTTTAGTTTAAACGATAAGTGAATTTATCACGAAATTGAGACTAACTTAATAATAATATAAATCATTTCGACAGCCAAGCGTAGTTCAATTTATTATCATCTTTACAACACGGCATAGCCAAGATGCTGCTAAACAGACAGAGAAATGTCAAACGGTCGGGTTAAAACTGAGAACTCGTTTCGCTCGTTCGATAAATAAAACTAAGAATGTCACGTATTACAAAACTGTCAGTCGTTTGTAAGGTCGGTGAAGTAATCCTTGCTGTATCGAGTAGATGTAGATGGTTGTTTAGATACTCAACTTTCCTAAATTTAGTTGTAGATGTGCGCGTTTAGTCCGGTTCTGAGGCCTCGTCGATTTTATTTAGTAATTAAGTTGTAGACGTGCTGCAAGCGTGTTATATATTTAAACAATTTGTGCCGATATAAACCTGTTTCGAGGCTAACACGTAAATATGACTAGAGAAGTTCGTTAGTTATGCGTAAATTCAATGACTAGGTACTTGCCGTCCGTTGTTTCAGTTGAGTCATAATTAATAATTTGTCGAGTGAATAAAGACGTCATCTACGTAGGAGACGAATTATCAGTGTCGTGTGTAATCTTACAGGGTTTTAAGGCTCAAAATAAATTGAACTAATTGAACAAAACACAGAATCTGATTTGCAAAAATCTGTTTTTAAGCTCCATCAAATTTGCAAACAATACAATATGAAAATCTTCACTATGAAAACAAAGGTAATGGCACTTTGAGGCAAGGAGCCAATAAGAACAAAAGTAATGATTGGTGATCGAATTCTAGAACAGGTGTCGCTTTAATTGTTTGGGAGATGATATCGGCTATGATGCAAATTATGATATTGATGTTAAGTTAGGTAAGTTCCTGACGATCTGTCGAACAATCAGTCGTATTTTTAGAAACGAGGTGCGTCGAGATAAAGTTTTACTTATTAATGTTTTAGTGCCTGTACTGTCCTATGGATGTGAATTATGGACAGCAACCAAGAAACAAGACAGTAAAATACAGGCGTCGGAAACGGCGTTCTTAAGAGGAATTAAAAGGTGTTCTAAACTTGACCGTATAAGAAATGAAGACATAAGAGAAGAGTTACAAGTTTTTAACTTGAATGAAAAATTACAAGATTACAAACAACGGTGGAAATAACAAAGAATGTCAAATTCCAGGCCGGCCAACAAGTCTGGAAATACAAACTATAGAACACAGGTGTGTGGGTAGACCCACAAAGAGATGGCTAGAGGATTCTTGAAGGCGGAACAGGCCGTGTTTCATGATAATTTTTGAACGCATCAACCGATTTTACACAACTAGCCACGCAAGTTCAACTTTTACCTCGTAGACGCCTATTGTTTTTCGAGATCGATAACCCAAAAAAATACGGGGGGGGGGGGAAAGTAAGGGGTCACAATTTTGAAAAAAAAACGAAAAAATCCACGTGGCGCAACAAATTAAAAAGAACTTTAACCAACGTCTGATTTTTGTAGTGTTCGGTTTAAACATTTTGGAAACGCTAGAGCTCAAAAACTGAATAAAACTTTTGAAAAAATTTTAAAATCCATGACTTGTATCAAGACCAAAGGGAATTTTATCCCAAGTCCGAAAATAGTGTTTCCTCTGAAAAGTTTTTAATTTTAAAGCCACCACGAGTTGAAAAGGAAGAAAATTTTAAGAAAATTAGAAAATACGGGGCATCAAGTTATAACGAATTTTATTCAAATACAAACGTTCATAATTTGAGGAAATGAATATCAATCAACACTCCTTGCAAATTTTTTATCATCTTCAAAAAAACTTGTAAACCATGTTTAGGGAAACCCCTTATATATCATAATCATCATCATCATCATCATTTTCTACAAGTATTAAACAAAAAATTGTTTGTTCCGGGACAGTCTAGAGCACCCTTTCCAACATCCCACACCTCTCCGTCTCTTCGGTGTCATATTCAATCATTGTTTGGGCACACGACAGTCATCCAAAATGTTTCTTAACGACAGTTAACATGTTTCAACCATGTTGTGCAAACGATGTTTGGTTTAAAGATGTTTAATCGATATTGGGCAACCCTATCGCGTACACTCATTATTTTCAGTTCCTGCCGTATATCCGCATTTATTCTGAGATTCTGAACAGTTAAAATTTAAAGTTTTTTACCTTAATCCGTCTGTGACCGCTTAATTTTGTCTTCTTTGTCTTCTTACGCGTTTCGGATTATGTTAATCCATCATCAGAGATTAAAAAAATTCGTCGGTTAAGACTTCGTTAAAACATTAAAAGTTACACTAAAAGACATTTAAGTATATATTCCATAAACACAGCGACGTACGCGGATGTGAGTGCGCACTCAATACTGGTTAGCGACGTACTGCACAGTTTATTGGAGTTTTCATGCTATCTATTGTTGTGTTGGGGCGTGTATTCTATGGCTATGTTATCTATAATCTTATCATATAGTGTATGCGATTTAAATGCCAATTGTTCGTTTAATATATTATTGGGATTATTTCTGAAGGCTCGGTAAATTTCGAACTCTTCTACCGCATCCATATATCGTCCCTTTCTGCAAATGTGTAAGGGTTTGCAATTTGCCTCAAAATTTGTGTAATTATGATTCAATGAGACGAGATGTTTAGCGTAGTTTGATTTATTTATATTTGAAATGCTCGTGGGTAAGTGTTCTTTATATCTTTCGAAAAAACTCCTGCCAGTCTGACCAATGTAATGCATGTTGCAGTTATCACAACATCCGTTACAATACAGATTTTGTATACATCCGTTCTTTTTTCAATTGATGTACGTGTGGCATTATTTAGCATTTTACGGATATTGTTGTTTGTTCTAAATGTGATGTGGATGTTATGTTTTTTAAAAGTATTTCTAATGAGCATTGAAAAGTTGTTAGTATAATCAATATACTAATGTTAATGTTTTAACGAAGTCTTAACCGACGAAATTTTTTAATCTCTGATGATGGATTAACATAATCCGAAACGCGTAAGAAGACAAAGAAGACAAAATTAAGCGGTCACATAGACGGATTAAGGTAAAAAACTTTAAATTTTAATTATAATTGTGACGCGGATACCAATATAATGACTTTAAAATTCTGAACAGTGTATCCTGCAGCGTGTCTGATAAATCTCAATTAATACGACTGGTCTGAGATTTCGTTAAAATCCTATTCTCAGACCCTCAAAGAAGTGTGGGGGGGGGGACATCACCTTGTAGCACTTCGTAGTCCTCTAAACTCTGTTGAGACTTTCAGCTTCTTTTTACTTTGAGAAGCGATGGCAGTATCCTCGTCCATTAAGGTAACTTCACGTTAAAGTTCCATCTCTTTATGCGTGAGGTATTAGAATTACCATTATCGATCGGATACCATTCGATTACATTTCTCGGAGAGACTCGAGAACATTCGATTATACTGCATTTGTAATTACGATTAAGCGATTGTCATATGATCAGTATATTATTCTTCTTCATCACTATAGCCCAACGTGAGCACTGGCTTCCAACACCAATATTCTCTAATGTCTCATAACCATCGCCATCTTAGCGTGACTCCTCACATTAACTAGCTCTTCCAGCATTAGCTCACATTCACATTAGCTCTTCCAGCACATCATCCAACCATCTTATCCTAGGGCGGCCCCTCTTTCTCCTTTTATAGACCTGCGCCCTCAGAATTCTCTCTTTGGCATACGCTGATCATCCATCCGCTCTAGGTGACACAACCGTTGCATTCGTTGACCCTTAATCAATCTTACAATGTCTTCGTGATTCAATAGCTCGTATATCTCCTGGTTATTTCTTACTCTCCATTCATCATCTTCTTTAACTGGTCCATAAACACATCTTACGATCTTCCTTTCAAAAATTCTTAGTGTTTCTCGTTTTTTTTTTATCAGTGTCCATATCTCGCCTCCATAAGTAACAATCGGTGTGACAAGTGTCTTATGATCAGTATATTACTGTGTAATAACGTATTAATAGCGTTTTCGGAATATTATAGTCATATCTGTCTGTATAAGTAAAACAATATGAGAGCAACAGTAAATACTTTGCTGATATAACTCTAGCTCTCTCTCCCTCGCGAGCACGCGCACGTACGAACACACACACACGCACGCACATTATATTCACTCCATTAATTGCCATGTATATGTGTTTGATTATTTCGTTATTGCCCGTACACAGTTCCTGATGAAGCAAACGTTCACACAAATGGTGGAAAAAATTGTGCCTAGTCACTGGCCGATCCTAGCAAACCTTTCTTGCTTAAACACATACAAAATATTTCAAGATTGTATACTCTTTGGTTACAAAGAAATATGTACCTAAATTTGGTCAATTTAAAATCGCCAGAATATGGCGTTTAAGGGGAGTCAGTACAGTACGCCCCCTTAATTGCCAGAATACGCCGTTTGAGGGGAGTCAGTACGCCCCCTTAATTGCCAGAATAAGCCGTTTGAGGGGAGTCAGTACGCCCCCTTAATTGCCAGAATAAGCCGTTTGAGGGGAGTCAGTACGCCCCCTTAATTGCCAGAATACGCCGTTTGAGGGGAGTCAGTACGCCCCCTTAATTGCCAGAATAAGCCGTTTGAGGGGAGTCAGTACGCCCCCTTAATTGCCAGAATAAGCCGTTTAAGGGGAGTCAGTACGCCCCCTTAATTGCCAGAATAAGCCGTTTGAGGGGAGTCAGTACGCCCCCTTAATTGCCAGAATAAGCCGTTTAAGGGGATTCAGTACAGTAGCCCCCTTAATTGCCAGAATAAGCCGTTTAAGGTGAGTCAGTACGCCCCCTTAATTGCCAGAATAAGCCGTTTGAGGGGAGTCAGTACGCCCCCTTAATTGCCAGAATAAGCCGTTTAAGGGGAGTCAGTACAGTACGCCCCCTTAATTGCCAGAATAAGCCGTTTAAGGGGAGTCAGTACGCCCCCTTAATCGCCAGAATAAGCCGTTTAAGGGGAGTCAGTACGCCCCCTTAATTGCCAGAATAAGCCGTTTAAGGGGCGTCAGTACAGTACGCCCCCTTAATTGGCAGAATAAGCCGTTTAAGGGGAGTCAGTACGCCCCCTTAATTGCCAGAATAAGCCGTTTGAGGGGAGTCAGTACGCCCCCTTAATTGCCAGAATAAGCCGTTTAAGGGGAGTCAGTACAGTACGCCCCCTTAATTGCCAGAATAAGCCGTTTAAGGGGAGTCAGTACGCCCCCTTAATTGCCAGAATAAGCCGTTTAAGGGGAGTCAGTACAGTACGCCCCCTTAATTGGCAGAATAAGCCGTTTAAGGGGAGTCAGTACGCCCCCTTAATTGCCAGAATAAGCCGTTTGAGGGGAGTCAGTACGCCCCCTTAATTGCCAGAATAAGCCGTTTAAGGGGAGTCAGTACAGTACGCCCCCTTAATTGCCAGAATAAGCCGTTTAAGGGGAGTCAGTACGCCCCCTTAATCGCCAGAATAAGCCGTTTAAGGGGAGTCAGTACGCCCCCTTAATTGCCAGAATAAGCCGTTTAAGGGGCGTCAGTACGCCCCCTTAATTGCCAGAATAAGCCGTTTAAGGTGAGTCAGTACGCCCCCTTAATTGCCAGAATAAGCCGTTTAACGGGAGTCAGTACAGTACGCCCCCTTAATTGCCAGAATAAGCCGTTTAAGAGGAGTCTGTACGCCCCCTTACTCGCCAGAATAAGCCGTTTAAGGGGAGTCAGTACGCCCCCTTAATCGCCACAATAAGCCGTTTAAGGGGAGTCAGTACGCCCCCTTAATCGCCAGAATAAGCCGTTTAAGGGGAGTCAGTACGCCCCCTTAATCGCCACAATAAGCCGTTTAAAGGGAGTCAGCACGCCCCCTTAATCGCCAGAATAAGCCGTTTAAGGGGAGTAAGTACGGCCCCTTAATCGCCAGAATAAGCCGTTTAAGGGGAGCCAGTACGCCCTCTTAATTTACATTTTTGTAGACGTTTTATGTAACTGTCTTATGTACTGAAGCAGAATTATTTAATTTTCATGTCTACAACAAGATTTATACTAATTTTAATGTTATAACCTTTCTTCAAGGAAAATTAATAAACACTTATTTTTACAGCACTTAAAGTATACACTTTAGTTCTACAATTCTGCTTCAGTAGGTAGAGATGAGTAGCTTATATCACCCCTGAAAATAAAACCCATACTTTCGGAGACACGTGTAGCTAACTGTTGAAAAATACGGGGTTTCAAAAAAAAAAACCGTTTAAAGTATGTCAGTGGGAACTAACGAAAACTGAAATTCATGACCAAACACTATCTTCAGAAACAAAACATGCAAATAGCCATATTGTTGACTTCAGAGTTGCCAACATGAAATACAAAATATCCCTTTTACAGAGTGAAAACCACATCATTTTAAGTTAAGCCATTTATAAAATGTGTACTATTTAAAGGAGTCGTGTACAAAATTAGAATGATTTTACTGAGTGCAGACGTATTTCAGATTGTTCATAAAATGTGTTTACGAGTTTATTTGTACTATGAATTGTATACCGTTTTAGTCAGGAGAGTCGCAAAATTCAATAAACTTATAATAAAACACAGTTTGGAAAAAGTTAAAATTTTTAATTTTTTCCCTTCAGAGTCCCCATTAAAGTCGCCGTAAACACCAAATTTCAATCAAAACTATTTTAAGCCGGGGCGTGATATCGATAATAATCAAAGACACGTAGAGAGATTTTATCAGAAAGTCTGAAGAGACATTTCGAACGCCACCTGAAGCTGCTCGCAACTGTACTTGCTGTCACACTGATGACGTCACACGGCAGACAACAATTGCCGGAGCAACAACCACAGTCACGTGATGTCTATTATTGGAACGCATTATATAATTATGATAAGTGACCACTGTCTTGGTTAATCGCTGTCCCGTCTACACTATTGTCTGCCACTGTTTTCCGTCTTACACATAAAACGGGACTGTCACATCGAAATGTAGCCCTTGCAGTCTCTTCTGTAACTCGAACAATACGCAGAATGGCCTCAACGTAAAAAAATTGATATTAAGTCGGGACACTTACGTATACTGTCAATGATTACTGCAGCGTTATTATCAAAAGACTTGGTCTTGTTGCTGCCACCCCTCGCCACCGACTTATTCTCCTTTTTTTTAAAGGTAACATGCTAATAATTATCAGAAAAAGTGGTCTCAAAACAAGGGGAAATCTAACAGTGTTGTATGGGAGTCGTGGGTCTATACGCGCGTCAATCATGGCCCACTGGAAAAAGCGGGACGACGAAGGATTATGAGACACGGTAATGGACAAGAGCGCACAAGATCTTATGGAAATATAGAGGGGGCGTGACGATTTTATTAAAAGGATACGGAAAACGAAGATCAGGGAGAAGACACATCAGAATTAGAAATCGATGGACGGGCATTTTATTTAGGCGAAAGAGCTGCACGGCCAAGCTGATGAAAGAAGCGGTAAGTGAAGCGGGTTTAAGAATATACAACAGGGACGATCAACAGAACACCTCCAGAATGTGAGTATTCCGAACGCCTGAACTGAGATTACAACAAAAAGGACAAAAAGACGGAGGAACGAAAAGAGAAGAAGAAGAAGAAGAAGAAGAAGAAGAAGAAGAAGAAGAAGAAGAAGAAGAAGAAGAAGAAGGGTAAATACGAGTAGGTCAGAAAACGGAAAAGAAAAAAGAAGGAATCGGAGGAGAAGAGAAAGCAGAAGATTACGAATGAGAAGAAGAAGCGAGTATTTTTTATTGTCATGCTATTTGCTTGCAGACACTGTCCAAGACAACTTATAACTAACGGCGTACTCATCGGATTTAATAACGCACAGTGGCCGAAACACAGCAGATTCGTAACACTTACATTTGGATGCATCATAGGCGGGTTTCTGGACAACAAATTTAACAGTCTGTTACATACTAAATCACAGATTTGAAAATGAAAATGACAAATGAGAAATTATATTTTTCGTTTTTTACTAAAATCATTTGCTAACGGCAAATGTGCGTTCATCTGAGACAAAAATTACTCAGTTATGGACACAGTTTTACAACAATTTGTAACGTTTCAAGCTTTGTCCAATACGGTGTCCAAGAAACGTTATTACTGTAGAAAAGAACAAACAAACCAATTCTAGCAAACTGTCTTACTACACATTCCACGTGTTACAATGTGCCAACGAACCAAATGCAGCTTTCGCACCCACATGCGTCTGTATAGAATTAAATATTTAACAATACAATGTTTGAACACTCTCTCTGTATCAGTGTCTGTTGGCGTCATAGATGATGACAAACGACGCTGGTTATCACAAACACGTTAAACTACGGCCGACTGTTCCCGTAACATTTTTTTAAGAGGCAATTAAACGTAACAATGTCTTAACTGGCTGAGAAAAACGAATATGTTTAAAACTGAAACTGTCCAAAATACAAACTCGAAACTCACAAGCTTCGAAAAAGCTTCGGATTTTGACTGATCCTTAAATTCTTTGAATACAATAAACTGACTTTGTCAGGTGATCAAATCGGCTACAGGAAACACAAAAACATGATAAACAGAGAAGAAGCTAAGAAAGCAAGAAAATACTGGCTTGAATGGAAATGTAAGGAAATATACAAAAACATGCCAAAAATAACACAGAACGTGAATACGTGTAAATAAGAAGACATTTCAACAGAAGAACTAAGATGCTGGTAAGTGTACAGGATAAACACGGAAAAGTGATAAATAATGAGGAAGGAATTCTCAACAATGGCAAGAATATATACAAGGATTATAAAAGAGACAAAATTTAGATGACAACAGTCTGGAAAATGTGAAGAGTGTTGAAGAGGATGAGACTGGGCCACCCATTTTGAGAAAAGAGTTCAACAATGCCTCTATTACACTAGGCAACTGATTGCAGTAAACGTTGTGGGGCACTGGTTTAAATGAGACCTATTACACTTACTGCAATCGGTTGCATGGTCTGCAATCGATTGCAAGCCTTGTAACTGCTCGTGCAACTATTAGTTTCACGCGCTCGATGTGGGGCATTTATTCAGATGTAGCCTATTACACCATGAAACCGACTACAAGCAACTCGCCTGCGCGCGCATTCTGTGGACAGCGAAGAAATTTCATGACATGGACCGAAACAACGTACACCATTTTTTTTGTAAAGCCGCAAGTATCTCGAAAACGAAAATGGGGGATTTTATTGAAACAAAAAACGAATATAAAATTTGGAATTAACTCTCTAATTCCCACTCGTTCACACCATATAGATATCTCTTATAGACGAAAGTTTGTGGAATGCCGAAAATTTCACTATACGCAAATTAACAAAGAAATTTAATGACATAAGACCGTTTTAAGGTTTTGTTCTTCAAAACGATTAAAGTTATCGGTTCAAATTTATGTCTGAAACCATACTCAAACCTCAAGGAACCGTGGTGAAAGATTTTTGTTTGTCGGCTCACTAGTTTCTGAGCTTCGCCGGCCCGGACAACGAAACAACCAGACTTTACCTCTTTATAATACCCTAGTAGTATAGACGACACGGTTACCCTGCAACTGATTGCAGAGCAGTTGCAGCCTGTTTCTACTACCCTGCAACTAGTTTCACGTAGCCTTGAAATCAGCTGTATGCAGTGAGTTGCGTAGTATAATAGAGGCCTAAAAGACTGAATGATTACAAAGCTGCGGGACCTGATAATACCCTGGGGAAATTTTAAAGTCACTTGGATTAAAACCCAAAGAAACATTGTTTGGTATGATAAACGAAATGTACACAAAAGGAGTAGTGCCCCAAGACTTTGAACTAACGGGCACGATATTCATTCCCAACACCAGCACCGCACAGAAATGTGAGGAATATAGAATCCTAAACGTGGTGTCACATGCAGCTAGACAGCTACCTTGCAGTTTTTGATATGTGGTGCTGGAGCGTACGGAAAGAGACAGACAGAAGATACACCGGGCGTCTTGCGCCTTGATTTGTTTGCGTTGTCCAGGCCTGACCCCGAAGAACGTCAGTTTCATACAGTGCAGCTCGGTCGTTCGCTCGGGACAAAGTGTTTTAGAGTGCGGTCCAAACATGATGGGCGTGTATATCATGGAGCAGATTTTCAATGAACTGCTCCAGCCAGTGGCCAGGCCTGAGGCGCGTCTCCGTGGCCCCTCAAGGCATCGCCCGCAGGAGCTTAGAGGCGCGCTGATGTGGTCGATAGGCTCGACTCTCCCGAGGCGAGTCGTCCGTAACGATGGGTTGCCACTACAAGACGTATGACTCCCTGCAATTAAGCCCCTTTTATGCATCCGATTTATCTCGTACGATAACCTACGATAAAAACTCGTACGATCAACAGACCGTTTTATGCACTGTCGTACGAGTGATTTGTCGTTCCGAACTAAAAAAATTCAAGTACCGTCTGCCTAGTGGCAAAAGCTAAAGAGCATGATAATGTCTTTCGGCCGCCAGCTAAACGCAACATTTGCAGAAAGGAAACAATCAGTCGGTCAGTAACCATAATAATGTTGCGTTTAGCTGGCGGCCGAAAGACATTATCATGCTCTTTAGCTTTTGCCACTAGGCAGACGGTACTTGATTTTTTAAGCGTTTTGGCGATACCGCAGCGATTGCCTGTTCGAATTCAGCTGCTTCGTTCGCTCGTTTCGTTGCCATCTCAGTTTTCTTATTCAATCTACAACGTTTTACTCGTTCGTTGGCCTTCCTTCGCTTGTCTGCCAGTTTTATGTTGTAGAATGAATCGATTTTCTCCTGCTCAGTCATCGTCGACGCGAACGGTGTATTTATTAAGTACTCGTTCAATTCTTCGTGCATCAAGTCATCTTGTTTCTTATTCAATCTACAACGTTTTACTCGTTCGTTGGTTTTCCTTCGCTTCTCTGATAGTTTCATGTTGTAGAATGCATCGATTTTCTCCTGCTCAGTCATCATCGACGCGAACGGTGTATTTATTAAGTACTCGTTCAATTCTTCGCTCAACAAGTCATCTTGTTTTCGTTTTTGTTGCGATGGGGCCGCTGGTATTGAAGCTTCACCGCCGACAGCAACCGCTCGTTGCTGTTCCTTCTCGAGCTTCTTTCGTTCCCGATACTTTCTTGCTCGCTCGGCATTTTGTCGTTTCTTGATCTGAGCCTTCTCGTCGCTGCTATCCATTGTCGAACGCTGTTTTAATCAGTCGCCACGTTATGGTTACTATATACCAGCAGCAGTGTATTTCACCACAACACAAAACAAACCTTTATTTACAACAATCCCAATGACATTATGTATCTGTGTTATACTTCACATTTCTGCGGTGAGTAATTAAATATAAAGAACAGTAGATTTGCATTTACGATGACAAATATTTTAATGAATAGATCGTTAGCTGAATCACATACGAAGACAACCATTAACTAGAGACAATAACCCCAATAACCTATCTACAGCTATGCAGTGTTGTTCGCTTGTTAGGTCTTTAATCTGCGACGACGTTAGCATGTTAGCGGTCGCGGTTTTAGTTAACGATTCCCGGCTGGTAAATTGTGCTAACACTTGATTTTAAACTTTCAGGACGCTTTACAAATCTGGTTTAATTGTTTGCAGTGATATTATTTTTAACACATTATATATATTGCGACGTATCAAAACAAACGTTTATTTACAACAATCCCAATGACGTCACGCAAGAATGACGTCATGCAGCGTGATGCGTTACAGTTTACAGCGTTACAGAAATTTTCAAATGATGGCCAGCCAATAGACATTATCATGTCAAAAAAAAACGTCGTATCCTAGGAAACGCATCCGATAAAAAATCGGACGAGTTGTCTATATACATGGACCGTAATGGTTCCGTTTATGCATTCGCGCGAATTTTGTATCGTATGACTTTCAGATGTCAGTATTGTAAATATGGAAAGGCTCATTGACGAAATCCAAAACAGAGAGCACTATGGGATCCTGCTTCCGAAGATTATAAAAACGAACCGATAAGCGGCATACAACACATACGGATCCATTTTCAGTACTGATGATCGCAGAGCTGAAAGAGTTTGTTCACAACCACTTCCGATTTTTTTTACGCACGACAGAAATCGGAGTCAAATTGGATGCAAAACGTATCGTACTATATTTTGTGTGCGGTAAATATCGAACGATTTAAATCGGATGCATAAAAGGGGCCTTATGCACAGCGGAAGGAAAGAGTGCCTAATAATGAATATCTGAAGCAGTGGGGTGGCGCGGGTACATAACACCATTTGCCGGTTGTGATAGGCCTAAAACCAGTGGCGGCGATAAGGCCCCCGCAGACCCCGCGGCGCGGGGGGGCCCCGACCCTCATGGGGGGCCCAGTTGGCCCAGTCATGGGACGTAACTTGTAACATGAAAAATAAGCGTAAACGAGTTGTAAACCGCTTCTTTGTTGAATTATCAGTTGACCATAGAATTGACGACCCAGTGAAATCATTTGAAGTAAAAGTTTTCAATGCAACACTAGATATTGTAATAGCTCAGCTACAAATGAGATTCGAAGGATTGCATTGCATTGATGATAGATTTTCATTCCTGACGCCTCAGAATTTAGTAAACTTCTCACAAGAGACAATAGTGGAGAAAAGTAAGGCTCTGGTAAATGTGTATCCTGGTGACCTTTCCACATCACTGCCTGACCAAGTAATATCCTTCAAAGCTCTGATGGCCAAAGAAATTGTACACAAGAAAAGAATTCGAAAAATGATGAATTTACTGGTTGAAGAAAACAGCTGCGTTATGAGTTGCCTCCCAGACTTAACTACAGCTTTGCAGCTTTATTTAACCATACCTGTCACAACAGCTACAGCGGAAAGAAGCTTTTCAAAACTTAAATTAATTAAATTAAGTCATACTTAAGAAGTACCATGGCCCAAACTCGGTTGAGTGACTTGGCACTGTTAAGCATTGAGCATGTGAGATACAGAAAACTAATATCAACGAAGTGGTTGAAAAGTTCTTAGCTATTAAAAAAAGAAGACTAGGCTTAGGAAAACAGTGAACTTTGGTTGATCCTCATCTGTAAATATTGTACATTACTTGAGTTCGAGTGTTATTGAATTGGATTAGACTTAAGGAGAGCTTGTATAGAGTATATTCAAGAATTTTACAAATTCAGTTACAAACTAATTTAAATATTTGAAAAAAGCTAGAATGTTACTTTGATATTCGTTTTTAAATAATAAATTTTTACCACTCTGTGTGCGGTACTGTTTCATAGTCTGAATTTAGATCTTTGACGTAAAAATAAATCATTCTTTTTATTTTGGTTTTTTTATAGTTTGTATAGAACTTTGTCTATTTAGCAACAATGAATTTTAAGAGTTTGTACACGTGTAAAACGTCCTTTGCAAATTGCAAACGCTTTGTGATAGACGAGAAAGTATTCACAAACCATTGTTATGAAACACACGTAAATAGAAACTCATTTGAGTGTTTTTCCCTATTACGTATACAAAATTTAACCATTTTTATAGGGCCCCCTAATTAGTTTCGCGGGGGGCCCCCGTTTCGTTAGCGCCGCCACTGCCTAAAACGTAACCTAAAAATTAATTCGAATTCTTTCTTGTACCACGTGTTCTTTTTAGAGCGTTTTCTATCATTCGCTTGGAGAAGAAGAGGGTCCCGGTTCAAGGGGATCTGACTCCATTATACTTACATTCAATTAATCAGAACACACATCATAATCGAATTAAAAATAATAAAGGCAAACAGAGAAACTCATGACTAAACGAACAAAACACAAATAGGTATGTACTAACTGCTGCACATCGGTTCCGAAAACGAACATCGCTCATAACTGACCGTTTTGCCGGTTTATACAGCTGCAACACATTGGGTGAACGAATGTGTCCCCCCTCCACAGTTTGTACAGTGACAAGTACTGTGAGGTCAATGACCGTACGCAGTAAAGCATTACCGATGTCGGACCCGGCAACACAAGACGGTGCGAGTCCCAGCAGTTCTAAAGCAATGCTACGCTTGTCTTCATATTTCCCTCCTTATATTGTTCGTATTTCAAATTATTCAATAACTAAAGTATTTATTCTGTGAAATAATTAATATTATTTTTTCTTATTTCCAGTACTGTTACCGCCGGCAACAGCAGTTACATGGACGTCACGCTACTGACCTGAAGAGAGTGCGTGATAGAAGGACGCTGACTGAAAGCACTGTGGAAAGGAGAAGCGGTATAGTTGGTCACCTGCTACGCGATTCGAATTGGTTCACCATCCTGATCGATGGGTGTAGTGGGAGGGTACATACATGAGATAAAAGGAGAAAGAAAGTACGTGGTGATTAAGAGACTGTCTGTGGAAGTTGCAAGCTTCTCCTGTGACCGTAACGCGGGAACAGCGATACGATATGAAAACAAAATGGAAAGCAAAATAGATTTGGCTAAAAGTAAAACTTATTCAAGTACACAACACGAATTATTAACAACAAGGAAGTTTTAATGCTTCGCATATTAGTATTATTAGACAATCACAAAATTAAAACATATTTCCAATTCACTTCAAGATTACAATTAAAATAGTCCATCATGTTTTATCTTCATCAACGTTGTGAAACGAAAAAACTAATTCCGTTATTAATTCCCCGTAAATAATCCTCCCGTGTCGCACTTGTACTGAAAACAAAATAATCCACAATACGCTACCAGATGCTACTTTTTATTGACAACAGGGAAAAAAAGCGTAACGGATTATCGTACTTATGTTGTAATCGATTACGAAGTACTTATTTAGAAACATCAATAACGTCTGATAACATCAACAGGTTATGTCCTTCGTAACACGGCCTTTGTTATAGCGCTTATTCCGATGACGCTCTCAGCAATCAGCTGATTGATTCAATTGTTGCAAATACATTTACACGATTTAGGTTCTCATTTAAATGAAAACAGTGCAAACATTTTCCGCAAAATACGAATAACAAAAATATTCCTCGCAAAAACTTTATTAAAGGCTCTTTTTAATTAATATTGACACGACTCATTTATATTTGCGTTTCTTAATACCTATTTTTATTTACAAGCAAATTATCTTTGCGATAAGATACCAAAAATATACGGTGACCAAACATCTAATGGAATTAAAATAAATTGTGAGTTTTAAGGGGACATATTTATATAATTTAATTTCTCGGCTAAAGCTTAGTGCTGGTCATGTGCAAGAACTTCAAAATACTTCTGCTTAAGATGTTACAGACAACTGATATTAATAAAGTTTTATTATAGTACTATTTGAAATAACGGCTCTCACTGAAGCAAACTATGATCCGATGGACTCCAACATCGTAAAATTCTAATTACAAAGTCAAGGTTTCTTTCACTCGGAATCAACGATCGTCTTCAGGTATACAATCACACAACAAAGGTTTATACATTTATTAAAACTGTACGGTATAAAAAAGTCAATGTTTAAACAAAAGCATCTCGTTAGAACTGAACACAGAATACGTTTAAATAGAACAGTATATTTAGATAGTCACGACAGAATACAGTGGCAATGGAACACCACTCCTGAGAAAAAAACACCTCATAAATAGAAGTGAGGTTTTTGAGTATTTCGAATCACATAACGATTGATAACCAACTTTGGGAAATTATTTTACTCATTAAAGTGAAGGAAGATGGCTAATCGGACGACTTCAGGAGGAGGAGGAAGAGGACAATAAGAAGGTAGTGAAGTAGGAGGAGCAGAAGAAGAAGGAGGAGGAGGAGGAGAAGAATAACAACAACAAGAACTAGAAGAAGAAGAAGAATAATAACAACAACAACAACAACCAGGAGAAGAACAAGAAGTAGAGGAAGAAGATCAGTAAACATATGCCGGAAAAGCTTCGTTCTGTATGTCTAAAAAGGGTAGCCGTCTGTATGTCTGTGTAAAAAAAAAATATTTCCAAAAGAAATGTGATGTAGTTGACATCATATATGTACTGTACGTTACAGTACAAAAGAAACCAAAGTATTATCCCAAAAAATTTCAAAATGGGGTCTGATTAAAATGTTTAATTCTAAGTTTCACAAAAATTAGTCCTTATAACAAAAACTTTTTTATTACATAAAAGTTTAGCTCTTTTATTTGTAATCCAATGGTACCGGTACCACGTTTACGGAATTTGGATAAAGAATAACCCAGTTATTACATTTCGTTTATAACAAAACAGGTCGAACAATACAAAGGAAAAATATTCAAATGTTCTGTTATAAAAGAAATACTATATTTCAGTTAGTTTTTACCCGAATTCTATAAACTTGGTACCATTGGATTTCCAAAAAAAAGGATAATTTTTTATGTAATATGACTTTTTTGTTGTTGACATTTTTTTATTTTTGTCAACTTTAGAATTAAATATTTCAATCATCCGCCATTTAAAAAATTTTTAAGGTAATATTTTTGTTTGGTTTGTACTTGTAAGAAATGGTGAACGCACTGCGTATACCAAATTTCAACTCCACAAAACAACTGCGATATGGTTCCATTAGACACACCCGTAAACTTGTCAGGCCGGCTGTGCCGAAGATAGAATATTGAATGTCAGGGTAACCATTATTATGACTATCCTCCCCAAGAAGAAGGAGGAGGAGGAGGAGGAGGAGGAGGAGGAGGGGGAGGAAAAGACAAGCACAACTTAGTGTGAAGAAGTTTTCACACACTTCCTCCACAATATGGGTATAGTCAGGTCTTAGTCTGCCTTATTTTGTAACGAGATCTTTTTGTTCGCAGATTATTTTGTACAAATTTTATATTTAATTTTTTGTTGTGTAATATGTTACACTCTGAGGCGGCCACTGACTCCAAATGATCGAAACGTTATGTTGGAATCAAATTTCATGACAACTGAGGCCCCCAAGACAACTTGTAAGCCTAATGATCGTAATTAAAATGCAATTAGAACATCAAGGTGTAAAAAGTTAATGTAAAGATTTTCCGTTATTTTTACTAAACCTAAGCTTATAGCTGGTTGGTGTCTCAGAACAACACATTAGTATGAACAGAACAACGGCCATTATTATCAAATTTACTAATTTAATAAAACTGATATCAGTAATAATTTTTCGATTGCCGATCGAATAAAGCAATATCGGAAACAAGTTTAAAAACAGGAAAAATCATCTATTACGAAGGAACGATTAAATTGAATGAAAACTGTAGCAATAAAAACGTTGCAGATAAAATCAAGTGGATCATGTGCCGATCCCAAGACCGCAGCATGGAAGGGTGAACCTCGGTGCACAAACACAACAGCTGATTGACTGTAATACGCGCAGAGAGGTCAAGCGCTCTCTCTCTCTCTCTCTCTCTCTCTCTCTCTCTCTCTCTCTCTCTCTCTCTCTCTCTCATGCAATTATGCGCATCGCTCTGATATGTAACGTACGCAGGATTTGACAACACCGTCTCTCCAGTGTTACCATAGGGGAATAACTGTCCCAAATAGAAACAAAGTTATATAAGCATTAGGACAATAAAAACACTGTTTTTCGCTTTAACATACCCCAAACAGACAAATACAGTACACTCTCACTAATCCGGCAGATATCAGACCAGGGTAGTGGCGGATCAGTGGAAATGCCGGATTAATGGATGGTTCGGCATAGAAAAAACGGATCTAAACGACAACAGGTAGCGTATATTGTACATAATGGTAAAAAATGAAAAAACTTCCACACCTGATTAAAATATCGAATTAAAGATATAGTAAATCATCTTCTATTTTTTCATAAAATTATACAAATTATTTTTATGTTTATAATTTAGTCAAACGTAGGAAAAAATGAAACTCGCAGAGTAAAGTACAGTACTATTCAACTGGAATGAAAAAGCTGTCAATATTCTTTTGTTTTTTTTGGCTTCAAGCGACACTTTTCTTTTTCTTGCAGTTTTTTCAACACTAGAATTTCACAAGCAGACACACCATTTTCTTCAGCCCACTTAAAAGAAGTTGTGAAGGTGTCCCCAGCCATATCAGGGCGTACTGTATGAACAGTTGTTGCTGCTTCCCCTTCTTCCTCCTCCACCACCGCTTCTCTGGTCACCACATAAACTATTTCATCGTCTGTCATAAACTTTTTTTTTATCTTCGTCACCCGCCAGCCACTCGTTTACGTCGTTCGTCGTCAAATAATCTGTTTTGTCTACTACTGACGACATTTTGGACTCACGATCTTAAATTACGTAAACACGGGAAATAATTGCACACAAAAAAAAACTGTAAATAAACGGCACTGTACACAGCGAGGGACTAACGATGCAGTTGACATGTAAGGTTAGATTTGTTTCCCCCTCCACGCCGCCAGCGTCCGCCTGAAGACGCCGGACTACTGGAGGGGCCGGACTACCGCAGTGGCGGATTACAGAGTGTGTACTGTACCAAACGGTCGAGTTAAAACAGAGAACTCGCTTCGCTCGTTCAACTACAAACGGATACAAGTCTTCGGCTATCCACTGACTTGTAAATACGTTCCTACTGATTAAAAATAGAGTGGGTGCAAGAACCGGACCCAAATTATTCAATGTAACGCACCGCTGCTGTCTGTCTTTATCCATGTGAATGGCACAAAAAAGCAAATTATAATAAAAGTGAAGAAAATAAACTCAAGCATACGTTCTCGTATAATGCAAACACGCCACCGTAAATCATGACACAACGACAACGGGACACGAAGTTTGTAAACTAACGCAAACCCAAATCGATACGACATACGTATACTCTGTGTGTGTGTGCGTGTGTGTGTGTGTGTGTGTGTGTGCAATCAATATCGGCGCTCGTTAGCTCGTTATGTATGCGTGGACACGTAGGTAATGCACAGTGCTCCCTCACAACAGCGTTACTGTAAATCATCATTTCTAAAGATTACTTTTTCCGCTGTGTTAAGTTTACGGCGTGTACAGCTTACGTTTGGGTTTCTACAAGGTGCGCGCGGCGGCCAAAGGAAATTGAAAGGACACTTTACAACCAGTGGCGGATTATCCATAACGCTAGGGTATGCTGCAGCACCGGGCACCAGTGCCTCAGCTGTCAGACGGGGGCACCATCCATCCCTAAATCACAAAACCATTTTTGAAGATAATAAATGTGAAAAAACAAATGTCCTCAACCCAAAGTTGTGTGCACACTTTTCGACGATCTTCTAACGGAATTGAAGCACTTTGTGCCACGAGTAAAATTGCAAGAAAGAGGTTTTTTCAGATTGTTCGAACGAAGATGATAGAACCATGATTATACAGTTTGTCCGCTGTAGTATTAAACGTATTAAAAATATTAACTGGATTGTATAAGAAGAGTTTAGCGGGCTGTTTGGCCGTGGTCTACGGTAACCACACGTTTCGACAGTAGTGTGGCCCTGACGATAACAACCCACGTTCAGGAGGTCTTCTTTGAATTCCACTGATGATGGCAGCCAGTGATGCTGTCGAAACGTTTGGTTTGTCATTAAACCGTAGACCACGGCCAAACAGCCCGCTAAACTCTTCTTATACAACTGACACCGGCCATGAAAGCCTTACAACAATTTTATTAACTGGATTATTGTTAATAACATGATTGATGTATTTCTAAATATATATACACTGTTTATCGTCTGCGTTTCACGACTCCAATAGCTAACTGTGAATCTGAAAGAGCATTTTCTGTATTAACAGGCATTAAAGATATGTTGAGTTCAACTATGGGAGATGAGAGATTATTTCGTTAGCAAAGTTGAATATTGAAAGCGAGATACTTAAATCGCTCGATTTATAAGAAATTGTACAAGACTTCGTTACGGCAAAATCAAGAAAAAATGGCTCGATTAGTATTTTCTAAGCTTAAGTAGTAGTACTACGCTCAGTGTAATCATCATTTAACTAAATATTTGTTGTAATTTTAGAGTTCAATAAAATAACTGTTAACTTTCGAAATTGTGTACGCCACTTACATAAGTGTAAACAATGGATAAAATATTGAATTTGAATCAGTCTAATGGCAGCATAGGGCGCTTCTATTCCGCCCCTGTTTACAACCTCAAAAAGATCTATACAAGTACGCGCGTAGGCAACCCTTAGAGTGTATACAAGGTGCGCGCGAGGCAACATTTTGTTTACTTAATACGTTCTCTTATTTCAGTTCCGTCTTGTGACTTCTTCTAGTAGCTTTGTCACGCGTTTGTCACACAAGATCGTGAAACATTAAAATTTTAATTACAGTGAAACACAAATCAACAACAAAAACTGATTCACGTACACGCTACTTAAACGATGTACATGGAAGGCTTTTGGTATTACATATTTCCATCTTATTCGTTTAACTGCTGTTGAGTTATAGTTACTAAAAAACGTGGACTTTCTACTAATATACATAAACACTCACGTTTGGGATTACAGTATGTAATGTCATTGAAAGCCTAATTGAAAGCCAACGTGAGGAAATGGGTTTTGTGCAGGCCAACCTAATATAGATTAAATTTTATACCTGTATTGTACTTGTTTTGATTAAATATTTTTGTAGTGTTTTCTACAGTAAGACTCAAACTAAGAATATCCTAAAGGTACTGTAACAAAAGTGCTTATTTTAACGTATAACTTCGAATAATTCCATATTATTGGACCGTGAGGGAATTGGGGATAAGCTACCTTGAAGCTTTTGAGATATGGTGCTATAGGAGGGCCTTAAGAATACTGTGGACCGAAAGAGCGCCTAATGATTAAGTTTCGAAGAGTGTCGATGAAGGAAGATTCTGATTAAAGTCACTGCGGAAAGGAGAAGCGGTATGGTCGGTCACCTTCTACACCATTCAATCTGGTCCACCATATGATCGAGGGGAGTAGGGAAAGGGGTGGCTCACTGATGACAAACTGGAGAAAGAAGGTGTGTGGTTATTGAGAGACTGTTTACGGAAGGCAAGAAGAAATTGCAAGTCCACCAACCTCTAGGTAGAGGAGAAGAAGTATCCTAATGCGCCAGAGCTATAGAGGTCCTGGAACGCGAGACTTGCCATCGCATGAGTTGGCCAACTCACAATCTACACAGAACTGAACACTGCGCCGCTCTGCTCAATCGGGGACGTTGGCTGGCTTAATCAAGAGACCAAGGCACTCGATTATCCACATTCGCCATGTGCATACGATTACCGAATTAAGCTATGGACCGCGGTCAGTTACGACCGAGGTGGAAATGTGAACCCGGCCAGTTGTGATAGAAAATATCGTCCTATAAGCTACAGACACAGAGTGCATCTATGAAGAGATGAAGGCTCACGCAATCTGCTCCGACAGTTGTCTGGCTGTACAACGTTACGACCACTCAACTTTCTCTGTGCTATCGAAGAGTGAACTTTATGCTGTCGTAAGGAGGTGCCTATCGTTACTAACATTTTCATGTTATTAGGCTATTATAATAATACAGAAACTACCGTTATAATTCTATTTCTTCCTAACCTAACATAACCTAACCCAACCTGACCTAACCTAATGTAACATAAATATTGGAAAAACAGGTTACTATGAACAAGTTAGAGAATTGAAAACTGATTGAAGCCCGGAACAGGAACGTTTCTACTAGTTGCCACAGGTTCGGTCAGTTGTGACCGAGTGAAAGTGCGGGGCGCAACTCACCGTGTAAGAACATGTAAAAAGATCGTTTTGCCGCAACTGACGGAGACCACTTGCTGCTGCTGCTGCACTACTACTTGCACGCGACGTCAGTTATCTCTGAGTTTCCGGTACACTATCGGAGTTTCATACAGCCATGACGTTGGTTCAGCCTCGTAGTAGGTGACTCGCACGCGACGTTGATTCGCAAAACACAGGAGAACCTTAGTTTATCTATTTAAGGAACGAAGACTAGATTCCAAGATTCCAATAATACGTAAAGAAAAGTAGGCTTACCTACAACAAGGCTAGGGTCCGGGACTCGCGCAGTATTAAACCGTCCGCTCCGACGTCACTAGAAAATTTACAGCCGTCAAAAGTCTCCATTTTTAAGCATACGGCTGCTTAACGCTTGACAATTGATATTAAAAAATGCTCACCGTAGCACCAGACTGTACCGTACGTGTGACATTGTCACGTTAAACCGTTGACAGTTTCTGATAGTCGTTGACGTGTACAACAAAGTAGTGTTGTAAGGCAACTGTCTATCAACAAGTTTTCATGGCCATCTGGATATACGTATCTAGACACGGTGTCGCATCGTATGTGTGACACTGACAAGCCTACACTATCGGACCGTAAACACATTCTTTTGCAGACGAACGATTCTCGAGTTAACTGTAGGTCCATACCGCAACTACATATCCAGCGAGAGAACCTTTTCTGGCCAAGCGGCTTACCAGACGGCTTTTCATCTGGAAACGGGGAACAAATCCGCTGCCTATCCCTTTGCCGAAATTTTGAACGTTCTCTAGTAGGAGGCCGCTGTTCGTTTGGTCGTACGACGACGAGTTGTTACCGTATAGCTCTCCCACAGGGGTGGGGTGTTCGATTGCGTCGAAGAATATCCTCACCCCTTCTAATAACATCGATTGCGCTTGCGGCCGTTAAAGAGGAATCGTCAACTGCGCCGACGGTCAGTTCTCTGCATACCTGCATGGCGGCGTGCGTACGAGCACATTTGCACTATTGACAGATCTGTTAGACTTTTTTTTTAACATTATAACGTGCACTGTAGTCGACTGTAGAAATTGCTAGAATGGGCACCTCCTGAAAGAAGAAACAGAGGAAGGCTAAGAAAGATTTCAATAAGGAATGCAAAGACACACAGAAATATCAAGGAGCGTGATTACAAAGACCGTAAGGCGAGGGTGGGGAGCTAGAATGCGAAAAACGACTTTAAATGTTGTTAGACAATCGCAGTAGGCCAAGCCTACACAGAGAACGAATATGTGTATTACGTTTACAGAATAATTAATTTTACTCTTTATGAATCAAAAGCAAAACTGATCTAACCTAACAATTTAATACGCCAGAGAGTAATATATTCGGTACAAAATTATTCTCGATTAGTAATTTACACCACTCGCATCTGACCTCAGATTCCGATGAGCTTGTGTTGTCTTGTAACCTACACATCCTGAACGCCTACGGAAAAATTCAGTGACAAGCACAAAACCAATCAATTGTTAAACTTTCATATGACTTTTCACATAATCAAATAATAACATCACACCACGGCTGATGGTAACGTATTCGAAACAATCTCGATAAAAATCGTTGAATAGAGCTCTAAAAGTTACCCAAAGTAGGCCTACTGGAGAGAGTGAGTAATGCCTTGGCTTCATTCGTAGATGCAGAGATGTCCAGCCGCACCTCCAGATGGTGGGGGACGGAGAACACCTACAGGTAACTAACGCGGCTGGAGGGACCGAGTGATAGCCGGTATAGGCTGCCCCTCCTCAATTTGCCAACAAGTAGAGGTTAGGGAACCCTCTTGCCCTTTGTTGGTTAACAGCGCAGGATGTGGGAGGCACGGAGAAACCACTGAATGTGGGAGGCAAGGGAATATCTCAAACAAGGATACTGGTCCGACAAGGGAAACAGGGAAACACAGGCCACTTTAGCCAGGTAGAGAGTCAGTTAATGGGAGTTAGTTATTGACATCAGTTAATATGTTTAGTACATATTATTTACTAAATCCTCTAAAGTAAGGATTAACTGGACAGATACTTAAGGCCTATATATACGGCAGGAACTGAATATTATGAATATACTCGACAGGTTGCCCAATATCGGCCCAAAACGGTTGGAACATCTTACACCCGCTGACACTCGGTCTCCAGTGCTGTTTGGGCACCTGTAGATGTTTCCCGTCCTCCAACACTGACAACAACTCTAAAACCAACGAGTAAAGCAAAACGCCTGTAAGTTCCACACTATGTTGGCTCTCGCCACACATTTCTATGGGTCTGAGAACTGGACTTTAACGACATCCTAGGCCAGTCATATTCAAGGGCCGACAAGAGATTTATCAGGCCCACGGAAGGTTATACTCTTCAAGATGGCAAAAGAAATGTCGATGCACGGCAGGAGATGAATATTAGGAGTATACTCGATAAGATCGCCCAATATCGGCTAAAATGGTTAGAACACATTAACCAAATGGATGACTGTCACAACCGCAAACTACTATTGAATTGTAAGCCTAAAGAGCGGAGAGCTATGCGATGTCCGAATAAACGTTGGAGTTACCATCTCTAGTCTTGTCTGGTTGGGACCGGAACAAACAATTTTTGTCCGTTTCTTAGGCTTTCGGCATAATTATTAAAATTATTATCCGGGCTGTAATTACAACTGCGGTACTGTGGGACAGATGTACTTTGCCACAGTACTGTGGCTGTACTAACGTACATCTTGACAGTTTTTTGAAGTCCTTGCACCGAAGACAACCCCCAGAGATGTGGCCGAAACGTCTGGTCGAGGGATTGATACCTATCGGAATGAAGAATTTGGAAGACCATGGCCTTACAGCCCGGATAATAATTTGCCACCATTTTTTTGGTTGAAGATGATGATGGCTTTGTAGAAACTCTACAAATCTGACGTTCGTTTCTAGCTTTTGTTTTGTGTCGGATAAGTGCCAAACAAAAAGCTACACCTACAATACAAACCATTGTAACTCCTGATAAGTGTGAATAGAGCGTCATAGTGCTTGTTTGAAACAACCTACGAAAACGTTCGTCAAAAGCAGCGGTAAAAATTGAGGATTAACAGCAACCCTCCCGGTTTCGTGTGGAAGCACTAAAACATTCCGACTGTTCTACAGAGTTAGTTGTATACAAGCTCGCGCGCGCATGCACGACTATATTCACAACCCCCGTCGTCATCGGTGTCAAACGTACACGTGTCTGTTTACTGTGGATAGAAGACGCAGCAAATCCCGCTTTCTGGGATAAAGTGCTCGGGGGGGGGGGGGGGTGAATCACAAAGTTATGTGTGCACGCCAAGGTTAATATAATTTTATCTTTTCCTTACACGCACACGCCGCCCCATTCCTTTGAATTGACTTTCACTTCTTCTCCTCCCCTCCCCACCATCGTACCACTTCTTGTGCCGTTCAATAAAGGCAGCTGGATGAAACACACACACACACACACACACACACACACACACACACACACACACACACACAACTCTGTGTACAACTGAGATAGCATCAGCAGTAGTATATAACGAGTATTTTATTGCTTTCTGTAAGAGCGAGAGTTGGTTGCCAACACGCACAACAAGTGACGCAGAAAACGGAAGAATGAAATAGAGACGAACAGACGAAGGTAGACAAACTGGAGGTGCAAGCGCGCGTCTGTGCTTTTAATTGATCAAGTAGTAGTAGTAGTAGTAGTAGTAGTAGTAGTAGTAGTAGCAGTAATATAAATAATAATTAGTGCTGGAAGTAGATTAGAATATTTTAGCAAATAGATTTTTCACAGGAAATATGTGCAGGCCTATGGTGCAACTTAAACCCTGAATACAAATATTTGTTATCGTAGTTAAATTCCCTCGAAATGATAGTAGTAGCAGCAGCAGTAGTAGTAGTAGTAGTAGTAGTAGTAGTAGTAGTATAAATGTAAATGTAAAAAATAAAAAATATTTTTACTATTTTCTTCACAAAAAAATTGCTTTTAATTACGTTAATAAAGATAAGTATTTGTTTAGATAATTTTATCCTCTTCAAAATGACACCCCCCAAAAGGTCGTAGGACTTCTAGTTTTTCTGGAATGTTAATTTGAAAAATATTTCAAAAACGTTGCTAAGAAAATTAAAAATTTCAAATTTTAGTACTAAAAACATTTTTCCCAGTTACAAAATTTTGCCCTTTATTTAGTGCAACAATAAATAATAAAAAAATATGAATACATTAATAAGTTACAAAACAAACATTTTCGCAATTTTCAGTAGACTCCCCTTAAGGGATACTGCGGGTAAAAAATGGTAGTAAAAAATTTTGAAAAAATTGTAACCACCAAATTATGAGAAAATTTTTCATGTGAAGAGCTTATCTCAGCTTTAAAAAACAAAATGTGTAAATCTGGTTTTATTTAATAATAAATGTTTTTCATGCAAAATAATGACAGACATCTGCAGCTCACAGCGCTTACTAGTAATAATACTACAAATGAAAACAAACGTGTCCATGTAGAGGTCAGTTGACTATCAGCCAACAACTCAGTAAACACGCTGTGAAGTGTTTAAAAGGCATGCGTGTAAACATTCTACCCAAACACTTCGCATCGTGCCATATGTGGATTATTATTGGGCTTCAGATACGATAATCAACCAAAGCGATAACCACTATCAAATACATTCGTTAACCGATAACGACAGATTAGAGCAAAAGTTACAGGAGCTTTCGTTTGGGCAAAATTTGTAGGTTCGTGTCAAATATTTACGTTTGACATTCAGGAAGTCCTAGAAAGTAAAAACGTTTAATATGAGAACATTTCCTCCTCTAAGTGTGCTATTCTAACAGGCATTTTAAAGGTCTTTTAAATGTTATTTTTAAATAAATTATTAATCATACCGCTCTTTCTACAGTGCAGGCAGATTTTCGGATTCCGACAACCGATGCCGACCGGCGCGACAGACAGTCACCTGTGTCACTACCTACGAGAAGACACCTGTGTATCTTGCATTTATGCTCTGTATGACGGTGGTTGGCGTGGGGACCCTTGGCCTACCTGCTGCCTCTCCCCCATTGCAATACTTCCGCCCGGGCTCGACAGCAGCTAATTGTCGCCTGAGTCACCTCACTGTGCGTCCAGTATGAAACAATTTTTTTTGCCTCGCCCAATACTGGTAAAATTTTGTTATATTTGAAATCAGCGAAATAATACGATGAAAATGACACCAAACACGACTAAAAAATATTAAATTTTAAGGTGTTTCAAGGTAAAAGCTCAACAACTACTTTAATACACATCTTCAGTGCATAGTGCTCAAAGAATAAATTTAAATGAAAAATACGAATACTTGTTTAATTGCTTTGTTTGATTCTTTGATTGAAAAAGGAACACACATAATATTTCGTGTTTAAGCGCTGGTAGTGGACAGAGACTTCCTGTTCATTTCCAATAATGGGGTTGCTATGAGTCATCTCGTGACTAGTGCTGCTTGGTATTTATGACTCAGCCTCATCCCTTCTTCAGTTGCTCACAAACAGTTGAATAGTTTAGTGTCTACTGTTCGTCGCTACTGTCGTAAACCCGAACTGTATAATCTCGTCAAGCTGCACAAGCCCCAACTGACTTCTTATGTCATTGACAAGAAAGCATCTGAGCTTGGATTTCGGGTTATTCGGCTTCCACCTTATCATTGTAATTACAATGCTACTGAGTTGGTCTGTGCTCACTTGAAGAATTATGTCAAACAGCGCAACACAACATTCAAACTGGACGATGTGGAAACTTTGTTTTCTGAAGCTTTAAACTCCTACCAAGCAGATTCGTGGAAAAACTCCGTTAAACAAGTAAAGAAAGAAATGGATGATGATTTGGCTGAGTGAAGGACTTGATGACCGCAGTGTCCAGGAAATGACCATCAACTTGGCGCCAGGAGATTCAGATGATGCCGACAGTAACTGGTGGAACTCTGACGAGGAAGAAGACTTGGGAACATCTCCATTGGAATAGCTGTTTTAATGTGAGTAAGTAGACTTGGTATATTTATTTAGTGTTTTAATTATTTTTTTGCCTTATATTTCAAAGGTCAAAATGTTTGAGAAACGTTGTTCGAAAAGATATTATAAAAATATAGTACTATCTAAAAAAAATATCAAAGTAGGGTACTATTATGAGCTAAGTCATAATAGTAAAAAAAGATTAGTAGAACAAGTGTATTTCATAAGCTAAGTCATAACTGGTCTTATTTAGAAATAATTATTTTCAGAAAGATGTTAGCAAATGTTTGTTTTTTTCATAGGTTCTCTGGTGACTCGGATCGATTTCGTTTACCAGCATCAATTTTGACCTGCTTTATTACAATCGCTAGCATAAGTCATTGTAAATATGTAAAGTTATTGTAAATTAAATAATACAAATACAGTCATTGTAATTATTCAGTCATTGTTACTTTATAACGCCCAATTTTTAATATTCCTTAGTCGTGTTTGGTGTCATTTTCATCGTATTATTTCGCTGATTTCAAATTTAACAAATTTTTACCAGTACTGGGCGAGGCAAAAAAAAATTGTTTCATACTGGACGCACAGTGAGGTGACTCACGCGGAAATTAGCTGCTGTCGAGCCCGGGCGGAAGTATTACAATGGGGGAGAGGCAGCAGGTAGGCCAAGGGTCCACACGCCAACCACCGTCATACAGAGCATAGACGTGAGCTCGTATAGTGGCAGCAGGTACCGGTACACGCGCGCAGGTAGTCTGACTCATACAGTTTCCCGGAATGAAACCAGTCCATACTTCTATCACAAACCAGCGCCGAGTCGGAGCGTTCTGCACGTGTTTGTTTTCTTCATTTGAATATCAAAAGTTTTAATGAAACCTGAAATTTGAGGCAAGAGACTTGAGGAATATTCCAGCCAGGTCACTGTAGATCCCTGTTGGCAAGATATACAGGGTGTATAACGTGTTTTTAGGTTAGAAGTACAATAACTTTGTTAAATGATTAATAAATGCATGAAAATTAAAAACAAAACTTGTAAAGAATTTAATTCTGAGAAAAATGGTCTAAATAAAGTCAATAAATATCAACAAAAAATTCCAATTTTGGTTAAAAACAATACAATACGTTTTTAGGCAAAGATTTTTCTGTTTTACGTTGGATATTATGAAAGTTATGGAAGATACAGTTCTGCGACCTGTTTTATTCGATTTCTCAGGTCAAAAACCATAAGAAACAACAGAATTCGCCCCTTAATTTACCTTCCCAGAATTTTAGAAAGTCTTCATTTACCGAAACCCGGGTGAAATCTTTCGCTAGCCGTAACTCGCTTACAAAGCGTTTCCGGACATATGTTTATATGAACTTTTTTTCTTCTTTTACACTATAGAAGCATTTCTCAAATTATTTCCCTCTCCTCCCGGGACACCCTGTATAAAAGGAAACGTGTGTTGCAGGTATGCCGATAGAGATTAATTTCGTGAACACCGATTCTCTATAGTTCCAGTTTTAAGCTAAACCTTCAGAAGCAATGAGTAAACACATAGTTTCTTCACTGCTTAATTCCATGACTACTGACTGAATCTGTACTGTTTAGCCGCCTGTACTCTGCCTTAACTATACGACCCTACCTGCGATTGTCGGAGCCGGTTATCGGAATCTGCAACCTGCCTACGGTCTACGCGCACTCTAAACACTGAAGAGTCTAAAAAATGCCATTATGGTCCTCGTCGACCAGTAGAAGAGAAAATGTGACTATGTATCAGAGGGTATAAGGTACAACACTCCTCTAGCCCTTGGTGTGGCAAACCACCCGTAAAGGCGGACAAGCCTATCAAAGTCAACGGCACAGGATGCGTAAGACAAGGAGAAACCACCGCATTAAAGACTCTTGCTCCCATTGGACTATGCTCTTAGGTATCTTGAGAAGCATCTTGGTTGGTGTATGTAAATTGTGTAGCAATGGTCTCCAGCTAAATATCACACGGAACCTATCAGGACGGATTCTGTGACTGGACCGAACGTTGACCATCCAGGTTATGGAAGAACAGCGCAACGTGAGCCCCCTGGCTTGCAACACCAATCTTCTCCAACCTCTCCTGTCCATTGCCATCTCAATGTAACTCCTCACATCCATTCTTCTGAGATCTTCTAGCCCATCATCAAACCGTCTTATCCTACGTCGGCTCCTCTTTCTGCTTTTATAGACTTGCGCCATCAGGATTTTCTTTGGCATATCCAGTTCATACATCCGCTCCAGCCGTTGTATTCGTTGAGCCGTTACGGATCTTACGATGTCCTCATGCTTCAGTAGATCAACTATCTCCTGTTTATTTCTTATTCTCCATTCGTCATCTTCTTTAACCGGGCCATAAACACGCCGTACGATCTTTCTTTCAAACGTTCTCGGTGTTTCTGGTTGCTTTTTATGTTGATGTCCATATCTCGGCTCCACAACCGGTCTGTTACATGTTAATGTCCATGTCTCGGCTCCACAACCGGTCTGTTACATGTTAATGTCCATGTCTCGGCTCCACAACCGGTCTGTTACAAATTTTTACTTTTGTTTACGACTCCACGGCGTTGCCAGTCGCATGGCACCTGAGGGATTGGGAGACCCTTACTATCACACACACAAACGCAGCTGGGGTATGAATCATCTAGTGGGACGTCCAGTAGGTAACTGCAACTTTTATAATATGGATTTTTTAACAAACGAGCTTAGCGTATTAGTAATCTCCATACAATTTTAAAGAAAATGACACCAAACACGACATGGTTGTGATATATTTTAGATGTCAACTAAGTCTAATTTAATATTCATTTCTACTTTAGAAATTAGTGTTTCGCTAATATTATTTAATTTGCAAAATACTCATATTTATCGCAATTACGTGTTCTTTGGACTCATTTTCTTACAATTTCACGGAGATTACAAAAATTATAGTTTAATTTAGATTACAAGCTAAATTAAAAATTTTTATAGTTTTGAATTGGACCGTCTACTTATACCTGAACCGCCTGGGTCGTGCCTGGCCGGTTGTGAGTACGCGTGCGAGAGTATAAGGGTCTTCTAATCAATTAGGTGCAATTCGGTTTGGAACACCCTGTAATGAGTTCGCTTCTCGATAATATACTGTTGGCATAATACGCCCTATTTCCTGTACACGGAACGAACGGTTCAGCATCGAAAATATTAACAAATACAACTGCCTCTAGTGTGTCAGGATTGTTTCCACGTAGTCCTGCACAACAATATCTCTGTTCCCTCGCCACTGAAGACGGCGTGTAGCGTGGTACGGCCCAACGGCTCCGGCCGTTAGAGCTTGCGTTCGTTCAAAACTGTTTACGTTTTAAATTCTGTTGACGTAAATTTAAAACAACACAATTTGCATAAAAATATAATTTAAACAGGCCTATACAAAGGAAACTGATCGGCCGTACTCATTACGTATAAACAATATGCGACGAAACGAGCGAGCCATCTGAATCTTGCAAAAAAAAAAAACACTAAATTAATTTTAAAAAAACATTAACAAAAAATTTCATTTGCTTGTATTTACGACGCGACAGGTTTTTTATTACGAGCATAATTTTTACTACGCATTTCATTAACAGATTGGCTAACAAACAAAAATATAAAACTGATTTTCAACTTTCAGTAACATTATATTCCAGATATTTTATGCTGAACGCTATTTTAGCTATTAAAAAAAAAAATTATTCCGTGGACTGCAGCCACTTTGCTTAAACGAATACGTATTAAATGTTACTCTCAAAAATACAAATAGGCCTAAACGGAGTGTGTTTTGTAAACAAACACAGGTGACCCATAAGTAATAAAATGTTTTGTGATGTTCCGTCACTGGCTAGACACAATTTGAAAACGTTTGTGTCAACTTCTGGACAAAACATATTGTCATTAAGACCTGTATACGGGCAATACATAAATAGTATACATATAATGAGTGGTTTTGTGTGTGTGTGTGTGAGACACGCGCGTTTTACATAAAGGTAAATTGTATGTATGAAACAGATATTATTGAACGAGCGAAGCGAGTTCTCAGTTTTAACTCGACCGTTTGTCTGTCTATCTATTTGGGGTATGTCTCAAGATAACTTTTGAATTCATCAACCGATTTTCGTAAAACTTGGCATACGTGTCCATACGTTTACCATACAGAACCCGCCTGTTTTTAACACTGACCCCCCCCCCAAACAGGGGCGGGAGGCAAAAATGTGACGCGCTAATAATAGTGAAAAACCGCATAAGCCAATGAGGAGTATCAAATTAAAGAGAATTTTAACGAAAATCTGAATATAAAGTTCACTTTTGTGATACCCCACATGAATTTTTGTGGTTTTATCAAAGTTTTCACCAATTATTGGGCCCTGACGTTGAATTTTTAAAAAATAAACATTTATTCAGATTGTGGTTAAATTGCCTTTAATTTGATACCCCACATGGCCTTTTGCATTATTTTCACAACTTTGACCCCCTCACATTTTTGCCTCTCCCCTATTTTTAGAAGGATCAATGTCACAACAATACAGTTCTCTAGGGGGAACGTGAAAACCAGGGTAAAAACTCGTATACCAGTTTTTACGAAAATCGCTTCGTGCATTCAAAAGTTATCGTGAGATATAAGTTACTCCAAACAGACGACACACAAACAGGCAGGTCGAGTTAAAACTGAGACTAGCTCCGCTCGTTCCAATAGTGCCCAGATTTGTAATTAACAACCGTTAACAGTTTAATTATAGTTTGCTATAATATTAATAATAGTAGTACCAACAATTCTACATGCGCGCCTGCACACACACACACTCACATGCATCCATTTATTTCTATATTCAAAAACTTTTTGCTACAGATCTTTTTTTGATATCTAAACTACATAATACTATACTAGCATACAATCAATCTTTATACTTGGAACATGTTTCTAACATTAGGCAGTATCTGAGTTCAAAGTAATTTTTTGATGACTTCAACACCTCAAAGCATAAAAAAAAAAAATAAATAAACATTAATAAATCCAATTTAACCACACACACGAATAAAAAAGGACACAAAATTCCCAGACATCAACAACATGACACTAACAAAACGTATTCCACACAAAGGCACTATAATGATTCTTTGGGAGAACCTACAGATATGTAAATATACAAAAAAAAAAAACAACTTAATACCGGAACAAATACAAATCAACATAAAACACGGCACAATTTTTAAAACACTAATACTGGAATACTCAAAGAGCGAAGTTATACACCATATGTTATCGCAGTAATACTAAATAAGACTCGATCAACAAGAACTAACCAAAATCCAACAGCAGCAACCAACCACCACGTAGATATCTCAGTAGATTGAAAACAACATGGTTGAGGATGAGCATACTACTTATTGCTCGAAACATGTTCAAATTAAGGGAAAACATCGTGGTTGTATACTAGTATAGTTTAAGTAACCACATACACACGGCTGACGATACACACACACACACACACACAAAATTTATTATCGACTTATAATTACTTCTGCAAGTCGTTGATATAATTTTTTTAATTATCCTGGCGTACACTGATAGTATCAGTATCTTCAGAAGATTATAAAAATGAATTAACAATAATGTAAATGATTCGATTTAAATAAAAAAACTAACGAATAATAATCCTCTGAAGATACTGATACTATCAGTAAACGTACGTCAGGACAATTAAATATAATATCAGCGACTTGCAGAAGTAATTATAAGTCGATAATCAGTAATACTGTTCAAGAATACTGCAAGAAACTCATTGAGTTAACTTAAAAATAATATGTGTGTGTGTGTGTGTGTGTGTGTGTGCATTGAGCATTAGTTAAACTGTATTATTTCTCTGTTTTCTTTTTATTTACAATACACTAAATATAAACATACTGACTTTCATAAACAAGTATTCGAATTTTTATAACCCTGACGTACATTTCACAATAGATTGTTTCGCATCTTCTTCGTAGCTTTTATGATTATTATTGTAATAACAACAGTAATATGCAGATCTACCACACAAACGGTACAATAATAATACGATTCTGACGTAACGATGACGATGATCACAAGTCCACTGCACACCGACCGTACACAATGAGACAACGTCACCAAATGACAATACTGTACACAGAGACCGCTCTACAACCGTTACAAAGTCCACAACAACAACAAAGTTCAGACAGTTTGCGTCATTCTCATTGTTTACAACCATCACTCACTAGTAATGTTAACCAAATCGTATGGGTGCATTTTTTATGAGTTCCCGCGTCCTACATACAAGCTCACTGCATGTCAAACTTTACATTGTCACAAAACCACTTGTTCCTTTGTTAAATTTGGTAAAACACACCTGTCAGTAAAGTGCACTTCAACACTTCTGTTATGCACAAAAAACTTCGTTTATTGATAAAACAATTTATATCCGGGCTGTCTGGCCGTTTTCGACTGCTTTGTTCTGTCGTTGTCTAAATGTTTCGGCGGCCTTCTTCAGTAGAAAAATTTTTATGTTACCGCGTTCTTCAGCAGAATACTGAACTGTGTTACCGAGCCTATCTGTATTGTTATTGGCTCGCTTTCTACCCCTGTAACGGAGTGGTGCCCAACAGCCCGGATATACATTCTGTTATCATTGACTCCGGCCGTGATAGGTTACGTACGCTAATAAACTTTGCTTATAACCTTCAATCATAATCCGCTATCGGCTTTAGTCTTGTGAGTGTTGCGTAATACTTCCTTTGGCCAAAAGGATGACAGTCTGAAGCTTCTTTGGAGTCGTAACCTGTTGTTACTGTTCCGACACTGTCTGTGCACGAATCGGATTGACCTGTCAGCAAAATGACTATCGGTTTTAGTCCATGTGAATTCCGCGTTGTCACAAATAATATTCGTCGACAGCAGTTCATCGCTTTCGACCAATAGGAAGCGTTGGTGAATCGGATGTATGCCCTCTGGGACCGGAGGATGAGGATAAAAAGAATAAGAAGAAGAAGAAGAAGAAGAAGAAGAAGAAGAAGAAGAAGAAGAAGAAGAGGAGAAGGAGCAGAAGAAGAAGAAGAAGAAGAAGAAGAAGAAGAAGAAGAAGAAGAAGAAGAAGAGGGAGGAGGAGGAGGAGGAGGAGGAGGAGGAGGAGGAGGAGGAGAAGTTAAACCACAAGGTAGCCACCGACTTACCCTGCGATACGCTAGTTACGTACTCAGGGGATCAGGGGACATATTACTTACTAAACTGTTTATTTCTCGGTCTCTGTCTAAATATGCACAGGTTTTCTACCCCCAAACCCTATCTGGCGTTGTCAATCAACTCGCAACGAACGTTTCTCGATTCGGTCGATCACAAACGTCTGAGCGCGACGGAAAATCCTGAGCAGACAGTAATGGAAACAGAAATAAATAATGCCGACATGACAGCAACCCGGTAATATAGAATACAGTAAATAAATAAAATATCGAATGTACAGACTGACAATGACAACACGCGATGGCAGTGCCCATGCAAAACAAAAATAGCACCGGTCGATACGCGGTCACGAAATGCGGAAGTACTTACACGCGCGCCCCTCCCCCTCCGCAATTTTCCAAACTTATGAAAACACCTACTTGTAACTCGTTCTCTCTCTCTCCACACACACACTATAATGTCTTTATCTCAAGATATTTTCTTCCTATTTCGAACATGTTTCGGGAAGCCTTGTGTTCCCATCTTCAGCCTTCTTGACTTTTTGTCAAGAACTCAAGGCTTCCCGAAACATGTTCCAAATAGGAAGAAAACATATTGAGGTAAAGGGTAAAGTCATTATAATATATATTTTATATACATCAAGAAAAAGGACTGTAGCAGAAAGTGTTTGAATAAATATATATATATATATATAATATTTAAAATTTGTATTTACTTTACCACAAGATGTTATTTTTCCCTTATTTGGAACATGTTTCGGGATCCTTAGTGATCCCATCATCAGCCTTTCTAAGTTTGAATCTTGTGGAGTACCTGTGTGCTGGTTGGGTGTTGTTATGGCTTCCCATTGGTTTTTGGTTTTTAAAATGTTATTATTGTGTTTGATTGTGGTGTATATATTTGTATTTTGTGTATTTTCGATGTTGAGTGCTTTGAAAAGTGTATCATGTTTTGTGTTGATTTGTTTTTGTTCAGGTATTAGTTTGTTTTGTGTTTGTATATTTGTAAATTTTCCCAAATGTTCATTACGGTGCCTTTGTGTGGGATGTGTTTTATTAGTGTCATATTGGTAATGACTGGGAATTCATGTCCAGTGTTTATTCCACGTGTGGCCAATTAGATTTATATATTTCTGATTTATATAATTCCCAGACATAACCAACATGACACTAATAAAACACATCCCACACAAAGGCACCATAATGAACATTTAGGAAAATTACAAATATACAAACACACAACAAACTAATACCTGAACAAATACAAATCAACACAAAACATGATACACTTTTCAAAGCACTCAACATCGATAATACACAAAATACTAATACATACAACACAATTACATAAAACAATAATAACAATTTAAAAAACCAAAAACCAATAGGAAGCCATAACAACAGCCAACCAGCACACAGGTAGGCTACTCCACAAGATTCAAAATTAGAAAGGCCGGTGATGGGATCACTAAGGATCCCGAAACATGTTCCAAATAAAGGAAAAATAACATCTTGAGGTAAAGTAAATATAAATTTTAAATATATTATATACATTAAGAAACAGACTGTAGCAAAAAGTGTTTGCACACACACACACACACACACACACACACACACACACACACACACACACACACACACACACACACACACACACACACACACACACACACACACACACACACACACACACACACACACACACACACACAGCGTATTTTAAGAAGAAATAGAAATAATTTCAGGATATGTTCTGTCGGTAAAAATGAAGGAACCCTTTTTATATACATAGTTCAGAAACGCTTTTTTCGAATTACGAGAAGAGAAAAACTGAGCCCTGTTTTCGGGTAGCGGTCAGTTGCAACCCATTCGTATACCTAAAACCCGGTCGGTTTCGACCGAGGCGGAAATTTGAACCTGGTCAATTGCGATCAAAAATATCGTCCTATAAGCTACAGACACAGAGCGCATGTATCAAAGGCGCGTGAAGAGATTAGAATACTCACGCCTGGAATTGTAATGCGATAGGACTGTTTCCAGTAATGGCTATATAGGCCTACTGTTACGACCAGTCAACTTTGTGCTAACGCAGAGTGATGTTTACGCTGTCGTAAGGTGGTGCCGATCGCTACTAACATTTTCATGTTATTATACAGAAATTACCATTATAATTATATTCATTCTTAGCTCAACCTAATTTAACTTAAAGGCCCTGGTAAACGATCAAACAATTTGTCAAATTTCACGTGTTTGTCGAATTATTTGGCAGTATGCGGCTTTGTTTGACGTGTATGTCAAATAAAAACCGTGTTTGACGAGTTTGAGAGGCATTTTGGTTGACGGCAGATTTGACAAACAAGTCTGATGGTTTACGCTAGCGTTTGTCAGACAAAAGTTAGTTTCTTATCAGAGTTCCGACATGACGGACCGCGCGCAATCAGATGTTTCGGCGCGTAATGTGACTGAAAAGGAATTTTTACTGCAACATATGTGACTCAAGAATTTCAGGTCAGAATAGCGTCATTTTACAGTTGATACAGAATACAGGGTGGAAATTTTTCTCTAACCGAAACTGGAAAACAAAGCGCTTACGGATCTGCGGTTAGGCCTATACAAATTTTTTCCTTAATTTTTACTAATAGAACATATCCTGAAGTTAATTCCGTTTTTTTTGTGAAACACCATGTGTATATATGTACATAGTGTTACACCATGTGTACATGTGTACATAGTGTTACACCCTGTGTATATGTGTGCATAGTGTTACACCCTGTGTATATGTGTGCATAGAGTTTACACCCTGTGTATATGTGCACATAGTGTTACACCCTGTGTATATGTGTACATAGTGTTACTCCCAGTGTATATGTGTGCATAGTGTTACACCCTGTGTATATGTGTACATAGTGTTACACCCTGTGTATATGTGTACATAGTGTTTACACCCTGTGTATATGTGCACATAGTGTTACACCCTGTGTACATGTGTACGTAGTATAATGCAAGTACGGAACGTTCTCGAACAATAGAGATTGTCGTACGTTCTGCACGTTTCGCGGCTAGCCCAGCATGTGCGAGTTTCGTGAAACACCCGGTGTATATGTGTACATAGTGTTACACCCTGTGTATATGTGTGCATAGTGTTACACCCTGTGTATATGTGTGCATAGTGTTACACCCTGTGTATATGTATACATAGTGTTACTCCCAGTGTATATGTGTGCATAGTGTTACACCCTGTGTATATGTGTACATAGTGTTACTCCCAGTGTATATGTGCACATAGTGTTACTCCCAGTGTATATGTGCACATAGTGTTACACCCTGTGTATATGTGTACGTAGTATAATGAAAGTACGGAACGTTCTCGAACAATATAGATTGTCGTACGTTCTGCACGTTTCGCGGCTAGCCCAGCATGTGCGAGTTTCGTGAAACACCCGGTGTATATGTGTACATAGTGTTACACCCTGTGTATATGTGTGCATAGTGTTACTCCCAGTGTATATGTGTGCATAGTGTTACACCCTGTGTATATGTGTACATAGTGTTACTCCCAGTGTATATGTGTGCATAGTGTTACACCCTGTGTATATGTGTACGTAGTATAATGCAAGTACGAAACGTTCCCGAACAATAGAGATTGTCGTACGTTCTGCACGTTTCGCGGCTAGCCCAGCATGTGCGAGTTTCGTGAAACACCCGGTGTATATGTGTACATAGTGTTACACCCTGTGTATATGTGTACATAGTGTTTACACCCTGTGTATATGTGTGCATAGTGTTACACCTTGTGTATATGTGTACATAGTGTTACTCCCAGTGTATATGTGCACATAGTGTTACACCCTGTGTATATGTGTACGTAGTATAATGCAAGTACGGAACTTTCTCGAACAATAGAGATTGTCGTACGTTCTGCACGTTTCGCGGCTAGCCCAGCATGTGCGAGTTTCGTGAAACACCCGGTGTATATGTGTACATAGTGTTACACCCTGTGTATATGTGTACATAGTGTTACACCCTGTGTATATGTGTGCATAGTGTTACACTCTGTGTATATGTGTACATAGTGTTACACTCTGTGTATATGTGTACATAGTGTTACACCCTGTGTATATGTGTACATAGTGTTACACCCTGTGTATATGTGTGCATAGTGTTACACCCTGTGTATACGTGTACATAGTGTAATGCAATTACGGAACGTTCTCGAACAATAGAGATTTTCGTACGTTTTGCACGTTTCGCGGCTAGCCCAGCATGTGCGAGTTTCGTGAAACACCCGGTGTATATGTGTACATAGTGTTACACCCTGTGTACATTGTTACAACACAAAAAGCCACCCCAATACCAGAAAAAAAACTACAATGAATCAACTATATTAAATGAATGACAATAAAATGACTATGACGCGACAAACGACTATGACCCAACCCAAGTGATTGACCCAATAAAAGAAAATAAAATGAGAAGGTATATGAAAAAGACACAAACAAATAATAAAGAAAATAAAATGAGAAGGTATATGGTAAAGACACAAACAAACAATAAAATAAAATAAAATGAGAAGGTATATGAAAAAGACACAAACAAATAATAAAGAAAATAAAATGAGAAGGTATATGAAAAATACTAAAACAAATAATAAACGTAAATGATAAATATTAAAATCAAATAAAGTAATATCATATAACGTACACTAACCAAAGAAATAGATATTAAATGTTATGAATAACTATATAATGATAAGAGAATCAGAACATGAAACTTGTTAACAGTATAACTAATAATTGTGAATAAAACAAGAAAAACCCAGAAGTGAGAGATAGGTAGGGAGTGAAGGTGACTAAGTGAGTAAAGAGAAATCAATATTAGGGAATAACCACTAGTAACACTCAAGTACCATAAAAAAGTGCAAAGTGCCAGTGTAAACCCAAAATAAATAGAAAACCCAACAGACAGGCATAGACACCTAAGACCAGTGATTAACACTAAAGTTTAATGGTGAAAAATAAATAGTGCATAGTGTATATGTGTGCATAGTGTTACACCCTGTGTATATGTGTACATAGTGTTACACCCTGTGTATAAGTGTACATAGTGTTACACCCTGTGTATATGTGTGCATCGTGTTACACCCTGTGTATATGTGTGCATAGCGTTACACCCTGTGTATGTGTACATACTGTTACACCCTGTGTATATGTGTGCATAGTGTTACACCCTGTGTATATGTGTACATAGTGTAATGCAATTACGGAACGTTCCCGAACAATAGAGATTGTCGTACGGTCTGCACGTTTCGCGGCTAGCCCAGCATGTGGGAGTTTCGTGAAACACCCTGTGTATATGTGTACATAGTGTTACATCCTGTGTATATGTGTGCATAGTGTTACAGCCTGTGTATATGTGTACATAGTGTTACACCCTGTGTACATGTGTACATAGTGTTACATCCTGTGTATATGTGTGCATAGTGTTACATCCTGTGTATATGTGTACATAGTGTTACACCCTGTGCATATGTGTACATAGTGTTACACCCTGTGTATATGTGTACATAGTGTTACACCCTATGTATATGTGTACATAGTGTTACATCCTGTGTATATGTGTGCATAGTGTTACATCCTGTGTATATGTGTACATAGTGTTACACCCTGTGCATATGTGTACATAGTGTTACACCCTGTGTATATGTGTACATAGTGTTACACCCTATGTATATGTGTGCATAGTGTTACACCCTGTGTATATATGTACATAGTGTTATGCAATTACGGAACGTTCTCGAACAATAGAGATTGTCGTACGTTCTGCACGTTTCGCGGCTAGCCAAGCATGTGCGAGTTTCTGCCAAGACCGCGCTCAAATATCCTAAAGAGTTTTCGAGAGCTTGTTAAAGACTCATATTATGAAACATTAGTCTGGAATCCTGCAGGTATAAATAGGCAACAGCTGCCGCTTAGTTTTTAGTTTACGTCGGGCGATTTACTCAGTGCGTCTCAAATGGTTATTAGTGAAAAGTGCTTATTGTGCGGAACTTTGTTATTTGACATTATTATTGCGTGTGGGCAAATTTACAACTGAATTATTGTACGAGTATAATCTTGTTGAATAACTTGTTGGTAACAAATTGTTACTTGTAACTCTAATTTTCTCAGATAACTCCCTTCCACCCTTTACAGCACACTGCTCTCTGTTACAGACATTGGAAATACTTGGAATATATAAGGGTTCTATGTCCCTTCTTCTTAATACTTCAAATAATCTAGTGACTGGAACAGTATCATAAGCCTTCTCAATGTGTATGAAATGGGTGCTTAAGTCGTAACACAAAAATAAAAATAAATGGGACACTTATCAGACCGGTCGTTACTTATGGAGGTTAGTCATGAACACTAACAAAAAAGGAACAGGTAACACTAGGAAGCCTTGAAAGAAAGATTGTAAGACGTGTTTATGGCACGGTTAAAGAAGATGTGGAATGGAGAATAAGAAATAACCAGGAGATAGATGAGCTATTGAAGCATGAGGACATTGTAAGATTCGTTAAGGCTCGACGAATACAGTGGCTAGGCCGCCCAGAGCAGTTGGATAATTAATCAGCGTATGACAAAGAAAATTCTGAGGGTGCAAGTCTATAAAAGTAGAAAGAGGTGCCGACCTAGGATAAGATGGTTGGATGATGTGCTAGAAGATCTCAGAAGAATGGATGTGAGGTGTCTCACTACGCATCTGCAATAAATACTGCACATCTTATTTTACTAAGTCTGTGTGAGAGATACCACTCTAATTTCCAAAGATCGACGATTTTCGATCCTTCTTCACACCGCAGTGTATATACCGAATCATCCTGAGTCGCCTTCATAATTTCTTATTTTTCCCCGGACTAGAGTTTATAATCAGCAGTGTTCGGTTTAATAAGCGTTCATCGCGTCTTTCAACGAGTGTTAATACACAAACGACTTATTTGCCACGTGCAAGACCTATGGACTTTGCAGTTAATCACATTTGTTTAATCTGTTACAGACATTGGAAATACTTGGAATATATAGGGGATGCATTCCCCTTCTTTTAAAACTTCAAATAATCTAGCGAGTGGAACAGTATCAAAAGCCTCCTCAATGTCTATAAAAATTAAATGAGTTCTTAGGTTCCGTGTATGAGTTATTTTTTTTTTATCCTAGCATAGATTCTCAATATATGTCTGCAATAAATACTGCACATCTTACATTACTAAGCTAGTGTGACAGATCGTTGAGAGATACCACTCCAATCTTCAGCACTGTCCCAACACCGATGGTCTTCTTTCCTTTTTCACACCGCAGTGTATACACCAAATCATCCCGAGTCGCCTTCGTAAGTTCCTTAATTTCTTATTTTTCCCCGGACTAAAATTTATAATCACCAGTGTTCAGTTTAATGAGCTTGTTCATTGCGTCTTTCAACGAGCGGTAATAAACACACGATTTATTTGCCGCGTGCAAGACCTATGGACTTTGTAATTAATCACCTATCTTGTTAATCACTACATCGATGTTGAAGTATCATGCACAGACAATGAAGATGATTGTTCAGCGTGAAATCCTAGTGTAGACGAAAACAAGGCCGACGTGTCTATAACGTGTTAGTCTGATTTATCGCTGACAGCTTTGCGTGACGGCGGCTAAGCCGATCTGAACCGAACAGGCCACGACGGAAAACCTGGCGGTGTTGAATCCTCGGATCACTGAGCCACACGATATCAGTGAACTACATTGACATTACTACATTTTAATGGTCACCGTCATCAGGCTACTGTTGGCTTATATTTCCTTCATAACCCGGTGTTTTCACAATCGTCCAAAGTATCTCGGGAGTACAATTACTTGGTTTGTATTTCGCTATTATATTGTTATTATTTCCAAGCACAGAGAATATCAACTGTCCACGTACATAGCTTCGATAGACCTTGGAAAGGTATTTGACAGAGTACATAGGGGCAGGTTGTGAAAAAAAAAACAGCAAAAAAAGAGATCCCACAACACCTCATTACGGCCATACAAACCCTTTATGTAGGAAACAAACTATTAATTGAGACAGGAAAAACGAGCACAACTCCTAGTGTGAGCACGACAAGGGTGGCCACTATTACCTTCTATTTTTAATTTATATATAGATGATGTCACACAATCAGCAGATGGCACTTCCGGAGCATTTTATGCTTGGTAAATTTGCAGCTGACATGTTATTTGCTGATGACCAGGCTTCCAGTCGAACTCAAAAAGCAGCTTGCAGATGATTGTACTTAGTACATCGCGTCTGCAAGGATTTCGGATTACAGATCTCCACACTGAAGACTAAGGCGATAGCTTTTCTGGGAGCTGATCTCATACGAGCAAAAAGTGTTTTAGATGGTGGTGTTCTGGAGCAGGTCAGTAATTTTTAATGCGTCTATACTGTGTTATATATTGTAAACAATGAGCTACATAAGTTCAGCCATACCATGAAAACTCTAAAATCACCGAATACAGAGATAGGTACGCCTAAAGTTCTAAAAGGGTTTTGGCGTTCCCCATACTTCTCTATGGAATCTCAGGCCAGTCGCATTGAAGTGGCTGAAATTAGCTTTCTCAGGCTCTTGGCAGGCATACAATAAAGAAGCGGCATCATCTGCAAATACTAAAGGACGAATTAATCCGTTGTTTTTCATAAACCGAAGCTTGAAAACTTCCAGGCCAAGATGAAACCGAAGTTTGTACGAAACTAATTCGTAATCCTTCCAATGTCAAGCAAGCTCAACGATCTTCCTGACGAAATCCAAGAAGAGGTCACAGAACTTCAGAACGACAGTAACTTCAGGAATGCATTTGAATCTGGTGTGTACATAGAGGTATGACAAGGCGTTGACGTGTCCAAACATTCAGCGAATTGTCTTACGCTATCGTTTGGTGTTTTAGACAGCGTTTCGTGTGATTAGGGATTCTTTACTCTGTTAATGATAAAAAACAAGCAAAGAAATCGGCTACATACGATTAGCTGTGAGCAGCAGTATTAGCCCGAGAATTCAGAATACAAGTCCATAAATCACATTAACCTCAAGTAAGACACCGACAGTACCGTATTTCAGTTTAGTTATTTAAAACGTTAGATTAAACTACATCAAATTAACTTAATTAAAATAAATCAGTTTACAATATGAATAGTACTTTTCTTTAGTTGCCTGACATCTCTGATACAAGGCGGTCCGTGCTTTGTCTCTCAGTGATCGGCGGTCGCCTTAGAGTTGGCAACGCTGTTCTAATTCAAAATAAAGTTTGCCGTTACACACAAGCAGTCGTTCAGGACGGCCGTTCAGTACAATTCCGTATGTCATATTAATTAACTATACCATTTGACCTTAATGTCAACTACTTTCTCTTTACGACGTGGCCCTACGTTCCGATAACAACGATTATCCAATACAATGAAACCAACACACATTTCTTCAATACGTACATAGCGCAAGCATCAGGATACGTTTTAAGCCTTTGATAAGTTTAGCAAAATATATTGAAAAAACTACAACAAAAAGAAAATACAATCTGACGGTGATAATTATTATCAAGAGGTCACGACTTACGGTCAAGATACGTATCGATAAAAACAGACGGCTATTTCACGGATATATATACACGTACACGCGTATGCGCGCGCGAACGGGTTAGAAAGTTCTCTCTTCATAGACAAAAATCATTTTTAATAAAACTGTATAACAATCACTTCCACAGTCTGTATCAACGTACTCAAAAGAGTAGACTTTTATACAAGTCTGCCGAGTAGGCTGCTACCGGCAAATTAATATAATCTAATTGAACGAGCGAAACGAGTTCTCAGTTTTTACTCGACCGTTTAGCACTTGTCTGTCTGTATATCTGTTCGGGTGTATGTCTCACGCTAACTTCTGAAGCCATCAACAGATTTTCGTAAAACTTGACACGCGTACCCTACAGAAAGCTACTGATTTTGAGACTGATACTCCAAAAAACAAGGGGCGGGAGCCAAAAAATGAGCTGGCCAAACATTTTTTAAAAATTGCAAAACTTCACGCGTAATACGAAATTAAACGAAACTTTAACAAAAATTTAGTTTAATTTTTGAAAATTTCTAAATTTTAGGACGTCGAGGCCCAAAAAGTTGGTGAAAAGTTTCATAAAATTGCAAAAATTCGTGTCGACATCGAATTAAAGGGAACTTCAACTTACATCAGAATGCACTGTTAAGTTTTGAAAATTTAAAAATTTTTGGACGACACGGCACAAAGAGTGGGGCAAAAGCTTGACAAAATCACAAATTTCATGCGGTATATCAAATGAAAGAGAATTTTACCCAAAATCTGAATACAGTGTACAGTTTCAGAAGTTTCAAAATCTTTGACAACAAGGCAAAAAACGGGATCAAAATTTCGAAAAATGTAAAAATCCTGCCGGATAGCAGACTAAAGGTAATTTTAACACAAATCCGATTGTTTAGAAATTTTTAGCGTTGATTTTATGATTACTATGCTATTGTTAATAAAAATAGTAGAGTAATCGTCATTTTCTTAATTTTTATGACAATTGAAAAATTATCTAATATAAAAATTTATCCAATAATAAATGTACTTCCTTTAAAATACATATATAAGGAATGTACTTCCTTCTGCAGCTCCGGGAGCTTATGAATTTCTTTAATTGTTGACTTCAATTATTTCTTAATTATTGTTAGTTTAATTTCTTATTATGAATTATTTCGATTATTGTACTACAATAAATACAAAGACTCGTTTTAAAATATAACGCAACAACAACTCGAATGAAAGGAATAAACAAACAGACACGTCAGTGCATGCCAAAAACGGTTGTAACAATGCAGCTGAACTTGATCCACTCACAGACAGATTTGGTGATCGAGAGAAAGTAAAACAATGACATCGACCGGACAAACCTGTCAATCAAGTACGCGAGACGTTACGATTTCGAGACCTCCCCCCCCTTTCATTGCATGCACAAATCCGGAACAGTGCCAAGGCCCTATTTTAGATTTTTATTTATTTTTTTAATATTGTACTTACGATCAGTTGATACATGTATAGATCTATAATAATTTGTATAAAAAGTGTCTCTCACACATTACCCGCGCGCATATGCACGCGCACGGGCACACACAACCAGAATCAATAAAGACGTAGTATAAATATCATGTCGTACGAAATTAACACCTGCTGTATGTTTCAATATAATTAGAAAGAGGGAAACATTCGGTGGACTTTGTGAAACCTAGCTTTTTATGTTGCTTATGCGATACATATGTTGCGACAGTTTAAACCACCATCTCCAGTATACTTTTGGGTTCAGAGAAATATCAGACTCTTCTGACTACTGTTTTGAACAAACCATTGCGTGCAGTAGTAAATACACTTGAAGTTCCATAATTACGATTTGACTTTTGTTGTTGTACGACAAACGACACACAATAACACACGACGATTAACACAACACAATATCGCCGAAGAAACAAATGGATCCAACCAGACTTCCACTTCAAATCTGCCAGTATCAAGAAGAAAGAATATAATCAGAAATCTAATGAAGAAGAAGGAAGGAAGGAATTAATTATTAATCCCAGGAAGGAATGGATACGGTAACAGGCAATTTGTGCCTAATACTTGAAATGCAGAAACGAAAAATTTTTCTTGTCAAGTTGTCTGCCATCAGAGTGGACTTTGCCCGTTATAATCGTACGTTAGGCACCGTAAAATATTGAAATTCAAAAGTCGTATTCAACAGGTTGCCTTTAAAAGTCACCACAACCGCTGACCTCTTAAAAGAATGACAGCCTCAATACCTTAAGTAGGTTTAAAACGACTCCCCCGGTCGTCTGGCCTTCGACCGCTTAGTCCTCTATTTCATAAAAAAAAGAACTTAACAACAACATGTCCTATAGGAAGGGTCCTGTAGTAATGTGAAAGTTATTTAATGGTATATTTCGTATTCATAATCGAAAATGAGGTCGTTGCAATAAAAAAAACAAGTCAACTATTCTTCAATATATGACGTAAACACACACACACACACACACACACACACACACACACACACACACACACACACACACACACACACACACACACACACACACACACACACACACACACACACACACACACACACACACACACACACACACAGTAATGCGAGAGCGTTATCGAATCGCATTATGACGGTCAAACCACTAGCTGATAAGAAATCACTGGTTTTAACGTGTTATTGCCCAATTACAATGTTCCACGCACGCACACACGGTCACAGCACAGATCCGTTTCATTTACGTTATACAAGCTATGTGACTACACATGAAGAGACATTGATTCAGTAATATTATATGCTTTACAATCGCACAATCGCATTTCATACCAACTCTGTGCTGTTGAATAATTTTTCACCTTGATAAAGCATGCCCTGTTTCTATACAGCGTACAAAATATATTACAATTGAAAAAGACAATATTTCTCTAATTAAATTAAACAGTAATAATATTTATTCAAATCCTTATCCTTTGCCAGGGCCGTACTGCCACAGTTTCCAGACCTACTCCGAGGCTGCTTTGGATACTACAAGTATTATAAAGTTTTACGTGAACAGGTTTATGGCCTGTTGCACAACCCCCTACCAGAAGGATCAGAGACTCTTCTGTCAGCGTTACCACACCTTAGCCGAAAGGGCCCTGTTTTGGGGCGCAGGAGATTCGCCCTCATCCTTCTCTTTCTGAGATAGGATTTGGTGGCTTTGTATCAGTTATTCTGATACTGAACGTTTCTTAATAATTCCAGTACTCACCTGTCGGCATCAGTGAGCACTCCAAGATTATATTCAGAGGGCTGAAATGCAGTTTCTTCGAAATACTTTATACACTGCAAGACAAAATAAGGAATGAGGATATCTGAACAGAACTCGAAGTAAAGGACATAAATGAAATTATTTAATTTACAGAAGACAACGGTGGGATCATCTGCAAAGGATGACAGAGGATCGATTATCGAAAGCGGCACTGAACTATAAAGCCAATGGTAGAAGAGACGTGGGTCGTCCGAGGATCATATGGGTGTCGCAACGGGTTTATATAACCTAATTCTTGAATATAAGAAGTAAAAGAAGAAGAAGTAATAATATTTTAATTGATTTTTCGCTTAAGTTGTGGTAAGCCATTCAAAAAACGAAAAATCAGATAGATGTTGTAGAACCGCAAATTTATTTACCGACAAATGTGCTTCGGTGTGGTTCATCGTCAGCTAAATTTCCATCGTTCAAAAGAGTAGTCGGGTATACTACTACGCTGTTGAAATAAATAATACTACAACTGGTAGATGAACACCTTCCAAAAATTGTATGATTGATAAGTCTGCAGCTGACACGTGACGACCGCGCTATCCTGTAGAACTCGGAAAGCGGTTTCCTTGCGGAATCATTGAATCTGCAAGGATTTCGGACTACAGATATCCACATTGAAGACCAAGGCGATGGCTTTTACGCAGCCGATCCCGTACTGTTGTGGAGCAGGTCAATGATTCTGAACATCGGGGCTGTAACGTGTTTTACATTACAAACAATGGGGTGGAGAATAAGGTCGACAATATGTGCGGGACCATCACGAGAACTGTACAATCGACGAGCTAAGAAACACGGCTGAAGTGATGGCCCTCCCTGCACTTCTCTGTAGATACGACAATTGGACTTTAACGAAATCCCAGACCAGTCGTATTCGAGAGATTCCTCAGTCACACGGAACGATATAGGCTACTCTTCAAGATAGCAAAAGCAGTTGTCGATGAACCGCAAGTTGTCAATATTATGAGTATACTTTACAGGGTTATCCAATACCGGCTAAAATGATTAGAACATCTTAACTGAATGGATGCATCCCCAAACAATTGTGGAATTATAAGCCAAAAGGACGGAGAGGTGTGGGACGTCCGAAAAAGCGTTGGAATTACTAGCCATAGTCTATCTGGTTGGGACCGGAACAAACCGTTTTTGGTTTAATCCTTGCTGAAGACGACGATGAATCGTGGTTACCTGTAATTACATACGCTAGCGAAACCGGGACGATAACAGAGACAAAATACAAACAGCTGAAATTCACTTTTCAAGGGGAGTGAAAGGTTGCCTGCCGGAAGATCGGAAGCAAATGAACTTGTAAGGTCCGCAATGAATATATTTCCTCTGAATAACAGAATATAGGAACGGAAACGATAGTTTACGGAGCATATTTACAGGAATATCGGAGGGTACTCACGGTGTGGGACGGCCTTGCAGAGATGGTTGCTGTTGACAACGGAACAGGGTAATAGGCTGTATCATGACGTGAAGACGACGACGATGTGAATTTCTGTAGATATGGCACCTTCCGTATCTGGTAAGTACTGGTACCTGGTCACCTCGCGCTCAAATAATTTAGGCTGACACACAGTAGAGGCATGACAAAGACGCAAACGACAGAATGTACGGTACCGTAGTATACGGCTGCCATTTCGAATTGATTAATGAGCATCTTCGTCATTAATTATCCAACAAGTAACTTTAGTAAAACCGGCCGGCTGCAGAACTCCCTAATTCTTTTCAAGGAAATACACGTATTATTGGACAAACTCAAATTAACAGGTTTTATTTTTGAATAAACTCCACGCTGTGAATAAGGACGTGCAGCTCCCACTCTTACCACGGTTAATGGAGGTTATGACGTACCTTAAAAAGCCGAATAAATTTTTATCTACTAAAATAGCAATTATGAAGCAGACAATCGTTACGGTTTTTCTTATTATGAATACAATTATCTCCAAAAAGCTCGACTACTGCATTGTTTTTTTTTTTTTAGCCAAGTTTATAACCACAATGCCCAAAACGACAGATAATTCAGTCCTAGCTTTAAGTTTGTGTTGTGTATGCTTCCACAGTCGTCTGTAAGCCTACATCTGATACTTTCTAAACGTATACATAACTAATAACAATATGTAAAGGCTTTCTAACAAAAATAACTTGCAAACGTTTTGAAGGCGGTGCAAAATTTGCAATAGCTGTTCACACTTACTAATCAGCTGTCAAATTATAAAAGACAACGAGTTCGTGTTTCGAATAAAATCTCTCATAATTTTTGTCCCACTCAAATACTTCTACAATTTCCCTACTATCAAACTAATCAGCTGTCAAATTATAAAAGACAACGAGTTCGTGTTTCGAATAAAATCTCTCATAATTTTTGTCCCACTCAAATACTTCTACAATTTCCCTACTATCAAAATTATCGTTTAATTTCTGGCCCATGGTGCCTCTTAAAAGTTAAAAAATTTTGAAACTAAACGCTGCATTTAGATTTGCGTTCATATTCCCTTTGGTCTGACTGACATCCGGCACGATTTTCACAAAATTTTGACCCACATTTTGGGCTTGATGTCTCAAAATTTTGAAATCAAAAACTTCACGCTGAATTCAGATTTTGTTCTCTTTACTTCGGTGTCTCAACGCACATTGATTGTTGGGGATTTTAACCACTCACATTACTGTCTCCCACCTCTCTATTTTTGAGACATATATCTCAATAGCAACAAGTGTCTGTGGGTAAAACGGGCGTTTTTACGGGGGAGGGGGACGAACGGGACCGGATCTCCCCAACCCCCCAGAGGGTCGAAAAAAGTTGACGAATGTCGTTATTCTCTTAATTTTTAGGCTATCTGATTTTTTTCATCTGTGAACGCTAATATACTAGAAACTTTTTTAAAATATACAAGCAAGTTTATTACACAGCATTTGTGTATACGTTTGAAATATGAAATATAGAAAATCAATTCAGTCAATATGTATCTTACAATGTTTCAGTAACACGTATTTTGTTGTGTTATTACCGTTTACTTCGATGGGACTGATTTCACGATATTATCACACGTTTTTCAACCACTGAAAATGTAGTAATGTTCATTAGTGTTAACTTGGTTTTTTTGTACGAATCTGACTCGACCCCCCCCCCCGGGACAAATTCTAGATACGCCACTGAACGCTCAAGCTAAATTTTACAAAAATCGGTTACCGCGTTAATAAAAAATTATCGTTAGTGTATTCCCAAACAGACAGACAGACAGAATAATGACAGGCGGTCGAGTTAAAACTGAGTACTCTTTCGCTCACGTCGTTCAATTAATTACCGAACTGCAGAAAGACCATCGAAGCACTAGGCTAAAGTGAATGACCAGTTAAACGGGATAGTATGTGACGGAATGATGATGATGATATTTTGACAAATAAGCGTCTAATACTTGAAACTATCTTAAAATATACTTTTTTCGGGGGATTTTGTGTAGAGACGACTTGATGTCTGTACTGTGGTTAATTCCAATCAATCATAATAATTATTCACAATACTCTTTGTTAAATGGTGAATTATGTACACAATTAACAAGCGTAATTGTGAGGTAACAATATAAATGTCGGGGCGATTGTTTGCGCCCGGTCCACCCCTCGCTCAATAATACCTACAAACCACACAGTCACATACACATACACAAACTCATGCATCACGCATCAAACGCACACACGTTATTATTTTTTTTTAACAACAGACGTACATAAACCTTTCTCCTTAAATTATTACCACAAGAATTAAAAAAAAAAAAGATAAATGTTTTCACTTTGTAACTAGAACACGTTTTTGTAACTGAAAAATCACATGGTACAGTTATGCACCATACGTCTAACAGCCGTCACTAACACCAACACGATAATCCCACAGCGGACTGACTGACAAGCGATAGTACAGCATGGTCAAACCAAGGTTATACCAGGCTTACCTACATTACAAGCGCAAATATACCTCTCACCAACATCAGACGATCAGTTTATCTGTTTTACGTTTAACGTTAAAATAGTTAGCACGATCGTTAACGAATATACACGTGGACTACGTAAGCAGCTGTGCTGACGTTTTGAACTAGTTTTCACTACTAACGAGTGTAAACCAGCAAAGCTTTCTATCAGCGATCTTTCTTTCGTATACACGATCTCTACTGGTCTTAGGAACTAGGAACTACGAAAGTGGTGGCTAGGAATGACCATGTGAGTAATTTACGTGATAACATTAACTTGGTTTTTGCATCCTAACTTCCCCTTTATCTTCCCAATCTCCTTGTCGTCGATTCCTTTCTCTCATGACGGATGAAATCCCATCCTTCCCAGTTTTTCTTGGCATTTCTCTTCTTCTTCGTTCTAAAGGTGTCCACTTTAACACTTTGTTAGCCACCTTTTCTCCGTCACCCTTAGTACGTTACCGTACCGTACCTTCATAAGCTTTTAGCTTACGCTATATCAATTTTTTATGTACCTACATCCGCCTGTTCTCTGACTGCCTCGTTTCGTATCCGGTCACGTCACAATAGCGTCGCCAGAATTCCATTTCCATAGCTTTCAGTCCTCTATTGAGGCCGTGGTCCACAGCTGTTGTTATTAAGAAACGATTCGACCCTACCACCGGAGGTCATAATCAGTGTCCACATTAGTATCGTGTCTGCCAAACCATGTCAGAGATGAGGTAGACACTATGAGTTTTGTCTGAGAAGGCCTAGTTTTATAAACTTTAGTACCAGCACGATCTAAGCTGGAAAACAGAACCAAGTGCTATCTGATTGGATTGGGAGCACAGCATGCCAGATCCTATTTAATAGGAGGCTTTCTACCCTTCGATTCATCACGACGGAAGTATGTTTGAAAGAGCATACTCTTTTTTACATATAGAAACAGGTTTATTACTCAGCATTTGCGTACACGTTTGAAATATGGAGTACAGGAAAATTGATTCAGTGACCCCGGAAGAAGTTGTTAATGAAATGGCCAAAAAATCCAGGCGAATAGACACTAAACTCTAAAACATTTTCAAACTGTGTACTTTTATATATAGTACACAATTTTCTTGTTTTATCTTTTTTAAATTAAAAATGTAGTTTTCATTTTTAAATGTAAAATGTTAGTAAATATCTTGTAAACAGTGTTGCAATGACGCGTATTTTTATTGTACTACCGTTTACTTTAATGGGACTGATTTCGGGATGTCCGAATAGGTTTTTCAGCAAAATCGTAGACTGTAATATTCACTAGGCTTGATTTGTTTTTCCTTTTGTGCGTAACCGACACGATCGGTCAATTTCTAGGTACACTACTGGTCTCAGTGATACTCAGTCCAGTCTAGATCATCTTCTCCCTCCATCCTGGCGCGCTTCAATGAGATTTCTTCTCATTATCAATCCTTGCAACACGGTCAAGCCATCCTAGACTTTCCTCTCCACCAACTTCACGACTGATTTTCGCTGAAACTTTTCCCAATGGTCGTGTCACTAATTCGATCTACCGGTTGCTCGCCTCACTTCTTCTATGGTGTCACAGTTCGGAGCCGAACCTTAGCCTCCATAATCATCCGCCTCCATATTTCCCTGTCCTTGGCGATCGATGTCCATCGTTTTATTTTAAACAAAGTATCAGCATCCCTCGCCACTACGCCAATCCAGCGATGCTTGGGTCTTCCGACAGGCCTTCTACCCTCAATTTGACTAAACAGTACCTTCCTAGGTATTCGGTTGCCTTCCATCCTAGTGATGTCCCCTGCCCATTGCAATCTATCCAGTCGGACGGTTGTTGCCACGTAATTGTCTTTATATAGCTTTGTTATCACCAGTCAAATCAAACTTTATATAATGTGACCTAGAACTGACGGTGGATATTCCTTGTCTTAAATATAGTTGTCAACGAAGCATATGCTCTATTTTCGGCCTGTATACTTTCCTTATTTCATTTATTTCTTCATTATCTTCTGCAATCCAACATCCCAAATATTTAAATCGATTAACTATTTCCAGGTTTACTGGTTCGATTTCAAACTGTTCAGGTTTCCTGGTTTTCCATCGAGTGGTAATCATAACCTGAATCGACGGAAACCCTGAATAAAAATGACCCGACCCTCCAGGTTGGGGGTTGGGCGAAGGGGTAACAACCCTACCCCATAAAACCAATATGTTCAGGAACCAATCATCAAGCTCGCCTCACTTGTACTTTTTCCGTTTCTCGCGCAGGGTTGGACCGGCTGTTCCGTACAGCTAAGTGAGTAAGACAACTTTTGTAAAGTTTCTTTCATTCTTAGACTGAGCCTGATGCAAACAAAACCATGTGCTTGTACTAGAACCGGATTCGTTAGATGAGCGGTCGTATCACTAACTTCTCCGCTAGAAATAACATAGTTCGCGATAGATTAGTGTTAATTGATTACAAATACTGTAGCCCCTATACCGACATACTTTTTTAAAAATATTATTGGAATGAATACAACTAAAAGTAAGTTAAGTGATTTTATACTTCCCTGGCATTTGTTTCTTTCCTTGGGTTAAGATAGTTTTAACCACGAACCGTACATACTTTTGTATTTGTTTACGGTGGGACCAATTCTAAGGCCGACCGCACACTGAAGCGACATTTTGTTTCGCGACAGAACCGTTTTAACGCATCGTGTTGCAAAGCGTCGCTTCGGTGGAGATAGGCTTGAGACATTGGCTAACGACAAAACAATTTCTCGTCAGCTGGTTTTGAGCTGTAAAACTGTGTGTGGTTCGTGGGTTCGTGACAGGCATTTCTTAAATCTATTTCAGTTTCAACTACACCTACACTTGTTTCATTTTATACTCAACAGCAATTAATAATAATAATAATAAATACACAACGATATGCAAGAATCAGAACGAAAGGATATTTCACGCACTTTTCCAAGTACGATTAAGTCAGGGTAATATAATACGTGGTTAGATTCCAGCACATGCGTAGTTCAAAATGACGCAAACGGTTTTGTTGCGAGACGTAAATTGAAGGAACTTCGTCTTTGGACCACGACGGGCTTCGCGACCTCTCTAGACAATGTCGTAGCCAGTGTGTGTGGCGCTTTATAGATCCTAATGGCAGTAGTGTCGTCTGCGACGCTTTGCGACACAATGCGCCAAAACGGTTCTGTAGCGAAACAAAATGTCGCTCCAGTGTGCGGCCGGCCTAAGAATTAACACACTTTAGACTCGCTGTGACTTCCCGAACGCCTGGCATAAACAAATTCTGTTTCTAAAACTTAAAAGTTTTAGACAACGTCTCTTTTAATGATAGAATTATTACTTCTGTCGTTGTTTGTTCTTTCTCTACGCATGCCTTTAAAATAGTTTCGTTTATCAGGAGCGTAGGGATGGTACAAGAGTAAAGGAAATCAGGTAGCGAGTACACGCCAGCCGGCCGTCACACGAGACCGGGCGACGTGGGCCCACACCCCCTACAATGGAATGCACACGGTACAGTACGTGCAACAGACCGAGGTTCCTGCATTAAAAATTTAATCAAATCAAGTGAGCGCTGTGCAATGTGAGCGTACTGACTGGCCGTGTAACGCCGACAATAAACTACTCTAATTAGTCTACCAGACAAATTGTACACAACAAATTGCCACAGAATATATTCAAAAATTAACTTCAAGATACATAGTACAGTACAGGAAGTAGATTGTCCACCACTGTAGAGAAAATATTAATTAACGTATAATGTATGCATTATATGAAAATGACAGCAGCACAGGCAAGAAGGGAGCTCCATTAACTTAGAGCTGTATAATTACACTTTTAGTGGTGTAGCTAGGTTTGTGTATCTTAGAACACAACTCGATGAGAACAAAATCTCACAAGAAATAAACAGAAGAATCGTGGCTGGCAATAGAGCACATTATGCAAATATTAATCTTCTCAATTTCAAGCTTCTGTCTCGTAAAATCAAACTGAAAATCTACAAAAGCTTGATCATACCAGTCGTGACTTACGGAGCTAAAGCATGGCCACTCACGACTCTATCAATAAATTCGTTGAGACAATTTGAAACGAAAAGAGCGAGAAAGATATCAGGGCCAATAATGGAAGGAAGCAGGAGAGTGGAGATGCCTTCGAAATGCTGAGTTGCCGATTGCCAATATAAACTGCCGACAATAACCTACTCTAATGTACTCAATTAGCCTACCAGACGAATTGTACAGAACAATTGGCAAATAATGTATTTACAAATTTACTTCAAGAAAAAACTTTTCTTAATATTTAAAAAACAACTTCAAGATACTTAGTACGTAGTCGATTATCAGCCACTGTAGAGGCAATAATAATTAATCTATATTGTACTAACACAACAGCTCAACAAATAATTGAGCCGATGGTCCACCATCGAACCCAGTTACACAATAGCATCGTATAATCTTCTTCGATCAGGGACTAGGCGAATCGCCTGTTCCGGTCCCACAGGAATACATCCGGCTTCACCAACGTTGCCTAGGTCTTCCTATACGTCTTTGTTCAATATGATTGTATTGCCAAACTTCCTTAAGCCACCTGGCACCCATGTCACTTTAACCCAAGTTTCAAAACCATATACAGTAACGCTGGCACAGCCATTACCTTTTAAAATTTTAGTCCGTCACCTTAGAATGGAAATTAAAAAAATACACACTGTACTTTAATTTGTGTTTTATTGTATCATCGGATACCGAAACGAGAAAATAAATGTGCAGTCCTGTTCAATAAATTATTACATATTAATAATATCGGTATGGAGAACCATACATGACTTCCATGTTCTAAGATTTATTGGTATTTAAAATCATTTTCGAAATGAAATATTTCCATAGGAACTACTTTTTTCTACTTCTTGCTTCAGCCTTAACCACAGTACTGTGGTCACTGCAGCACCTCACGTTAGCGCACTTGATTTTCACTGATGATGGGAGTTGATGGCACTGCCGAAACGTCTGGTTTTGCAAAACACACTGGACCACGGCCAAACAGCCCGGGAAGGAATTTTAATAAAAAACTACTTCTTTGTTGCCGATAACGTAGTACATACATAAAAAATTATCCCCTCCCTCTTCAACTATCATTTTCATTTATAGAAAATAACCCCTCCCCCTTCAACTACCCTTTTCATTTATAGATATTTCATCTACATTTTTACAGTGGATTATTATGACCTTCTTTTCAGGATACTTTATTTATCAAAATTAAGTAAGTACTTTACTCTTGTTTAAACATAAAACGTTGCAGGTAAACTACCCCTTCCCTTAACCAATCTTCATCAAAATCAATAGACCTTGAGTCCTCTACAATTCAGGCAAGTATGCAAAAAATTATTTGATTCTGTTAGAATTTGCGGCAGTTATCGTTCGCCATAGAAAAAATTGTACACACACACACACGCGCGCGCGCGCGCGCGCACACACATTTCGAAAAATGACTTCTTTATGTTTTGAGGGTAGTAAAATCAGAATCAGCCCATATCTCGAACACGATTTTTTTCGCCATCACCATACTTCCATTTCTTTATGGAACATGGAAGTAAAAAACAGCACGCTACTTGAACGGTGTACACCGTGTCGTGTGTGGATATGTGTTTGGCTCTGATTAATAAATTTTAATGTTCGACGATCTCTTATGAGATCTATACATGTGTCTGGTCATGGAATAATCTTCCGAAACGCGTCACATATCTAGTAGAAGTCACAAGACGGAACTGACATAAGGTAACACAATATAACAATTAAAACATTAAAAGCTTTCTTTTACTACATCCCAAATTTCTACAATAGATAACAATACTACGTAAGGATGTCTGTTAATTATTAACTTAGAAGTAACCTTCTATTCTTATCAGTTTTATGAGTATTTGTATTTCAACTAGTACAATATTGTCAAAGAAACTGGTACAACTCATGGAAGTGACTATGGGTGGTTCCAGTACGAGTTGACAGTCAATTCACATCCACGTTCCCCATTACCGCAGGCCTTAGACAATGAGATGCACTGTCGTCATTAGTCTCTGACCTAGGTTTAGAAGCAGTAATTAAGATGAAAACTAGGGGAAGTATACGAAAAAAATCACACAATTCTTGCTTATGCTGATGACGTAGCCACAGTAAGTGTAAACAAAAACTCATTGACAGAAACTGTAATTAATACAGATGCGAGCCAATGGAGAGAGGACTGAAAAAAAACGACAATAAAACCAAATAAATGGAAATTACAAGAACATGATGTAACAATGCGAAAATCATGAATTTGAACAAGTAAGTGAATTTTCCTACCTGGGCTCACAAATAAGCTACACCACAAGCAATATTATCCAGGCGAGAATCGTTAGTGATAACCGATGTTACTACGCCAACTCAAAATTAATGAAGTCGACAGCACTGAACAAATCATTAAACTTAAAAATACACAAAAGCATAATTAGACCAGTCGTAACATATGCATGTTAAATCAGGATATTAACGCGAAAAGACGAACAGTATCTAAGAATATTCCAACGAAAAATACTGAGAAAATGTTTTGGGTCAGCACAAAATAACAACGGCACGTGGATAACACGAAGTAATCATGAAATAAATAATGTAATACACGGAACTGATATAGTAAGGCTTATAAAGAGTAGAAGGTTAGCCTGGCTGGGACACACGATGAGGATGAAACAACACAGAATTCCCAGAAAAATTCTAGAATGGAGACCAGTAGATCAAGTGGAAGGCCAAAGGAAGAGATGGATCGGGGACGCTAAGAATATGGGAATCTGAGGAATATGGGAATAAGAAGATGGAGACGATTATGTAATGAGGACTGAATGGAGAAAAATTCATACTGGGTTGTAACGCTAGTGGAAGAAGAAGAAGAAGAAGAAGAAGACAATCATCTTTTATCGATAGTTGAATGTTTATTCTTGTTATCACTGCTTTTCTGTATTGAAAAAATTTTACTCAAGTAAGATTTGATTCGCTTACAACAAAAACTGGAATTATGAATTTTCGAAACAGTGTCAAAATATTAAATTAACTCCAACGGCAATGCAGTAATCTTATCTCGATTATAAACTTTCGTGGTTTTTGTTAGTAACAACCAGTGATTGATTTATAAAATTAGGTGGCGGAACGCATCAATTCAAAAGATGTACACACACAAATATACTTAAAATTTATATTAGCGTATAAGTTTACATCAGGTTATTACAAAAGAGGTCTAAAATTTTAAAGCCTTATAAAATATATAGCATACGTATAAACTTGTATCTAAAAAGGTAATAAAGTTTAATGATATTTCTAAAGAGCTTCATCTTCAGGTTAGCCGCACGACAATCGAAAACATGTCATCCCGGAGTCTCAACCAGACTCTATACTCCTTACGTTTTCGGAAGGCACCTAAGAGATTAGGAGACCCTCGCCCACCAACGCGCACTCACACACACACGCGCGACCAGTTTGACCTGCCTCTAATGGCGCTTCGATGAGTCACCTACGAGCCATTGAACGACAAAACTATGAAAATTTGTATTCTAGATTTTATATAAGTTATGATACATTTTTTTGATTCTATATTCAATTTCCTTCAAAATGTGTCCAAACACGAAATAATTACGACATTTATGAGCTTTAAAAAGACGCCAAACACTATTCTACGTGTTACCTTTAAATTAGCTCATAAATGTCGTAATTATTTCGAGTTTGGACCCATTTTGAAGGAAATTGAATATAGAATCCAAAAAATGTATCATAACTTATGTAAAATCTAGAATACAAATTTTCATAGTTTTGTCGTTCAATGGCTAGGAGGTGACTCATCGAAGCGCCATTAGAGGCAGGTCAAACTGGTCGCGCGTGTGTGTGTGTATGTGTGTGTGAGTGCGCGTTGGTGGGCGAGGGTCTCCTAATCACTTAGGTGCCTCCCGAAGACGTAAGGAGTATAAGTGACGGTTTCGGTGGTTCGGACATTTTAAAAAAGTTTCCATAGTTTCATCATTGTGTCGTCACATTGTTTGTTTCTTGACCTTTCCTTATTCATTGTGTCCAATGCTGTATGATGACCAGAAATCAGCCCTCTCACATTCACTTGAAGTTATTGCTATTGATTCAATAGCATATTTCAAGGTAGAAAGACTCTCCGGAAACGTTCTGAAACGCACATATTGTCGGAAGCTCTTAATCAGTTGCCTTTCATGTAGTTTTAATTTTGAAGCAAGTTTTTTTAATTTTATTTTCTACATAGGTTATTGGGACATTTTTTGAACGATAGTAATTAAGATAAAGATTAGTGCTGGTGTTTAATTTTGACAAATATTTAGTTTTGTAGTGGGGCCGATGAGGGGCAAAATTTAAAAAGTAGTAGTAAATGTTTGTAATAATTAGGTTTTTCTTTTCATATATTTGCTTGGGTAATTTATTTTTGGATCCAAGAGGTTCCGGAACGCCGTTGCGGCGCGTTCGAGCCCTGGTAACAACACTGCTTTTCGGTTGAACACGCGTCTTTTTATTTCTTTTAAAATCAAACGTTTCGCTCGTGCTACGATGAGACGTCGTCAGCGACTACACTGACACAGAGCACAAAGTCTTGACCCAGCTCTATTTGTACAGTAAGCACCGACCACAGTGTTATAAATAAGCCCATAATTTGTACCAAAATATCCCCGACCAATAACATAAAATAAGTCACACAAATTATTTTAGAAATTTAAACATAATAGACAACAGAAATATTTAACCCCAATAACATTTTACCACTTTTTACAGCACAAGTGGTACAAGTTACTTTTGCATTATATTGTAATATTTAGGGGAGTTATAGACGGGGATAATTTGGTGCAAATTATAGGCTTATTTGTAACACTGTGGTCGGTGGTGCTTACTGTATAAATAGGGCTGGGTCAACACTTCGTGCTCTGTTTTAGTCGCGTCACTGAGGATGCCTAATCACAAAATGGGGCAAAACGTTTGGATTTAAAACACCGGTAGGTAAAAAGATGTGCGTTCAATCGAAAAACTGTGTTGTTATTAACAAAAACCACGAAAGTTTACGAGCGAGACCAGAATAGTGTATTACCATTAGAGTTAATTGAATATTTTGACACCGTTATGGAATTTCAAAATTCCAGTTTTTGTTGTATGCAAAGTTAATGTTACTTGGGTCTCTCTCTCTCTCTCTCTCTCTCTCTCTCTCTCTCTCTCTTCTAGGTTAGCAGCCCATAGGCTGGTTGGCAGCAGCTCGCCATTCTTCACGCTTCTCTGCTTTTCTTTTCAACTCACAATATGATGTGCAGTTCATATCGACCATACGCTGTTTCATGTAGTCTAAACGGGGTCGTCCTCTGTGATTCTTCCCTCCAATTGTTCCTTCTATTATTCTCTTAACCAACCCATTGTGTCGTAGTATATGCCCTATAAACTTAGCTCTTCTGCCTTTTAAATTTCGTAGACAGCTCTTCTCCTCCTGACCTCTTCTAAAGACTTCCTAATTCGTTATCTTCTCCCTCCAGCTTATCTTGAATATTCTTCTGTAGCACCGGGTCTCAAATGCTTGGAGTCTTTTCTTGTCACTTTCTCCAATTCTCCAAGATTCACTCCCGTGAAGGGTAACACTCCACACGTATGTATTTACTAGATTATTACTTGGGTAATACTTTTTAAACACAAAAAAGCAATGTTAACACGAATAATCATTTGACTATCGATGAAAGATAGTTGTAACTAGTTACAATAAGAGTACAGTAGTTATAAAACTGATAAATATACGTAATAGTTTTAAGTTAATATTAACAGACAACCTTAGGCATTGTAATATTATTATATATTCTAGAAATTTGAAAAAAAAAACAGTGTTGTTACAGAACTCTAATAGTTTATTCAATGGTTTAGATAAATGTTATATTAACCTAACGTTTAGATCGACGGATGAAAATAATCGTGAAAAATTCACAAAATATGTAAATTTCATAATCCGGCAGCGCGGTAGAGAGTATATTAATATGAACTAGTCATTCAACCGATCAATTTGTCCCACTTCAGAATTAATAATATCTGCATGGAATGCGATGTTGTAATATCGCATCCGTTCGTATCTTAGCGAAAGGTTATCGTGCAACCTTCTGAAGGTCATTGTTATAAAAAAACTTATCGGCTGTACAACAACTTCGCGATATGCGTGTGAACTTTACTGGACCATTTAAATGTTACCACAAAATCTCATGGACGCCGTTTTCTCAGGCAATGGATCTGCAGCACCGCTGTGTTAGTCGCCTGATGTGTTTTCTTTCATCACGGAGTGTGATGGTACGTGACATCCAATTTATTCAACGGGAATAACATACATTTCCTGAAGCCACTGAACGGCTAGTTATAAGGTTAGCTGAAAATTTCGCAAAGCGATATCTATTCCTTACCGGTAGAACTAAAACGCTTAGTGTGTTGTAAGATTCATATTTCACGTAAACAACTGTTAATTTCCACCATATATCTACCAGTTTATACACTGTTTACCAAACTGTTCGAAATTGACGTGTCGCGCCCAGTGGCGGATTTACCACTAGCCCGACTAGGCCGCGGCGTAGGGCTGCGGGCTGAAAGGAGGCCGCAAGCTACAGATATATATAGGCTATATATATATATATATATATATATATATATATATATATATATATATCTTTTATTTAACAGAAGTATTTTTATAAAAGTAGGAGGCACTTTGATTTATTTATTCAAGTCACCAGTTTATTAGTCGTTTGTTTGGTTGTTTTTTTTAGAAACTTGCTTTTAAATAACCTTATTTATGTTTTAATTGAACTTTAAATAAGAGAATAATTATTTTAGATTTCGTCATATTTAGTTATATCTAGGTCATATCTAGTGTTATAATATAGTCATATTTCGTTCTGAATTACATTTATAAGTTTTTAATACAGATTTGTACATATACAGTAAACCACGTATAACTGAAAAAAGTGTTTATATCTCTTCCTAAAATACAAAAACGAAGCCTATGTTATTTAAAAACAATTTTCTATAGTTTTCTTTTTAAAATTTATAAATTTTCCCTAAACATATTTTGTGTATGCTTTCCTCAACATTAATTCCATTAAGCTAGATAGTCACTGAATATTAGTTTACCATTAGCTTGTATCTTTAGTCAAAGAAAAAAAAAATCTAGACCTATTTTTTTAATTTTATAAAAATTATAAGAAAAAAAATTAATGTGTTATACCTAGACAATAAAAAAGAAATTTTTTATGTTAAATTTCTGAATAAGCTTAGTTAAGTTACTCTACTTAAAAAGTAAATTAATTTGCTCAGTTCTTTTGGATGGTTCTTAATATTTTGAAAGACTTTGCTAATGAAAGCACGCTTTTTTATAGTAGCCTACTAGTTGTAATTTTGACAGTATTAATCTGACATCAAATTACTTCTGCAGTACGTATATTACTTCAAAGTCACAGCCGGGGGGCGGGGGGCTCAGAAAACTTGGCCTAGGGCCTCAAATATCTTAAATCCGGCACTGGTCGCGCGTGTTTTGGCAAATGAACAAAACTAAACATCGTGCTGCGATTGAATTCTCCATTAAAAAATTCCACCTCTCCGTTTTAACGGAGAATTCAATCGCAGCACGATGTTCAGTTTTGTTCATTTGTCAAAACATGCGCGACACGTCGTCAATTTCGAACAGCTGGTAAACAATGTATAAATTGGTAGATATATGGTGGAAATTAACAGGTGTTTACGAGAAAATTACGAATTGCAGTTCAGGGGCCGTGCAAACGATGGGCAAGCGCGACGCGTTCCGAGCTTCAGATGAGTTCCCGCCGAGGGGACAAAGATACCTGGGGATTCTTGGTACCGGGCGTGGCATTTCAGTCGGACAATTTCTAATTCAGGATCAACGTCCGCCGAGGACGGGTCCAGATTCACCTCGCGCAGACGGAAGTTGGACCGAGAGCGCTGATAAGGGAGTAGTCCTGGAAACGGGCACACAGCGGCGGTAGAACTTCGTGGTAAGTGTCAGTACGGTGGCGTTCAAGGGGCGGACACCTAAGGCGTTTCGGATATTCAGGTTGGTTGCCAGGTAATGAGCTTTGCAGGCCCAGCGCAAACCTCGGTCCACGAGAGACTGGAACTTTTCGTTTATGGGTTTTTGCCAAGCAACCCCATATTGGGATCGCTTAGGTAACAACCATCGGTATCACATACGTGGCAACGATGGTTTTGTCCAGGCGACGGGGCATTGAATAACTGCACATCAGGGATCGGAATTACAAACTGGAAATAACACACTTGTTGCTCCAAAAATACATTGAAAAATGTTTAACACGGAAACGGTTAACACAAAACATCGGTTAACACGAAACATGACTCAGGTTCCGATCGCTGCTTATATTTTACAGTTACAGTTTGTACGGTTAACACGGAAGCCAATCCACAAAATATCGGTTAACAGGAAAAAGTTGTATTAAAATAATTTTTTGCTGGCTTTTAAATAGCTGTATAATAAATATATGCACGCTCCAAAACAGTGAAAGTTCAAACTGTGAAAGTGATGAAAGTGCCTACAAACCTGACACGGAAAACAATAGTAAAAATTTACGAGTTCCTATCGCTACCGAGATGCTTTCGTTGCTGAGCCGTGTTCGTGGATATTTAGAAGCCAACTCGGAAGGTGAAATGTTTGACCACGTTGATAAATTAGAACAATTTGTTGGAAATAAAATAGCGCAGAATTGTGTGCAAAAGACAACGGAATATTTGAAAAAGAACTGAACATTGTTACTACAGGAACTTTAAAAGACATACTACATTACCGCACAAGAAAGCCTAATTCGTAAGACTAAGTTAAGAACAGCTACAGCGTGTGTATCCACTAACTTTTACGAAAAATTACCCACAAATTATCCAGGAGGATAAATAAAACGTTTATATGTAAGTACCTTCTGAGTGTTCTTTATTGCTTTAGTTTCCTACTCAATATAGTAAGTAAACTATATAGATTTGTTCATTTATCTCAGTTTTTGTTCGTTTAACATGAAATGCTGTTAACACGAAAAAACAGCTGGTCCCCGACATTTCGCGTTAAGCGTTTTCCACTGTAAATGGAGTTGGGGCTGACGCCCTCAAATGTTTTGATGACACCATCATCTTGACTGAACGCACCGAGGATCTACAGTTATTTCTCAGTAAAATTTCAAAAACAAAACGAAGTGTCGGTCTGAATAACACTGTAAATAAGACGAAGTTCACAGTCATCCATCGACAGATTCACGATTCCCGTATCCCTGTACCTTACCAACATGGATATTTTTTGCAAACGGATTACCAAAATTAACCATATTTTTTCCCAAACGTGAACCAGAAATTATTCAGGAAGATTAATAAAATGTTTTATATGTAAGTACCTTCTGAATATTCTTTATTGCTTTACTTTACTACTCAGTATAGTACGTAATCTTACATTCGTTCACTTATCTCATTTTGTTTCAATTTTTGTCCGTTCAACATGAAAATCTGTTAACACAAAAACAGCTGGTCCCCCCGCCGTCATTTCGCGCTAAACGTTTTCCACTGTACTTGTTTGTAATTAATCCGTCTAAACTAAGGAAAAATCACAACAAAACCGACTTACAAACTGTGTTCTCGACATTTACGACGGGGGAAGGCCTTTAGAAAAACGTATCATTGACGCCAATACCATGTACGCAAATAGCTATTGATTTCAATCAAATATGCAAATACTCTTGAAACAAGCCTGCTGTTTGCTTTCTATGTTATCATCGTATCCGCGAACAACAAGGACAAGGTTCCGTATCTACATGACAGGAAACCGAAACAGACACCAATAAAATTAAATGTCGCTGTTTTTGCAGACGACCTTGTAGTAATCGCTGTGAATCTGCTGCTGTACTGTACCGAATATAAAGCGGTCACGAACCTAACGTGACCCTCGTGTTGGGGAACTGAATTTTAAAGAAAAAAAAGCGTTTAAAATTAAAAACGGACGAACAAATACAACACAAAATTAACCCGATTTTCATATTTTTAATCTTACATAAAATATCTTCACAGTAAAACTGTATGAATTGTATCAGAAGTTTTTGCACAGCATAACCGTGATCCTTGATTTTTCATTTTCGCAGGACCGGACCGAAACTGATTTTCCATCTTTTTTTTTATTCAGATTTATAAAAAAGTTACACTATAATTAAAATAAAAACAAACCCAAAATAAAAAATTTATAGGCATTGCATAAATGCATGCACAGAGAAGGGCATTGAAAATGCTTCAATAAATCTAAAAAATATATATTGCAACGATACGTTTAGCACAAGATATGTATCAACCCCTGACTGAGGTATGATAACGTGTTTTCGTATATAAGTATAAAATATGTAAGATGTACATAATAAAAATAATATAATGTACGTTATAGATAAGAAAGAATGTAATAAATATAAGCAGTATTTAAATTTAAATAAATTAAATATTGTACGTAAGCATGTATATGGAAGCATATGACTTTGCTGGTTTTTAAATGTAACGAAGGGGAGCTATTAACACGCTAAGACCGGCAGAGGTGACGTCAGAGCGGCCTGCCGCTGCTTATGTATCAGTCTGCGTGTGTGTGTGTATGTGTACATGTGTAAATAACAGACAGGTTCAATTATGCAAAAGAGGGTGGAAGATTTCACACAGTTTTTTAAGGATTGTACGTGAACCATAAGTCACACGAATCAGCGACATATGTGAATACATAGCTGACGCCTGGCGCTTCAATTTGGCGTTAAGTGGTCATTAATCGTGGGAACGGTTCAGACACCGTGTGAAATTTTGCCATAGCTGTCGTAATTTGCACAGGGTAACAACCAAAATTTGCAGAGACAAGGTTTAATATTATACCTAACCATTGGTGTAATAATATTTATAAAAAAGTGTGCGCTACATAAAAAGACGCGTAGGTTGAAAGTGATGATGAAAACGACGCGCCGGCCAGTCCAAAGTTGTCAGAAACAGTTTCCAACAGGAATTGCAACGAGCAGCAGTATAAAACCCCAGCGCGCGACACACTTTCAGCGCAGATCAAATTCATTTAGTAAGAGGAATCCACGCATCTCGACAACGTAAACTTTACAAAGTGTAGTAATGTTTTGAACAGTATTTAAATAAACTGAAGTGCGATGGAACCGGCATTACGTCGGTGCAGTTATTAAAGAGCGAGTGATTTAAATAAAAGACTGTATTAATGAAGCTACAAGAGTCATAACTACGTAGAACTTCTAGACAGCTACGAGGGACAAGAAAGAAGAGGACGAGGAACTAGACATCTACGAGAGGACGCAGGGACAGTCTATGCAGCTACATCCAGCCGTTTATCATCAAGACTAGAGGTCCACGTCAGAACTCAGCATCCAGGAGACGGAGCGAGCAATTCAACGACGTAGAGACAAGAGGAGCTGATACCGAAGAGGATCAACGAACTCGAGAGTCTGGAGGACGGTAACAACAATTTAAATGGGTGCAGGAAAAATGCAGGTGAACTCGAACATTTATTTAACATTATAAATGACCCTGAAGTCTATCACCAAAAGCTAGTTTCCATATCCAAGTTTACAGAACATTAATATATTTTTTTTAACTTAAAGAATGAATAAATAATTGTTTAAATATATAAATGAGAATAGATAATATCATAATAGTAATCTCATAATTGAATGGTCAAGAAAGAACCATAGTTTATTATATGTTGTAATTAATTGAGTAATTTTTTAAATATGAGATTTACGTAATGGTTAATTAACTGAGACAGTAAAAATAGAATCAATTAACGTAAAGAAGATTCTCCATTAATATTTTAATTAATATTTGAATTAATTAAAAGTTGCATTTACGTGGTATATATTGGAACCCACACTTGTAAAGACTAAATCAATATTTAAATGTTATACGTATGAATTATGTTTCCTATTATATTTATATGTGTTATATGTATATGTCTGTGTACTATTTCAGGTCATATATAATTTATGTGTGTATATATTATGTCTTAGAAGTATAAGAAATCAGAGTTACACATATTATGAGTATATTATATTCGGATTGAATATAAGGGTTCATATAACAAGAAACCCACATTGAACAATTTAAATAACATGACAATTTGCTATTTTTGAATAAACCAAATGAATATGCTTTTCTTGAAACAGTCGTACTAATTTCACAACCACTGCTCAATCCTCTGTACTCTTTACTTGTAAATTAAAACTTATAACGTTATTCACGCGCTTATCCACACTCAACCAACGACCAAAGCCTGCGACCCAGCCGGGGAACATCAAGGTAAATACTGCTGAAGAAGAGTATCACCTCCGAGACGTGGGTAAGTGCGCGCATACGAGTAAGAGCGTATGTGTAAAAGTAAGTGTCACAAAATAACGCTGTAATATATTTATGTTCATTCACCAATCAATGAATTCACTCTTCATTTACCAATCAATGAATTCATTCTTCATTTACCAATGTACAGATTATAAGTTAAATGTAGTCGCATTCATAAGCGAAGTTTTATATGTGTACTACGTTATTGACAACAAGGAAGTAGTTTCTATGGAAACTCACCGGTTCCCATTTTCGATAACGCACCAGCGATCGGCCGCAAATGTGCGACACGTCCTTATAAACATTTTCAATGTTAAAAAACACGCTGGTAGAAAACAAATACATTATTCACATACAATATTTACATTGTTTACGATTTAAATATGCTTATATAGACCTAAAATATCCAATTATAAGGCGACTCGTATTTTTTGAGGTCTTTTTTTTTAAAGGTGGCCTATTTTCGGAACAATACGGTATTTGTTTAGGTACAGGACGCTACCTCTGCAAAGAAAAAAAAATTAATTTAGGTTCTGGCTCAACGCCTACATCTCGAAAAGTTCACAACAGATCTTAGCGTCTGTTGACCGGGGATGCCTTGAAGAAGTTTCACGAAGGCTGGCTGACCTTTCTGAACACGCGTGTTCGCGTGGGCGTACTCGTGTAACACGTGACCATTAATACCGCATTAAAAACTTTTAAGACCGCACACGCTCACGAAATACGCAACAGTCCCAATAACGTAACGTCCTCAAACAACAGGTTTCCGCCGGCCTAGACATTGTACAGAAAACTGTTACTAGATGTGTGCTAAACTAGTATTTTAAAATAACAGGTACGAATGATACCGTTCAAAAAATAACAGGTACAAATACCTGTTATTATATACTCATTACACATATACCTATATTATACAATTTGTTATATTAAATAAATTGAAACTAAAAGTATTAACAGTGTTACTTTATACTGTAACTTTATTAAACTATTACTGTTGAAAATAAGAAACAAGAGAATTTATAGGGCATAACCTAGCATAACGAACATAACCTAGCAAAACTGACAACAGTCACAGTGGACAGCAATAGTTAAAAAGGCTTTCCCATAGTACGGGGGTTCCCAACCGGTGGTAGGCAATAAGATCTAGCTAGGAAAAAAAAGTGTTTACTTAAAAAAAATTATAAATTTATGTCCAAAACAACAATAAATTTTCATCGGACATGATTTAAACCAATTACCCTTATAAAAATACAATCTAAATAGTTTGCGGTAAAATTTAGTAGATGTCTGCGCTTATCTTATTTTATTTTCTTATCAGGTGGTATTCGAAAAGAACGCAGAAGACCGAAGTGGTACGCAGGTCCGGAAAGGTTGGGAACCACTCATAGTAGATCAACTGTGCAATTGATAGGTCCTGGCAAAAGCACAAGTTGGGCAAATAATGGAAACTTGGAGGCATATCATAAATCAATTATGAATGTTTTATAGTCTCCAAGAAATGAAGATAAACTTATAGCTTTCTCTTCTTATCTAATCTCCTTGTTTTATTGATGGCCTTCTAATAAGTTTAGTAAATTCTTATCTTCATCAGAGCGTGTATTTATCTTAGGCTGCAGTTTGACCATTTACACTTAATTGTGTTATCTGTTATTGGGTTTGTTATTTTTATTTCTTTACTAAGTGGAAACTACTATTAGTCAAATTATAAGTAGAGTGATAGAGACAAAAATTCAAAATCAGCAGTTTAGATAAAAGAAACAAATTTAATAAAACACCTTATGTTTTAGGGTAGCCTTATCAGATCAGTAAAGATTTCATGAACAGGACTAGATAAAGTGCATAAATCTCCGTTACAACAATCTCTTCATTTACGTGAGAAGTGCAGTGAAGTTAAAATCACATTAACAAAAAGTATAATATGGCCTATCAACTATCAGCCACTCTGTAGGTTATAACACAATATAATTCGTTTTTTTTTCAAAATTTACCAAGTTGGTGACTAAAAGTATAGTATAATATATAATTTATTATAATCTGTATTATATATCAGCATAACACACAAGAATAAATGTAACATCAGTATGAACTTTTTTCATTTATTAAAAACAGCTTCGTCTCTTTACGCAGAAAGTATTCAGCACCAAAAAGTGGCTTCGTACTCATGTACTCGAAATACTCCTAATACTTGTTGTAACTTGTGTATCCGAAATACTCCTAATACTGGTACAGTCGTTTACTTGTTACATGTGTACTCGTTAGTTGCGTAGGGGGGTCCCGCGACTCGAAACAGCGAGGCCGCGAATAACAGGTATTTTAACTTTTCAGTCACTGTTACATCCGTTCCACAAAAATATCGTTCCAAAATACCTGTTATAGGTATATCTCCCCACCACTAACTGTTACTATTTTAACTAACGAAATTTTTTAACTATAAAGGATAAATATAAACCATAAAGGTTTAAATGTTGCGGGTTTATTTTTCAAATGTCGGCATACTGAAAAGTCAACTGCGCATGCGAAAATTGAACGGCCGCCATACTGCCCGCAGATTTTCGACAACCCTGGTCACACCACTGCCAGAGAGAAACCAGTCTGCATTTAACTGTTTTGTGTGTGTTCACATGTAGATGTCGCGTTTGATACTGACCGCGTCTCAGCATACTGCTGTATTGCCCCAACAGCTGTATTGCAACTGCTGTATTCCAAAAAATGTTTCTGAATTTTTAGGAATAAATACCGGATTGGAATTTTTATAATTTACATAACACACACTACATACATAGTGTATATATGTGTATGTGTGCACTCAAAAGTAATATTAATAAATTGTAGCTCATTTAAATATAAAAATAAGCTTAAAAATAACAAAAATTTACGAATTCGAATTTATTTATTTAAAAAAAGTCACCTTGTATTATATATTATGAAAGAAAATAATAACATTTTACATTTGTAATATTATTTAAAGTACTAGCTACTTTCAGACTAACAAAAACTCCTCAAAATAGCCGAAAAATGTGCTTTTTTTGCGTTTTTGAGTTTGGCCCACCACCCGAAAAAATCTGAAAAATTTTTAGTATAAAGAATTTGTTAAAATACACTTCATAAAACAAAAACTATGCGTGTAGGTCTTTTGGGACTTGAGATATAGCATTATTTTTCTTTCTTGAATTTTTTTTAAAAACAATCCATGATCCCATGGGGCTCGTAATTTTTTAGTTTATTGTTTTTGGTGGAAAAAATGTGTTCAAATTTTTTGGAAACTTTACTTTTCATAGAACTTGAGGAAAATATAAACATTGAAAAAGGTCAATTTTTCACCCTCCTTCTGCAGAGGGGGTAGACGGGAACCTAAGAACCATATGTAATGTAATGTTTTTACAATTGTAATATACCTACATAGTAAAAAAAAATGATTGGTTTCAAGAGGCATTTCGACTATCTTAATGGGGGGGGGGGATACTACCCTTTCTGGTTTTGGTTTCAGAAAGATGACGGCGGCATTGTCTACCTCTCAAACGAATGCCGCGAATAAGATTATTCTGTTTGTAACTGGGAACCGTTAAACTGTAATACTCCGTTCAAATATAAAACAGTAAAGTTCCAAAGGCTTTCACGGCCGCGGCGTCCACATAGTTGGAAACATTGGCCGGGTTTGATTACAATTACTATTTCCCGGGCTGTTTGGCGCCGTGGTCCAAAGTCTGTGACAAAACCAGACGTTTCGACAGTGCCACTGACTGCCATCTTCAGTGGATACGAGTAAACGCTAACGTGGGATGACATATAGCCTACGTTAGGGCCACAGTACGACCACAATAATACGAGTAAACGCTAACGTGGGATGACATATAGCCTACGTTAGGACCACAGTACGACCACAATAATACGAGTAAACGCTAACGTGGGATGACATATAGCCTACGTTAGGGCCACAGTACGACCACAATAATACGAGTAAACGCTAACGTGGGATGACATATAGCCTACGTTAGGACCACAGTACGACCACAATAATACGAGTAAACGCTAACGCGGGATGACATATAGCCTACGTTAGGGCCACAGTACGACCACAATAATACGAGTAAACGCTAACGTGGGATGACATATAGCCTACGTTAGGGCCACAGTACGACCACAATAATACGAGTAAACGCTAACGTGGGATGACATATAGCCTACGTTAGGGCCACAGTACGACCACAATAATGACACCCGCCGTGTAAGCCTACGTGGCTGTTAGGCCGTGGTCTATTGTTTGTATGGACAGACGTTTCGCCCTCACCGTCGGAGGCAATCATCAGTGCCGGTAACAATTGGCACGTTGTCCAGTGATACGGTAGAGACTGCGTAAGAAGGCCCACGTACTTAAACATTCATCCCACCACGATCTAAGCTGGACAACAGCACAGGTGCTATCTGATTGGTTTGGGAGCACAGTAAGAGTAGAGCAGTGGTTCCCAAACTTTTCAGTCCGCGGACCCCCACCCCCTCCCCGTAATTTAAAAATTCACGGGCCCCGTCTGAGTTCTGAAATAAAACAAACAGTAAATATGATGCAATTTCTTATATTATGACTTAAAAATATAAAAATAAAATTCTCTTAATTTGCAAAATTATAATATTAATGATATCGAACATAGTTTAATGTGAACAATGAACCTGCTTTTGCACAATTAGCTCTTTAATATTCGGTTTAATGTCTGATAATTACAATAGTAAGTGACTCTCGACATCAAATTTATTTTTTAACTTTGACTTTAAGTACGTGAGCAGGGAGACTGCGGTTTCACACAAATGAGTAGAGGAAAACACAGTTAAACACTTAAAAGCTTTTTCTCCGAGTTCAGGGTTCAGGATAGTCAGTCATTAGTAACCAGACGTCAGCTACCTGTAATTGCGAAAACTGTAATTTTAATGAACTGTCAGTTGAAATTTGTGCCAATGAATCTTCTTCTTGTACTGTAAGTGGGAAGTCTAGTCTGTTCACACGATCTGTTCTGTTCAAACAGATCTGCTACGCGACATGATTTAAAGACATCACTAAAGCCGTTAGTTTGAAATTACTTTTACAATTACAATTAGTCTGAACAAAAAAAAAACTAGATTCTTCTACTAACTGTTTTAAGATTGTAAAATTTAGATTTAGACTTTAGAGCGTAAAAAATCTGATAAAATTGCGGTATATTGTATTTTTTCTTTAAAAGTGCCAGAAACATTTTCGCGGACCGCACTTTGGGAACCACTGGAGTAGAGTGTTAAAGAGTAAAGAGCTGAAATGGTTCAATGCCGGCCTATTAGGCCTGGTTCAGGGTCACCAGAGTACTCTTTACCACTAAAGATGGCCTCAACTGGTGACGTCGAATCGTTTGGTTCTTCAAACAAGAGGCCACGGTCTCATACGCCGGCATTCAACCGTTTCAATAATGTGATTATTAGTTACACAATTTCTGTATGACTACGCTGCTACTTGGTGATATGTTTTTACGAGATCCCTTGATGAGCGTCTTAACGGGATTTTATTGTATCCTTGGATTTTGTTGTCCATGACGTGTCCGTTGATTGCCTAATTATAAGTGTAACACTACCGATTCAGAACACGAAGTTTTTTATGGGTAAAAATGTAAAATTTTTACCTTATAGCCTGAAGCAGTTTTCGCTTATTATAAGCTTCGTCAGAAGCTGCCATTGGGAGCGCTGTCCGTCTTGCTCTTGGCGACGGCGCCGTCTTTTGAAAGATCGATGTTGTGTGTGTGGGGTGTGATATGTTCGAATAATATGTATGTGATTTGAATTGTGTCTGTTCGTTTAGGAAGTCTTTTTTATGTGTTTGTATATTTCTAATTGTTCAAGAGTGTCTAGTTTTCGGCCTTTTGTGTGTACTGTAAAATATCCATGTTGCTTTCGATGTTTGTGTATGTGTGGTTTGCTTCAATGAGGTGGTTTGCAAAGGTGGATTCGGTAGTGCAGTGTAGTGCCTTTGTGTGTACAATGTATCTTTGTTTGAACCAACGTCCTGTCTGGCCTATGTAGAATTTGTTACAATCTGAGCAATTCAGTTTGTAAGCACCAGGTAGATCGAATTTGTTTTGTTCTTTGTGTGTGTGTTTTGATAGTGTGCGTTCTGTTTTGTTTGTAGTTTTGTATGCGATTCTGTATCCTGCTTTTTTAAATTTGTGTGCTATTTTTTCTGTGTGGTTATTGATGTATGTTAGTATTATGAATTTGTTGTTTTCTGTCTGTTGTTTGTTTTGTGTAGGAGTTTATTGGCTATTGTTCTGTTGTATCCGTTGGATTCTGCTAGATATTTTATCGTGTTTAGTTCGTCTGTGTAGTGTTTTTAATCTAGTGGAATTTACTGTATTCCTTTACTTTAAATAAACAGTTAACGTTAATGAAGAATTTTCATTACGTTCTGTCCTTTTTTGCACGTACTGTGGAATTCGCGGATTCTGATCCGCGAATTTTATCTGCAGAATTGGGTTATCCGTGGCGATTGAGCCACGTAATTCCGTGGATAATCGGAAGTTTACTGTACACGTATCGCCGACGCGAGTACGACACAAACGTCTGTAATTATTTATTGATCTTGATTCGTACCATAGGCATCGATCCGTTGTAAAATCAAGACTGTATTTCCGCCAATCACAACAGAGCTCCAACGCAGAACCTCTGTGTTAACGTCAGCTGTATCTGTTTATCCGCTCAGCTGATCGCGAGCGCGTTCTGTAAACACAACAAATACTGTATCTATACATGGTATGATTCTGTCTGAGACAGTTTTAACCGCATGTTAAAATGACGCATCAACCAATATTTCGTGATAAGCCTTATATAGTCCGATGGTATGTATGCCTTACTTTTTATATATATATATATATATGCCGTGATTTACCGGCAGCACGTTTAATATGACGTCTTCTTCCTTTACGGGCACTTTGTGGACTGGGGTCTTCAAACGACTACATATATACACATACAGTATATATACCTATGTAATATCTTCAAATAAATACACTGCAAATAGGTATATTTTTATCTGACGCACGTTTCAGAGAAATTATTCTGTATCTTCAGAGGTTTATAATGATATTGTAATGATAAAATTTATCAACTTTACTTATCACGGAAACATAGCTCGTAAACTAAGCAAACTATTTAAAGATACAAAATTAAAAATATCTTATAACACAGATAATATTGTTTTTAATCAAATAAAACCTAAAAATAATTTCAACATTCATAATAAAAATGGAGTTTGCAAAATAGAATGTCCAGATTGCAATAAATGTTACGTAGGCCAGACGAAGAAAAAACTGTCCGAGAGATATATTCAACACCGCAATGCGTATCTAAAACCTAATATTTACAAATATAATTTAGCCACACACACTGTTTAAACAATAAACATAAATTTCCAAACATTGAAAATGTCAAATTAATTAAAAACGTACAAAAAGGTAACAAAATTAATATATGGGAAAATCTTAATATTTACAAAACAAAATAATAATAAACTACTAATTAAAGAACAAATACAAATAAAAACAAAACAAGACGATTTGTTTAAAATCATACATTTATTAGAATAACAGAATAAACCTTAAATATATAATAAACAGTTACTACATAAACATTACAACAATCGAAAATAGAATGGAAGTAAATTCGATTATCTGTTAGCTGTATTGTAAGCGAAACATTCAATTACAATTCAAACAAAGCCTCTGAAGATACAGAATAATTTCTGTGAAACGTGCGTTAGGTGAAAGTAAACCTACTTGCAGTGTATTTATTTAGGAAACTCAACGAGTTACTTACAAAGGAATGTATACATACATATACGTCCGAACCATGTTAACTGGCCTTCAAATGTCCGCCTTCTCCAGTATCGAATACTAACGAAGTGAGATTGTACAGTCCCGTCTTTAAGAGTAGATCTTCACCCCCTCCCCTAGGGCACTTATGTTAAAATTTCACAGTTCTAGAGGCATCATGTGCCCCCCCCCCACGCCTCCTTAGGGAAGCCCGTGTTTCTGTTCAAAAAAGCGTTCCATTTTTACAGTATATTTTGGCTGAGCCAAGCGAGAAAAAATGTGTTCATTGTACGGAACAGGATGCCAAACTTAGGTGGAAAGAACATGTTAAGAAGGAACGGTAAGAACTTGGATTAAAATTGAAGAAAATGTGGTGGCTTGCTTGGAGGACACTCTGAGCTGTCGCTGCGTAAGAAGCTGTTGTTATACAAACAAGTCTTGAAACCAGTTTGGATGTATGGTGTACAGCTTTGGGGTTGTACTAGGAAATCTAATATTAAAATAAGTTTCAGACTTTTCAAAATAAGGTTCCTCGCAGACTATGAACGATTATCACAGATTATCTGTTGACGCTTCACGGTATGTACGAAATGACATCCACCGGACCTGAAAATGCCTACGGTTGCTGACGAGATTAAACGGTTGAGAATAAATATGAGAGACGGCTTCATGAACACGTAAACATTTGTAGTGCTACAACTACATGATAATGCTGGACTCGTTCGGCGATTGAAGAGACAGAAACCATTTTAACTAATGAAACTAAATATGTATAATAATTATCAGCACATGAACAAAGTGTAACTGTACTCCAGTAAGGAGTGCTCCAGTGGGAGCTTATCCTATACACTGTTAAATTATGTATTAGAATAAAATTGCTAGATAGTTTGTAACTAGTTGGAATGAAGTTAAATATTAAAAAAATTGTACGGAACAAGTAAATATGCAAAACATACACAGAGCATGTCGCTTTACCTTTTTCATAGGGTTGTTTATACTCTTTCCAATTATCTTTCCGTATGTCCTCTTCTTTAGTCTCGAACTGCGGGTAGATTGATCGTAACAGTATATAAATAATGGAAACAGCTGTTCGAACTACCATTCCATCCGTGCGCCCACAGTGTGTGACCGTAGCTGTCAGGACAATGCAGGTTTTCATCGCAACTGGCCGGATTCAAATTTTCACTTGGATCGCGACCGACTGGGTAGCAACTGACCGCGGTCCGCCAAAAGACTGACAATCGGAAACATTTGACGTAATAATGTCTCCTTAAAAGTGCGGCAATTTCCGACACAGTCGTTGTGCCCCGATCATATCGCGCTGCTAAAATAAGACGAAATTAACGTTTTGAGTCCATGTTGACGCTAAGTTACCACACATGCTGCTCACCATCCGCAGCTCAACACCATCAATGCAGCCGACCCGTCTTGTCGTCGTCATTCTGCTGTCGGTATAGCCGCTGTTTAATGATGTGCAGAAACGTGAATACACCGATGTGAGACTAAATCGTCAATTACGACTGATAACAGTCGCTTTGATACCGACGGATAACGATTTAAATGAGTGAGCTGTGCCATGTGACCACCATGTGTAGATAATATCTTCCTGTTGTCCTAACATTGAACCTTTCACGGCCGGAGCCATCTTCAATAAAATTGATTTCCGGGCTGTTGGGCCGTGGTTGTCTTCTTGTAGAGCCAAACGTTTCGACTGCAGCTGCGGCAGTCATCTTCAGTGGATCTTCCCAAACCGTCGCGCTTATATAGCCGTACGGGTGCGGGATGCTAACTGATTTAGCTGCCAAGCTGTCGGCCAATCAGTTACCATCCCGCACCCGGACAGCTATATAAGTGCGACGGTTTGGGGCGCGCCAGACATTTAGTCGCCAGAGGAGCAGGACAGAAGACCCAATGACGATGACTGCCGCAACTGCAGTCGAAACCTTTGGTTCTACAAAAAGAGGACGGTGGCCCAACAGCCCGGAAAACAATTTTACTGAAGATCTTCCCGTTAATTTGCCTGGTAGAAATTTGGATAAGTCTCTCTGGTCAGACAACATAGACGCCACGTTACTAAAATGTAGTCATGAAAAACTGATGACTGATTATCCAGAATTTTCTAAAATATCTAAACATGGAAAGTCAATTCCCAAAGGGTCGAATAGAGAATTATACGCCCGACAAATTAAAGACGCCACGAATTGTAAAACTTACCTAGGCTCTGCCCCGCTACACTCATCGCGTATATCCAATATTGTATCTGACCAGTGTGGTTCAGTGAGTAGCGAAAACTGGCCAATTTCAAACTGGATTTAGACCTTGAAACTCGACCACTACCAATAAAATTTTCACATGTTACAGATTTACGAAAAAAAATCGTGAATAGAAAGTCCTCACCTGAGTTTACACAAGCTGCCCGCGGCAATCGAAAGAATTTGAAGGGACACTTTGCAATTTCCAAAATTTCTAAAACATTTTATTGTTTAGAACCGAACGTTCAAGCCTCCCCGTGGAGATTCCGTTAAGACGGGAGGTGCAGCTTCCCTTTTGACACAGTACAGTAGGATATGCTCGATACTTCAATCTCTTACCTGCAAAAAAAAAAAAAAAAAAAATTAATGTAAAATCCTGTACCCTTACAATCACATCTGATAATTACATTACATTAGGGGTTAGTGGTAAAACTACCAAAATCCACTCATGTTAATTTATGGAAAACTGAGATTAAAAGTTTGCAAGTGCAATGATAAGTCATAACACTGACTTTCAAGGTTAATTTTTATTATTAATAGAGTTTTCTTATTGATTACTTTGGTGTTAAAAAATAAAAAGGAAAGAGACATGAATAAAAATGTCGTTTTGAAACAACTTGAAACATACTTAAAACTTGAACTTGGATAGTTTTACCACTAATCCCTCGATATTTTTTCTAAAGAAATATAAAGACTAGTCATTTAAAATCTGTGTGATTAAAAGTTGTTCTATAATCTTCGGTAAAGTTCATTATTTTTTTTTGTACTGTACCGTTTTGATTGTATGTTTTTATACTGTTTTCTCTCTTATATGGCTCAAACTAACAATGTACTATTATAGAGGCATTGTAACAAAAAAAAAAAAAAAAAAAACGGGTGTGTTTTAATCTGTAACTCCTAATAATCTCATATTAACGCTCCCAACGGGTCAATAAGGAAATTTTAATCCAATTAGCGCGTATACACTGATTTTTGAACTTTACTAGTTACTAAGCAACCACGAAAATAACATAATAAATAATAAAACAGCGACCGTGACTCAGAGCGAGTAGAACTGACCGTCGCAAGTTTTCGCATCGAACACTTAAACTTGCGTTAGCGCGGTTGTGCTTCCCGGTTCCGTCCAGCGGACTTACAGGTCCTTTTTATATAGGGGAAGGTCGTGTGGCATCAGACACCTTACTTTTTTAACATGATAATGTTTTTAGGTTGGGGGTCATTCCACAAAAATCGTCATCGAAAAACGTAACGCTTCCAGACTTTCGATTCCCCCCAGTCTAGAAATTTGATATGTAAACGCATCAAGTCGGAAATAATCGCTGCTGAGATTGAGTTTAGCAAACGTTTTAGTGAGAATAAATTTGGTTTTACATGCTCTGTTTGTGATCGTCTGTGGTTTGGAAATATTTTCTATTTGTATCGGCCATCTGAGGACCACATGTCAATTTCAATTCTTTATTCCTTGTTCTTTTCTTTTTCTCCAATATTCTTTCATCTTTTCACTATGTCTCTTCTTCCTGTCTTCATTCCACTTTGAACCTACGTTTTTCTCTCTCCTACCCTGGACTCCTTCCATTTTTAACACTTTTGCCCGAAAAACTTCTCTTTCAGTTGCTTCTTCTGCACTTATATTATTTTTTCTAAATCCTTTTTGACTTCTTTAACCCACAGATATTTGAAGATCTGCTTTGTTAACCTATTGTCGTCCATTCTATATAAATGTCCAAAAAATAATAGTCTTCTTTTTCTCACTGTTTCTGTTATATTTTCTGTACTTTGATATATTTCATCATTACTTCTTAATTCCAACCTTCTGAAGTTTTTCGTGGGCTTACTATTTTCCTAATAATTCGTCTTTCCAATATTTCTAGTTTGTCTAAATTATAATTCAGTGCTAGACATTCACTTGCATGTAGGCATTCTGGCCTCACTACTGTACTGTAATGCCTTATTTTCGCATTTTTAGATATGCACTTCTTATTGTAAATATCTTTGGTTATACCATATGTTTTTTCCATTTTATGAATCCTCTCCCCTATAGCAGATACCTTACTTAATTTTTTTTTTTTTTAATATAAAAGCAGAAGTAAACACAATTGGTTTAAGAACTTTATAACACTATTACTCAATACTTACACAACTTTTTTTGTTACAAAAATATCTAAGAGACAAGCTATTCAAAATGAAATGAATCATTACATTTCAGAAATTTTTAAAACTGGAGGTTTGGACACTACATCGTACAGTGATAGGAAAATTTTAATCACTACATTGCACAGTGATTACTTTCTTAACAAAAATTAAATAATACAATCAGTTATTATTTTTTAAATAAATAGAACAATGTTACAACTATTTTTAAGTTTATTTTTGCAAAAATATTTTCTAAAACCTACTTTAACTGAAAACAAACAAATTGTTACAGTTTTTGTCTAATTATTTTGGTTTAAAAACATCGCACTTGTCAATAGAGCACTTCCTTCAAGATTGGCGCAGTTTTCGTGACCCCAACCGTTATAGCCATTACATTGTATCCGGTCTTCATGGAAGGTCTCCCCACAGATTATACACCTGGTATTTTCTTCATCTTCAGCACTGTCATCAATGAAAGTTAGTGCTTTTTTCGCCTACTTTGTTTGATAACTTTCTAGTTTTTTGATGCTACTTAAATTTTTTTGCGATTTTTTTTGAGTTTATTCTTATCAAACATGCATGCTTTTCTAAAGTTGTGCCTAACTTTGTAGGCGGTGTTTTTTCTTTGATAGTTCACACTTGTTACTGAATGAATCTCGGGTAAGCTTAAGTTTGCATTTGATGTACTAGTTCAACTTACACCAGAAGAAGACGACCAAAGGTTATTTAGTGCTCGAAACGTTGTGCGATAAAATCTAACGATGGTTTGTTGTCCGACCTAACCTTTCTGATAAGTCTCGAGATACTAGCAAAAAGGGCCGCTACAACAACAACTCACTGAAAGGAAAATAATTTAACACTATTTGAAGTTTAAGAACGGGTTACTCGCTTAAATATGTGTTAAATTATACACAAGTAATATAATGTTAAGTATAAACAAAAATAACGGTGAAAATTATGTTTAAGAAGTTAACATTATGTTCATAATTTCACTTGTTTTATTATCATTCTCAATATTCGATTTCTTTTTATAATAAAAGTTGTTGTTGTTGTTTACTATTAACTAATTAATAATTTTAAAAAGGTGGAAACCTAAGGGAAATTATTTTTAACCCCTAAATCCACCATCCTCTTATATAAATAATAAAAATTACGCTTCTTTGCCAATAGTTGAAAACCGTAAGATGCAAATCGTGTAAGATAACTATATTCGTATATTAAGCCAACAGCCGTTTTATCGCCATAAATTATTTAAAATACCAGTAATATCAGCGCAAGTTTAAGGGCCAGAGTCTTAAAAATATATATATATTATGTCACGACACAAATAGCCAACCCCGTACCAGAGATAAAAAATATATTTATAATTGTAAAAAATACCTCTTATCAAATGAACTGATTGATTTTAATTAAAATATAAGGAATATGACACGACAATACAACGACTTTAACCCAACCCAAGTGATTGAGACAAAAACATAAACATAAAGAAGGGAACTACGGAACATACTTAGCACAATGTAAATATTTTAAAGTGATTGAGACAACAACCCAAACATAAAGAAGGGAACCATAAATAAACAACGAGAATGAGGAAATAATAAACCTAAGCCACAAGGAAACAAGTTTATGGGTTTAAATGACACCAAAATGCCCAAAGGAACCGAGGAAAAACCTAATATATTAAACAAACAAGGAAAATGAAGAAGGAGGGAGACGAGCAAAAGTGAAATCCAAGAATGGTTCACCAACACAAGTAAAATAGCACTCAACAAGAGCATTGAAACCAAAACAAGGGTTATCAGGAGGAAGGAGAGATAACGGTTACTACCCATTAAAAAGGCAACCAGAAACCACAAATTAGAATTGTTATTAGTCAGTAAGTATTAGTTATTAAGTATTAATTGTCATTAGGATTAAGTCATGAAAGAGAAATAAGTATAGGGGTCACCCACTATCAAACCAATGATATAAACAGTGATATAGTGTAATAGTGTAGGTGTCAGAACCCCAAGGTGAAGTATGACACTAGTGAAATTGTAATTAACAATAAGTGATTTACAAGTGAAGGTAAGGTAAAAGTTGGAAATAAACAGTGCATAGATAACTGATAAATAAGTAGTATTAAGAGTGAATTATAGTATAAGGGATAGAAAAACACTAGAAGTGATAATGACTTTTTATTTTAAAAGGATGTTCAATAGAGTTAAGTTAATTATAGCCAGTAGTAAGTAAAAAGGGAGGATTCCAGAATAGAATAAATTGAAGGTGTTACCATGGAGGGAATATAAAAATTGTTTAGAGATTGAGAAGCCAAAAAACTAACAAAGATACCTAATTTATAAAGGACTATCATTAATTTAATAACAAGTGATGTTGTTTATCACAACACAGATAATATGTGTTATAAACTAATAAATTAGCAAATAAGGATAAGTTAGGAGTGAGTGATGATATTTCTTAATCAAAACAATAACTCTAATAACTTATAAAAAATTGTGTTCATGTTATTGTTATAAGAGGATATGGCTGAATGCAATGTGCAGTCCATAAACCTAATGTTATATTTTTAAGATTGAAATAAGGAGAGCAATATTGAATAATAAACAAAACACCTACAGACTCAAAACACAACACAACTAATAAAAATAACAAAGTAAGCCCAATAGGCTGAACCAAAATGTGATTTGAACGAAATAAGTAAATTATTATAATGGCTACTTAGGCCTAGAAAAAACATAACTGTCAGAACCAAACAAACAAAGATTATAACAAATTGAATCAGAATTTAGAAAATCTGAGGTGAAGGAATCACCAAGGATAAATTGTAGATCATTTATAACACAAAATATTGTAATCGGCATTATTATATAAAAGGAAATGTAATTAACAAACATTAACATAATTGTAAAAACTTAAAATCTGAAAATACCCAAGCTTGTGGGGTATCAAAATAATCTATGAACGAGAATAAATACTATAGTGACAATATTTATTAACCAGGAAGGAAGATGGAGGAATAACAGTAATCAGAAGATATACGAAGGATTCGAAGTTTCGATAACAATACATCAACTCAAAATAAGCCTATTCGAAAAATACCGTTACTATGGAAACAGCGGTTGTTGACAGAAAAATACCGTTAGAAATTAGTAGAGAAAAAAAGGAAGCGAAGCGTCATCAAGCCATACAGATGCAGAAGTTCGGAAGAAAGTTTTTTCAGTGTAAATCATGAAAATAATAGTATAAAGTTGCTGAAAACCAATCGTCAAGGAAGCAGATGACCACTACAACCAATATTACAAGACCCAAGACCTGAATAAACGGAAATTATCCATAAATAGAACGTCCAAACACAAGACGAAAGGACGCCACATTTTAATGAAGCCCAAAATCCAAGAAAACTGATTTTATGCAGCCAATTCCTATCTCGAACCAACTACAAAGGCCTATACACGTCGAATTGTTAAGTACTATCCAATTATTTATTTTCCACCAACCCTAATCACTTTAAATAATTTTGAAAGGTAAAATTACCACACTATAAAGATAGTATTTCTCTTTCATAGAGTATTTAAGCAAATTAAAACATAATGAAACTTTGTTAACATAAAATAACCTAAGAATTGAACACGAACTTACAGAACACTTTTACAACACAACACCACAGATTGTAACAGCACACTTTATCTTTCATGTACATTTAGATTAAGGTAATTTGTATTTTTTATTGTAACCATTGTAGTTCTCTAACTCATAGTCAAAAGAATCCACGGATTTTGAAACCAAAACATTGTAATACGCCTAACGTAAACAGACGCTAGGTTAAATGGTTTCTAAATTAATTCGCCGCCCTGAAAATAAGATCTCATGTAATCAAACGATAATTATTTTGTGGTAATTGTAAATGTTTACAGATATCACCATTAAAAAATATTCATTACAGGGAGTAACCAGCGTTATCATTTCATAGGGAGTGCTATATAATAATTACTTGTATTGAAGAGTAAATCGTAGCAGTAAGCTAGTTGCCAGTTATTCGTCAGAAGCGACGATTGAGACGGCTGTGCGAGCGGGAACGATTTGAATACACCAACCCGCTACGCTGATAACTTGTTCAAATACAGTTTTTAGTTGTTTTGTAAAAACGACTTGGCGCCACCCGGGATTATTACACCCCCTAAGAATAACAGGTAAGGTTACTGCCGTAATATACAGGTGATCAGAACTACGCTACAAACATCGCTAGCCACAAAATTACTGTAACGACCCGGTGCGAGGCGAACGCACTAATCATCCAAACACATTATATTTTATGTACACATTTTGCAGGTACGCTCCAATATTACTACGTTACAAATTGACGACTCCAACGTGAGGCTTGAACGAAGACGAGGGCGTCTTCTATTACACGTTACAATATATATATATATATATATATATATATATATATACACATTAAATCACTTTCTGCTACAGTCCGTTTCTTGATGTATATAATACATTTAATATTTATAACTAAATTTACCTCAAGATGTTATTTTTCCTTATTTGGAACATGTTTCGAGAGTTCCTGTGCTCTCATCTTCAGCCTTCGCGATCTTTTGTCTGGTGAAGTATTTGTGAGTTGGCTGCTGGATGCTATTAAGGTTGTTTGTTGGTCTTTGGTATTTTAAAGTTGCATTATTGTGTGTGATTGTAGTATATGTATTTGTATTTTGTGTATTTTCGATATTGAGTGCTTTGAATATTGTGTCATGTTTTGTATTGATTTGTATTTGTTCTGGTATTAGTTTGTTTTGTGTTTTATGTTTGTATATTTGTAAATTTTCCCAAATGTTCATTATGGTGCCTTTGTGTGGTATGTGTTTTATTAGTGATACATTGGTTATGTCTGGGAATTCATGTCCTGTGTTTATTGCATGTGTGGCTAAATTGGATTTATATATTTCTGGTTTTTTGTATGCGTTTAGGTGTTCAAAATAACGTTTTTTCAGCTGTTTTTTTGTTTGTCCTATGTAACATTTATTGCAATCTTGGCATTCAATTTTGTATATACCGTTAGTTGTTGTATTATCTTTGTTGTGTGAGCTATTTAGATTTTGTAATTTATTTTTATTATTATTAGTTTTGTATGCTATTTTTATATCTGTGTTTTTAAATAGTTTTGTTAGTTTTGTCATTTTATTATTTAGGTATGTGAATGTGGCCCATTTGTTGTTGTTGTTATTATTTATGTGTTGTTCATTTTGATTAATTCTTAATTGTTCAGTTTTTAAAGTTTTCAAACATAAAACACAAAACAAACTAATACCAGAACAAATACAAATCATTACAAAACATGACACAATATTCAAAGCACTCGACATCGAAAATACACAAAATACAAATACATATACTACAATCACACACAATAATACAACTTCAAAATACCAAAGACCAACAAACAACCTTAATAGCATCCAGCAGCCAACACACAAATACTTCACCAGACAAAAGATCGCGAAGGCTGAAGATGAGAGCACAGGAATTCTCGAAACATGTTCCAAATAAGGAAAAATAACATCTTGAGGTAAATTTAGTTATAAATATTAAATGTAATATATATATATATATATATATCGTACGAGAATGTAAGCGTACAAAAAAATATCCTTTATAAAACCATCTTAAATCAGCACTGGACACAAAAATCTCTCTCTCTCTCTCTCTCTCTCTCTCTCGCTCTCTCTCTCTCTCACACACACACACACACACACACACACACACACACACACACACACACACACACACACACACACACACAACAGTTATTACGTAATTTTCGACCTTCAATCTATTGTCTTGGACCGTTTGACATTGTTCGTCGACTCAAGTGTCCTTAAGTTTCTGAAGTTTTACAGAACGACAGACACTCGAGACTACTTCGTATATTCTTTCTCTTCTTCTCACCGTCGTTACTGACAAAAGAAAAGTAACGAAACGAGTTGGCAAAAAAAAAAAAAGAAAAAATAACGAGGGATTCAGAAAAAAATTATTTTATTTGTTCAAGGAAAAATCTTTAGTATCTTGCCTCGCAAAGTAAAGGCTACAGTATACTTTGCCACGTCCGTTGGCGGTTGCGTGATGATCGGCTTGTTAAGTTCCTTTATATTACCGTTCATTGTCTTTAATAGCACTTCATTATCACGAGTATAATCAATCGACTGTTTAGTGTGTGTATGTGAAGAGGCGACATTTTTCCTTTTACGAGACCTAACGACTCACGTCTTACAATATCGTCTTATTATACTTCGCAGGCTTACACGACCGGAATCAATGTTGTTAAAATTCATTCCCGGACTGTTTGGTCGTGGTCCATTGTTTTCAACAAAACCCGACGTTTCGGCAGTGCCATCGACTGCCGTCATCAAGTGTACTTACCACCCTACGTTGCGAACATCGATTTCCACTAACGATGGCAGTCGATGGCACTGCCGAAACGTCGGGTTTTGTTGGAAACAATGGACCACGGCCAAACAGCCCCGGAATGAATTTTAACATGTCGTCTTATTATTCACTCCAGTGGCGTAAATATGGTGGCGGGTATCAGGGGTATTAACTCCCGGCCCCTTCCAGAGCTAGTAAAAATTTCAGCTAAATTCCATAATTATTTAACGTAGGCCTATTTGTAAGTCGTTCAGCGTGTTAAAAGATGCTTATAAATAAATGTAGAAACAAGAAACATTAAAATATCTGTAAGTTAATAAAATAGTTCTTTATTAACAATGACCATCACGCAACATCTGGTAAATAACATACGCATTTGTAGCTAATTATAAATATATAACTACTGACTCGGATCACTAATTTTTTATTGGTAAACATGTAATGAAGCACTGATGAATGTTATTGGTAGCCTCTGATGAAGCTTGTAATAAGCGAAAATTAGTTCAGGCTACAAGGTAAAAGTTTTACATAAAATTGTATTGGTAAAAACCGATAAAAAAATTGTGATCCGAGTCAGTAGCTATATGTTTATAGCCTAATTAGTTAATCAACGGACACGTCATGGACAACAAAATCCAGGTATTTGTAGCCTCAAAGGAGCGGCCGTGACGTAGTGGCTAGCGTGTGGCACTGCTACGCTGTCGGCGCGTGTTCGATTCCCGCCGGGGCCGTCTGATTTAGATACGACCGTACCCCCTCGCAAGGCGATGGCAAACCAGCGAGATGTATAAATCCCCCCCAACCTGCCTAGTATAAATCCTCCCCAACTATGCTGTTCCGCCGTTAAACTGTAGGTCCCATGTACCTGTGAGAGACTCCGTAACACACACACCACGGGTATGTGCGGGGAGAGTACAAACCAGTCGAAAGAATGACGAACCCAATAATAATAATAATCGAAGTCTCAAAAAACAATTACGCAAACGCCAGAAAACGAAGGCAGAGCCTATTAATCTATCTTTATCTTCTTCATCCAGACACACTTCATTTTAAAGTTTGTTTATGTCATGTTTCCTATAGTGTAATACGTATCTCTAAGGTTTGAACAGTTGATTTTGCACAGGAAAGCAGCTGTCTTTGACTCACAAAACGAGTCATTGCGGGGATTTTATTGCTGGATTCTATACATGCAAACAAACATTTCCTACTTTACCACGAACCATACACTGCTTAAAACATTCTTCAGGAAAATAAAATCTTTAAATTAAGTTGGAAAGGAGTAATAAGATCAGGCTATTCAAAACATCTTCAAAAAGACTCACTTTCACAAAAAAAAAGAATTAAAGTGATTTCTAACGACATGAAATTTGTTACCTTTAATTTGAATACCTCAAGGTGTTAGACTAGGCTGTAACCTCTCTCCAATTAATTTAACATGGAGTGAACTCGGGTATACTCGTGATAGAGGTAATCTCGTGATACTTTTTGTGAAGCTTGTCACGTGTTAACCAATGCTCCCACAAATGCCTAGTTTCTCCAGTTGAGCGCAGCGCACACTAATGTTCAGTTTGAGATATTGTAGGCGCCAGTGCGACACGTGTTTGTTTTGCAACGTTATGAAGTGAAAGGTAAGGAATATTTCTTATATGTCTGTATCTGTTCATAGGACGTGCATTTTGATTCTACCATAATTGTAATTCACTATATTAAGTATCAAATTTAGTTTTAAATTGTCGCTTAATACATACTGAATACGAAGGTACATATTGTGATAGGTTATGGACGGCGTATACGTTGTAGGACCTCATCTCCGGATCGTAGTTTCTTAAATGTTTTGTGCTGTTTTCCAAGTAAAGACGCTTCCTAGTAATGTACAAATTTATTTAATTTTTGACATTTACTTCTGGAAAAGACTTCCATTAAATATATATCTTCTAAATTGTTTTCTACTAAATTTTTCGATAGTTTTTATTTCCTGCATTGAATTTCTCCGTACGATTTTAATATTAATGGCGTTTTTAATTTTAATGTTTTTTGGCCGTATGATTTTAGCTTTATTTTATTTATGATTTTAGATGTCACGAGTATGCCTGACGTATCACGAGATTGCCTCAATCCAGGTAAAGTCGTGATATCACGAGTATAGCGGAGTGTTGTCACGACATTACCTGTAATATCACGAGATTACCAAGCAAGAACAAGAACACTGTTTCGATATTTAATTAAAATAAATATAATATGTTGTTTTTCCAACAAAATTGTAGTGCGATAAAGTCCTCAGAAACCATTCTTTCCAAAGATTAAAACAGAAAAAAGAATTAAAAATTTTAGGTTGGCACAATTGGTATTTTATATACGTTATCACAAGTTTACCATATATTGACGAAATTTTGCGAGAATGAATGAACGTCTGTCCTCCAGGTATACGAATCTCGGATAAGGGATCACTTAGCACATTACACTACTATACGCAGATGACCAAATAGTTATAGGGAAGAGTGAAAATGAATTACAAAGGTCTATTTGTACCTTGCATACAATCTGCTAGAAATAACTTACAACTTTAAGATCTCAGATACTAAGACAAGTGATGGCCTTCCTAGGGAAGAACCATGAAACAGCAAACAAATTTAGTTATACGGGAAGAATTCTGAATTTCTGATTTGTCCTCAGGAAAACGGGGGGAAGGTCTACAAGCTAGTCTCCCTCACCCCTGTCGCCAGAAGCAGGTCCTAGTTACGCCATTGATTAGCACTGTCATTCCTCAGAAATGAATACAGATACGCATTCACACGCTGAATTGAAACTTTTGTCTTCCTCAAATATATACATACCCAGATTGTCTGACATACACACTTACTCCACCGTGCTATGGTTCTTGTAGAATAATGACCCCTCTCCATAGATATTTCTACAGCAGCCTGTGAATTTGACCCTGGTGGACAGCCCTCCATGATCCCGGTTCACGCGAGCTCTTAGTTTATTTCACCTCTCATTTCGAGGGTAGTAGGTAGGGTAGTGAGCCTCCAGGTGTCTAGTGGCTAACGCGGGCGATTGATGCGCTCGTGGTCCCGGGTTCAATTCCCGGCGGAGGCTCCATACGGCGTGCACTCAGCGTCGTGAGGCAAACTGAGTAGGCGCTGAGATAACAGCGCCGCCTCCTGGCCGTGAATACCGCAACTAGCGGCTGGTGGCGCGTAGTACTAGCCATACACCGTCACACTAACACAAAAGCCGCGCGGTACGCCTTGGTCCTTAACGGACTGTGGAGCGGAGGTTTATTTATTTATTTAGGTAGGGTAGTAAGTAGTAGGTAGGTAGTTGTAGGGCAGTAACATTTCACAATGGTCCTACCTCGGTAACCCAACTATTTCCTGGATGTCCTCACCTATACAACCCTGCCCACTTCCGTGACTCCTATCTATGCCCTTCCTTACGCCCCTGAACACGGGGAGACAGACTTCATAAGCTGCAGGAAAAGCAATCTGTCCAGGTGAGAGACACAAATCCTGCTGGTCTGCAAACAGCAGCAAGGTGGCAGCCCTGCACAGCGTTCGCACAGGGGAATGGAAGAGTTCGGATGTCGTTTAATTTTTTATTTTACTTTTACGTCGCGATATCCTAAGACCTACAATTATATCCATCTCGACAGTTTCGACTTTGTTTCTGACAGTGTTCAAGTCTCCGAACGTATGTTAATAAACTTTTCACAATGACCTCTTGAATTTTCAAATCATCCGTCATTCCAGTTACGTTACTCCAGAACACACATTGCGTCATTGGCCCTTCTCTTTGTTTAATCTTTTATTTCCTCTTCGGCTGTTTCTTATCGAGCGAATATCACTTCCAAATACTTGTAATAACTACATCTTTTTAGCTAAATCGAAGGATCTCAGTAGGGGGAAAATAAGGGTTCAAACTCACAAAGGAATGCCGCCTTTCTTAAAAAACAATAAAAAAACACTAAAAAACATGATCTCAGAGATGACGCCGCCACCGCTGGACCCGCAGCATCCCGATGGACCACAGCACCGCGAATTTCCGCGAATAAATTTTTTAATTTTTTTAATTTTATTTTTTTATTTTTTTTATTAAATTGATTTGGTGGGATGATGTTCAATGGACCACCAGCATCCGTGAATATACTTTTTTATTTTTTTAAGAAAGCTGATTTGCATATCAGTGGGTGGCTTTGGGTGGGTGGTTTTTTTTATTTCATATCGGTGGGTGGGGGGTGGTTCCAACTCGAAGCATTATAGTGTATATTAAAATATATGATCAGGTGTACCAACCTTTGCATGAGTTCAAATTTGTCGTGTGTTATAATGTATATTAAATCTATATGATCAGGTGTACCAACCTCTGTAGTATTATTATAGTGTATAGATATTTTATATGAGCAGGTTTGTCAACATTTTCTGCGGTGGGGGGGGGGGGAAATTCAAATATGTGTTATATTGTGTATGTATAGAGCAGATCTGTCAACATTTTTTTTCTCTTCTGTGGTGGGAAATTCAAACTATATGATCATAATTGGTACTCTCTCTCGCTCTCTCACACGTTGTGTATGTCTCTCTCTCTCTCTCTCTCTCTCTCACTCTCTCTTGTTGTCAAACCGTTCTCCTCTCTCTCTGTAGTCAGTACCGAGCGCATGTATATGAAATTAGAAAGTTTATATTTATTCGACAAATATTAACGCTCTCTCTCTCTCTCTCTCTCTCTCTCTCACTTGTTTCAACTGTGTCAACAAATAGTAACGTCCTCTCTCTCTCTCTCTCTCACTCTCACACGTTTCAACTATGCAAGGTTCCATACCCTTTCTCCTGTCTCCCTCTCGTACATTGAGTAGTTGGTGTGATGAATAAATAATTTTAGCACCAACTCTCTTTCGTTGTCAAAACGTCGTCTTCATTTTCAATGTATTAAATAATTAATTAATTAATAGTTTTATAATGCAGTCAGTGTGATTGATCCTTGTTAGAAATATATATATTTGGCGTCAATGAACTACTTACCTGTTATGTTGTTACAGACAATACTTCTGCTTTAAGGTTGCAGTTTACACACACACACACACACATAGGTTCAGTAGTGTATAGCGAAATAAATTAAAATTATACACACACATGAAAACGGCGGCTGAAATTCATACAAATCTTCTGATGTAACAGTTCACAAAAAATAAATTAATTGTACACATGTTCAGAGGTGTAGAGTGAAATAAAATAAAGTCATAATTTGTTTAAATGATTAAATATATTTTAACATTCACAATATAAAATTCACAATTAAATAAATACATTAGAAATTGATATTTTTCGAAAGTTTATATATAATTGTGTGTCGTACTTGTAGAAGAAGCAACCTGCAACATAACAATACAACAACAACATTAAAATCATGTTAAATATCACACACACACACAGATGCACACGCAACGCGCGCACATACAGACGCATACGCAACGTAATCACACACACACACACACACACATACATACGCATACGCAACGTAACCAAACACGCAACGCGCCCACACACAGACGCAAACGCAACGTAATCATACACATACATACAACGTGTACACGTTTGGTTTGAATCATGTAGGGCCAATAAACAGATAACAGATTTAAATATGCTATATTCATTGTAAGACGTTACAATCATTGAAGTGTTTAATAAGTAAATTGTATGTATGTATATATCACTGAATAATAATATAATCGTTCTAGTGTTATCGTTTGCTGCAACAGGTAACGCAGTTTACAAATAATTACATATAGGTTCAGAGGCGTATAGAGAAATAAATTAAAAAAATTGTTTATTAAAAGTAGTTTGTCACCTTAACGAGATACAATTTCCACATGCGCTGTCTGGTTCTTCATCCCTCGAAACACAAGATGTAGGTCGCTGGGATTTATATGACGGAGTTCTTCATCTGTAAAGACGCAAGCATACCTCTTAGGTAGATATACACGATAGCGTAGCTCACCATCTTCCCATATCTTGTGTCCACATGCACCATGTTAACAATCGGATACTGCTTGTTCAATTTTAATTCTGCACACCGTTTGTACTCAATAGCAGAAACTGCATTGAATTTTGTGATAAACGACATTATTTATGAGAAGTGAAGACGTCTGTATCAAACTAGGTGGAACTAAACAATGACTACAAAGAAGACTAGTGAAAGTAATGGTGGTGGTGGTGATGTGGTCATCAGGAAAGTTCACGTTCATCGCCCGAAGCTTTGCATGTACATACACACAGGCAGAATTAGCGCTGTTACAAAATATATATATTAGGAAAGTCAAGCCCACAGACTACTAGAAATAGTTATCGTTTGAAAAAAAAAAAGAAACCGCACATTACGAACTAATATCGTTACAATAATAATAATACATAAACTTACGTTTACGGTCGTCCAAACTGAAGTATGGAGTGACAATAACTATAGATATCACAGTAAGAATTTTTGTTGTTGTTTTTAACAGGTGATGTTTTTCATCCCCCTGAAGCTTTGTATGCAGAATTATGACTGTTACATAATATATATTAGGAAAGTCGACAGAAATAGTTATCGCCTGCAGCAAGAATTTTTGTTGTTGTTTTTAACAGGTGGTGTTTTTGCATGTACATACATGCAGAATTATGGTTGTTACATAATATATATTAGGAAAGTCGACAGAAATAGTTATCGCCTGCAGCAAGAAGTTTTGTTGTTGTTTTTAACAGGTGGTGTTTTTGCATGTACATACATGCAGAATTATGACTGTTACATAATATATATTAGGAAAGTCGACAGAAATAGTTATCGCCTGCAGCCATATACAAGTTTACCTAATGAAATTAACAATGCTATGAGACACTTACATTAAAAATGTTTGTATAACAGAAAAATCATTAATTATCCACTCTCTAAGTGCGTGCACATTATGGTTTGTACATAGTGTAGAAGAAGAATTGCAATGTGTAAGACATAACGCCCCAGGAATGTCTTTTGGTACGTCTTTTGGGCAACCAATGTCATCAAGATTTATTATATGATAATGAATTATTTTCGATTCTAAAAAACGTTTTTTCTCAAGACCCTTCACAAACACATATTTATATATGTTCGTATACGTTGTTAACACTGAAACAAGATTGTCGTACGGTGTCTCTCCTTCATCCCATCTTAGCCCATGATAGTTTGTCGTTAACCAGCAGTTGGTTCTAGTGTATTTCGAATTCGTAACGACTGTAGCAGGCGGGGCGAAAATCCAATGTCTGTATGCAAAACGTGTTACGTCCATAACCGACAACTCCTTTACTATATAATTGCCGTTGTCATCATAAAAGCAGTGAAAGTCAATTATTACAGCAGCGTTTTCCATTATACTATTAAAAAAAAAAAAAAAAGAAACCACACATTACAAACTAATATTTATAAACACAAAGATCGTTACAATAATAATACACAAACTTACGTTTACTGTCGTCCGAACTGAAGCGTGGAGAGAGAATAACTATCGATATCACAGTGAGAATTTTTTTTGTTTTTAACAGATGGAATTTTAGCAGGAGGGGGAGCAGAGTCGCCGTCGGCAATTAATTTGGCACGTACGTAAGATTTTAATAAAACAATTATCAGTTTTAAATAATAATTTTCGGAAACAACCCCCGACTTAAAAAAAAATATAGTTTACCTTGTGGTATAAAATTCAAACTATTAAATTGTCTCTCTCACACACATTCTGATTACTATACAACTAATTGCATGTATGTTCAGATGGTTCTACCGAAATAAACCATTGTGTGTGTGTGTGTGTGTGTGTGTGTGTGTGTATGTATGTATTCGCTAAATCCGCCTTTCACTTTCTAATATGACACATGACATTCATTAGTTGCACCCACCGCAAGTAATTATGGATTAGAAAATATTCACGTCCAAACAAACACCGGCTTTCCCCTACCACCGGAGACCAATATATACTCAACAAATTTAACGATAAATTCTCATTTGACCTGCTTGCGTGCACTGACAAATCTATCACGACATTTTTAATAGTTGGAAGACTGTATTATTGTGCAATCGCAGTAAACGCAAGTTTCTGTGTGTAGTCAACATACAATAGTTTTGGTGAGTATAATTTATTGTATGTACAGATTTTATTTAAACGTAAAAATTATTTGCATTAAAACATTATTTAATACATGTATGTGTATGTTCAAATCACAATTTATGAAATATATTCTTACCGTATTTTTTATATTACACTTCTAATTGAAGATATATATATTTTAATTTAATACATGTGTGTGTAAGCGTATTCGTATGATCAAATTACAATTTTCTGAATATATTCTTAACGTACTTTTATTCTTAACGCACTTTTAATTGAAGATATATATTTGAATTTAATACAATTTTCTGAAATATATTCTTACTGTACCTTTTATACACTTCTAATTGAAGATATATATATTTTTAGGTATAACTGAATTTTATCGGATTCACACTGACTGCTTGCGTGCGTTGATAAATCTATCTCAGCAGTTTTTTAATAGTTGAAAAACTGTTTGAATTATTGTGCGTCTCAGTATACACAAGTTCCTGTGTGTGTGTAGTCAACATACGCTAGTTTGGTAAGCATAATTTATCAAGTGCATTATTTATTGATTTAATACATGTATGTGTGTGTGTGATCAAATTATTATTATTATCTGAAACAGAACAGTATATATAGATTCGAGTGGTATGTAAGACGCTGTTATATGTTACTAGTAAAAATTATTTGCATTAAAACATTATTTACTGAATTTAATACATGTATGTGTATGTTCAAATCACAATTTCTGAAATATATTCTTACCGTATTTTTTTATATTACAGTTCTAATTGAAGATATATATTTGAATTTAATACATGTGTGTGTGTGTGTGTGTGTGGGTGATCAATTTTCTGAAATATATTCTTACTGTACCTTTTATATTACACTTCTAATTGAAGATATATATTTTTAGGTATAACTGAATTTTATCGGATTCACACTGACTGCTGGCGTGCGTTGATAAATCTATCTCAGCAGTTTGTTAATAGTTGAAAGACTGCTTGAATTATTGTACGTCTCAGTATACACAAGTTCCTGTGTGTGTGTAGTCAACATACGTTAGTTTGGTAAGCATAATTTATCAAGTGCATTATTTATTGATTTAATACATGTATGTGTATGTGTGTGTGTGTGTGTGTGTGTGCGTGATCAAATTATTATTATTATCTGAAACAGAACAGTATATATAGATTCGAGTGGTATGTAAGACGCTGTTATATGTTACTAAAATCATAGCAAATATTTTCATTCTAAGCATATTTACTGTTTAATAATAATTACAACCCAACGAATGATATATATAGTTTGATGCTTTATAAGTTTGTGTACATTGGTTGTATATTGTAAGCATGAAAGTATTATTTAAATCTGTTTGTGTGTGTGCGCGAAAATAAACTTAATTTTTTTTTCGATCTAGCAAATAGTTGGTCTAAGCGTCCATGTATTATGTACAAATTGATATATAAAACGTTTACGATACACTAACATAATACCAGCGTTATAACAGTACCTTTTGTTTTTCAGTATTCATTCATTCTCACTTGAAGATCATGGCTAACCTTCAGCACGAACGTGGGGAGGAGCAGACTGAACAAGGTAAAAGTCCAATACCAATTGTCACAGTTAAGAAATTATTTTTGTAATTATGTAGTGTGCAAACTTGCTGATGCGAATTAACGTTTGAGTCATACTATGTCTATTGGTGTGTATATGAAAAGTCTCACTCTTAACATCGTTTAGAAATTGACATGTAGATGAAAATTTTTCATGTTCCTTCATAGGTTTGTCACCTTCTTTCCAATCAACTAATTCAATTCCACAACAAAAGCATTTAACTCTATCGTCTACGAATGACATACTATGTCCACAAACATCGAAATTTCTAGGGTAGAAGTAGAACCCCGCAAACGCTAACTCGTCGGGGCTGATAAACGTCACTTCCCAATACTTGAACGATTTTATTCTTTCACTTTCAATACTAAAATCAGGAGTAGCCGACATCTTCACGGTTTGTAATAAACTGACATATTACCCCGACGAGTGTTATTTATTTACTACAAACATGAATTTGTGTGTACACGTTATTTATCATTCCTATTGGTTACTAATACTCATGTTTCTATTGTTTCAGTTGTGACTCGGTTTTATATCGAGAGGAACAGTAGTGTCCGAGGGTGCATCACAACCTTCGACTACATTCCAGTGAACGTCAACGAGTCGGATCATGACGTAGTATTCGTAATGACTGAGGCACGTCCTTTATTGCTTGAGGATATTCAGGCAGAGCAGACACGTTTACGCAATATCAAGTGGCATATTGCGTGCAGGATACGTTTTACCAAAACCGTGGTAGATGGTGACAGTGGTGAGGAGAAAGAGGTAACGAAAGACGCCGTCTTCCACGGCCGTTGTCGCACGTTGCTCGCGGACGACAGCGACGAGTTGAATTGTCTACTCGATGAATCCTACGATAAAATCTTCAATAGCATATCTAATTTTACCCGTGACGGGAGCGGATGGTCGGTGGATGCTGTACTGAAGCTGGAACTGGTTGTTGGACGGTACCAGCCTCTAGCAGCGTCCTCCTACCTTCCAACCCCGCGAAAACTCTCACACACCAGGGCAGTAGTCAACATCAAGAACCCCCAGGATGAAATGTGTTTTCTGTGGTCTGTTCTAGCCCACATACACCCTCAAGAACGTAATAGAGACCGTGCTTCAAACTACATCCCATTCATAAACACATTAAATATGTCCGGTATCGAGTACCCTGTTTCGTTAAAGTCCATTTCCAAATTTGAAGCACAGAATCCTAACATTTCTATAAACGTTTTCGGCTATGATATAGAAGACAATATCAAAAATGAATCAAAAAATGAGGTTTACCCTCTGAGAATTACCCCGAATAAGGACAGGTCGCATCACGTTAATCTTTTGCTTCTGACCGATACGAATAGCCGAAAACATTACTGTCTTATCAGTAACATGAGTAGATTGTTATCATCCCTAACAAAATGTAGCAATAAATCATTTTACTGTGACTACTGCCTGCATCGTTTCACCACAGAACATGGTCTGTCCGATCATCTCCCCTACTGCACACCTTACGGCGAGCAGAAGACCAAAATGCCCACGGAGGAGGAGAAGTTTATGTCCTTTAAAAATTACGCGCACTGTCTTAAAGTACCCTTCACCGTCTACGCCGACTTCGAGTCCCTCATCACTCCGCTTCAATCGTGTTCACCTGGTAACAACGTCCCGACGACAGTGCACGAGTTAGGTGAATTCTACTCCGTCGATAGCAGCGGTGTCCGTCAGAAACTAACTTCTCCTCCTGTATCGTCCACATCATACGAAGCGATGCATATCCCGTCAGGTTTCTCCTATGCTATCGTCGATCATACGCACAGCCTTTGGAGAGAGGCTAAAGTTTATCGGGGTGAAAACGTTGTAGACACGTTCTTCTCGTGGTTGTTGAAAGACGCCGAGGATATGATGAAGGTGGTACGACATAACGTACAATTAATTATGTCCGATGATGACAATGTTGTGTTCACTAACGCCACCGTTTGTCATTTGTGTGAGCGCCCTTTGACAGACGATGACAAGGTACGCAATCATTGCCATCTTACGGGGAAATTCTTGGGAGCAGCCCATAATAGCTGTAATCTGAGTTACAAGATGCCTCGTCATATCCCCGTCTTCTTTCACAACCTTCGTGGCTACGACTGTCACCATTTAATGCTTGGTTTAGGGAAATATAAGGACGAACGCGTATCCTGCATCGCAACATCCAGTGAGCGTTACGTGTCGTTCTCCCTGGGTCCCTTGCGTTTCGTAGACTCCTTTCAATTTCTTAATCGCTCTCTGGACACACTCGTTACCAATCTGTCCGCGTCCGGGAGCCAATTTCCTTTGCTCAGAGAGGAAATGCTTAGACGGGGTTTCGATGAACAGACCAATCTGCTCGTACGCAAGGGGGTATACCCATACGAGTATGTTGACATTATTGATCGGTTCAACGAAACAAGTCTACCCGCTCGTGAACACTTTGATAACCGGTTGATGGAATCATCTATTTCGGACGCAGATTACGAGCACGCGCAAAACGTGTGGAGTGCATTCAATCTGCGTACGTTTGGAGATTACCATGATTTGTATTTGTTGACCGACGTAATGCTGCTGGCCGATGTCTTTGAAAGTTTCCGAGACATGGCCTTACGCGATTACTGCTTGGACCCATGTCATTTTTACTCGCTTCCCGGACTCGCTTGGAACGCGATGCTAAAAATGACAGGGGTCGAATTAGAACTGTTGACAGAAATAAATATGCATCTGTACGTCGAGTCTGGGATCCGCGGAGGCTGCGCGATGATATCCAACCGTCATGCAGTCGCTAACAATCCTCTGATTCCAGACCAGTACGATGTTTCGAAACCGACCTCCTTCATTCTGTATACGGACTGTAACAATTTATACGGTGCAGCCATGTCGCAACCACTCCCTTACGCAGACTTCCGATGGCTCGATCGTAACGAAATCGAGTCCTTGGACGTACGTGCTGTGAGTGATGATGCTGACATCGGGTACATCCTCGAAGTCGACCTAGACTATCCTAATACCTTACACGACCTGCATTCCGACTACCCGCTTGCACCTGTGCGCCAGCGCATAACACACGATATCCTTTCTCCCTTTTCCAAACGTTTACACGAGAGTATATACAGATCATCGTATAACGAATCAGGGTCATCCGTAGAGAAGTTGTTAACAACTTTGGAGGACAAACAAAATTACGTTCTCCATTATCGAAATTTGAAATTGTATTTAAGTCTTGGTTTAGAGCTGAAAGCGACTCATAGGGTGTTGTGTTTTAAGCAAAGCGCTTGGTTGAAACCGTTTATCGATTTCAACACCCGCAAGAGGCAATCAGCCGTCAACAGCTTTGAAAAAGACCTTTTCAAACTGATGAACAACGCCGTATACGGTAAGTCGCTGGAGAACGTACGGAAACATATAGACTTTGAACTAGTCTCGAATGAACGACGGCTTCAAAAACTAGTTTCCACACCCAGGCTAAAACGTATGATTCGTTATACGAACGATCTGGTGGGGCTTTCACTCCGTAAAAAATCCATTGTTCTTTCTCGTCCCGTGTATGTCGGCTTCACGGTGCTTGACGTTAGCAAAACAATAATGTACGACTTTCATTATCGTTATGCTGTCGCCAAGTACGGCCGCAACGTTAAATTGTTAATGACTGATACAGACAGTCTGATGTATCATATTCAACATCAGGCTTGTATGCAGATATGAAGAAGGACTTGCACGTTTTTGACACCTCGTATTACCCCTACGTCTCATCCTTGTTCATAGCCTTAAGAAACAAAAAGGTTGTTGGACTGTTCAAGGATGAAACGTGTGGTCGTCTATTAGAGAATTCGTAGGTCTCAGAGCGAAATGTTATTCGTTCCTTGTGGCCCACGAAGATTCTAGCAATGCGAGTCAAAACGTGTGTGTAAAGGTGTGCCTCGAGTTGCTATTAAGAGGAGTCTGCGACACGATATGTATCGCAAGTGTCTCACTGATCATTGTCCGTTTTTCTGTCAGTGCGCTGTGTTTACGTAGCGATCATCATACGTTGTACACGATGCGTGTAATAAGCAAGCGTTGTCACCGTATGATGATAAGCGTTATATATTAGACAATGGTCGTGATACCCTTGCGTACGGACATTATCGGATACATGCCGACGACGATGACGACTCTGCTCCTCCCCACCTGCTAAAATTCCCCTGTTACACCACTGGTTAACAACAAAAAAACAACAACAACAAAAATTCTTACTGTGATATCTATAGTTATTGCCTCCTCACACTTCAGTTCGGACGGCAGTAAACCGTAAGTTTATGTATTATTATTATTATTGTAACGATATTTGGTTTTATACATATTAGTTCGTAATGTGTGGTTTCTTTTTTTCAGGTGATAACTATTTCTAGTAGTCTGTGGGCTTTCCTACTATATATATATATATTTTTTGTAACAGCACTAGTTCTGCATGTACCACGTTAAGGTAACAACCTACATTACTAATTTTTTTTCACTGTGTGTTTGAATGTAGTGCAGATTCTAATTTACGAAGTTTTGATGAATGGATTTTTAATTTATTTCACTATACGCCTCTGAACCTATATGTAATTATTTGTAAACTGCGTTACCTGTTGCAGCAAACGATAACACTAGAACGATTATATTATTATTCAGTGATATATACATACATACAATTTACTTATTAAACACTTCAATGATTGTAACGTCTTACAATGACTATAGCATATTTAAATCTGTTATCTGTTTATTGGCCCTACATGATTCAAACCAAACGTGTACACGTTGTATGTATGTGTATGATTACGTTGCGTTTGCGTCTGTGTGTGGGCGCGTTGCGTGTTTGGTTACGTTGCGTATGCGTATGTATGTGTGTGTGTGTGTGTGTGTGTGTGTGATTACGTTGCGTATGCGTCTGTATGTGCGCGCGTTGCGTGTGCATCTGTGTGTGTGTGTGATATTTAACATGATTTTAATGTTGTTGTTGTATTGTTATGTTGCAGGTTGCTTCTTCTACAAGTACGACACACAATTATATATAAACTTTCGAAAAATATCAATTTCTAATGTATTTATTTAATTGTGAATTTTATATTGTGAATGTTAAAATATATTTAATCATTTAAACAAATTATGACTTTATTTTATTTCACTCTACACCTCTGAACATGTGTACAATTAATTTATTTTTTGTGAACTGTTACATCAGAAGATTTGTATGAATTTCAGCCGCCGTTTTCATGTGTGTGTATAATTTTAATTTATTTCGCTATACACTACTGAACCTATGTGTGTGTGTGTGTGTGTGTGTGTAAACTGCAACCTTAAAACAGAAGTATTGTCTGTAACAACATAACAGGTAAGTAGTTCATTGACGCCAAATATATATATTTCTAACAAGGATCAATCACACTGACTGCATTATAAAACTATTAATTAATTAATTATTTAATACATTGAAAATGAAGACGACGTTTTGACAACGAAAGAGAGTTGGTGCTAAAATTATTTATTCATCACACCAACTACTCAATGTACGAGAGGGAGACAGGAGAAAGGGTATGGAACCTTGCATAGTTGAAACGTGTGAGAGTGAGAGAGAGAGAGAGAGAGGACGTTACTATTTGTTGACACAGTTGAAACAAGTGAGAGTGAGAGAGAGAGAGAGAGAGAGAGAGAGAGAGAGAGAGAGAGAGAGAGAGAGAGAGAGAGAGAGAGAGAACGTTAATATTTGTCGAATAAATATAAACTTTCTAATTTCATATACATGCGCTCGGTACTGACTACAGAGAGAGAGGAGAACGGTTTGACAACAAGAGAGAGTGAGAGAGAGAGAGAGAGAGACATACACAACGTGTGAGAGAGCGAGAGAGAGTACCAATTATGATCATATAGTTTGAATTTCCCACCACAGAAGAGAAAAAAAATGTTGACAGATCTGCTCTATACATACACAATATAACACATATTTGAATTTCCCCCCCCCCCCACCGCAGAAAATGTTGACAAACCTGCTCATATAAAATATCTATACACTATAATAATACTACAGAGGTTGGTACACCTGATCATATAGATTTAATATACATTATAACACACGACAAATTTGAACTCATGCAAAGGTTGGTACACCTGATCATATATTTTAATATACACTATAATGCTTCGAGTTGGAACCACCCCCCACCCACCGATATGAAATAAAAAAAACCACCCACCCATGGGATCCGCGGAGGCTGCGCGATGATATCCAACCGTCATGCAGTCGCTAACAATCCTCTGATTCCAGACCAGTACGATGTTTCGAAACCGACCTCCTTCATTCTGTATACGGACTGTAACAATTTATACGGTGCAGCCATGTCGCAACCACTCCCTTACGCAGACTTCCGATGGCTCGATCGTAACGAAATCGAGTCCTTGGACGTACGTACTGTGAGTGACGATGCTGACATCGGGTACATCCTCGAAGTCGACCTACACTATCCTAATACCTTACACGACCTGCATTCCGACTACCCGCTTGCACCTGTGCGCCAGCGCATAACACACGATATCCTTTCTCCCTTTTCCAAACGTTTACACGAGAGTATATACAGATCATCGTATAACGAATCAGGGTCATCCGTAGAGAAGTTGTTAACAACTTTGGAGGACAAACAAAATTACGTTCTCCATTATCGAAATTTGAAATTGTATTTAAGTCTTGGTTTAGAGCTGAAAGCGACTCATAGGGTGTTGTGTTTTAAGCAAAGCGCTTGGTTGAAACCGTTTATCGATTTCAACACCCGCAAGAGGCAATCAGCCGTCAACAGCTTTGAAAAAGACCTTTTCAAACTGATGAACAACGCCGTTACGGTAAGTCGCTGGAGAACGTACGGAAACATATAGACTTTGAACTAGTCTCGAATGAACGACGGCTTCAAAAACTAGTTTCCACACCCAGGCTAAAACGTATGATTCGTTATACGAACGATCTGGTGGGGCTTTCACTCCGTAAAAAATCCATTGTTCTTTCTCGTCCCGTGTATGTCGGCTTCACGGTGCTTGACGTTAGCAAAACAATAATGTACGACTTTCATTATCGTTATGCTGTCGCCAAGTACGGCCGCAACGTTAAATTGTTAATGACTGATACAGACAGTCTGATGTATCATATTCAAACATCAGACTTGTATGCAGATATGAAGAAGGACTTGCACGTTTTTGACACCTCGTATTACCCTACGTCTCATCCTTGTTATAGCCTTAAGAACAAAAAGGTTGTTGGACTGTTCAAGGATGAAACGTGTGGTCGTCCTATTAGAGAATTCGTAGGTCTCAGAGCGAAATGTTATTCGTTCCTTGTGGCCCACGAAGATTCTAGCAATGCGAGTCAAAAACGTGTGTGTAAAGGTGTGCCTCGAGTTGCTATTAAGAGGAGTCTGCGACACGATATGTATCGCAAGTGTCTCACTGATCATTGTCCGTTTTCTGTCAGTGCGCTGTGTTTACGTAGCGATCATCATACGTTGTACACGATGCGTGTAAATAAGCAAGCGTTGTCACCGTATGATGATAAGCGTTATATATTAGACAATGGTCGTGATACCCTTGCGTACGGACATTATCGGATACATGCCGACGACGATGACGACTCTGCTCCTCCACCTGCTAAAATTCCCCGTTACACCACTGGTTAACAACAAAAAAACAACAACAACAAAAATTCTTACTGTGATATCTATAGTTATTGCCTCCTCACACTTCAGTTCGGACGGCAGTAAACGTAAGTTTATGTATTATTATTATTATGGTAACGATATTTGTGTTTATACATATTAGTTCGTAATGTGTGGTTTCTTTTTTTCAGGTGATAACTATTTCTAGTAGTCTGTGGGCTTTCCTACTATATATATATATATATTTTTTGTAACAGCACTAGTTCTGCATGTACCACGTTAAGGTAACAACCTACATTACTAATTTTTTTTCACTGTGTGTTTGAATGTAGTGCAGATTCTAATTTACAAAGTTTTGATGAATGGATTTTTAATTTATTTCACTATACGCCTCTGAACCTATATGTAATTATTTGTAAACTGCGTTACCTGTTGCAGCAAACGATAACACTAGAACGATTATATTATTATTCAGTGATATATACATACATACAATTTACTTATTAAACACTTCAATGATTGTAACGTCTTACAATGACTATAGCATATTTAAATCTGTTATCTGTTTATTGGCCCTACATGATTCAAACCAAACGTGTACACGTTGTATGTATGTGTATGATTACGTTGCGTTTGCGTCTGTGTGTGGGCGCGTTGCGTGTTTGGTTACGTTGCGTATGCGTATGTATGTGTGTGTGTGTGTGTGTGTGTGTGATTACGTTGCGTATGCGTCTGTATGTGCGCGCGTTGCGTGTGCATCTGTGTGTGTGTGTGTGATATTTAACATGATTTTAATGTTGTTGTTGTATTGTTATGTTGCAGGTTGCTTCTTCTACAAGTACGACACACAATTATATATAAACTTTCGAAAAATATCAATTTCTAATGTATTTATTTAATTGTGAATTTTATATTGTGAATGTTAAAATATATTTAATCATTTAAACAAATTATGACTTTATTTTATTTCACTCTACACCTCTGAACATGTGTACAATTAATTTATTTTTTGTGAACTGTTACATCAGAAGATTTGTATGAATTTCAGCCGCCGTTTTCATGTGTGTGTATAATTTTAATTTATTTCGCTATACACTACTGAACCTATGTGTGTGTGTAAACTGCAACCTTAAAACAGAAGTATTGTCTGTAACAACATAACAGGTAAGTAGTTCATTGACGCCAAATATATATATTTCTAACAAGGATCAATCACACTGACTGCATTATAAAACTATTAATTAATTAATTATTTAATACATTGAAAATGAAGACGACGTTTTGACAACGAAAGAGAGTTGGTGCTAAAATTATTTATTCATCACACCAACTACTCAATGTACGAGAGGGAGACAGGAGAAAGGGTATGGAACCTTGCATAGTTGAAACGTGTGAGAGTGAGAGAGAGAGAGAGAGAGGACGTTACTATTTGTTGACACAGTTGAAACAAGTGAGAGTGAGAGAGAGAGAGAAAGAGAGAGAGAGAGAGAGAGAGAGAGAGAGAGAGAGAGAGAGAGAGAGAGAGAGAGAGAGAGAGAGAGAGAGAGAACGTTAATATTTGTCGAATAAATATAAACTTTCTAATTTCATATACATGCGCTCGGTACTGACTACAGAGAGAGAGGAGAACGGTTTGACAACAAGAGAGAGTGAGAGAGAGACATACACAACGTGTGAGAGAGCGAGAGAGAGTACCAATTATGATCACATAGTTTGAATTTCCCACCACAGAAGAGAAAAAAAATGTTGACAGATCTGCTCTATACATACACAATATAACACATATTTGAATTTCCCTCCCCCCCCCCACCGCAGAAAATGTTGACAAACCTGCTCATATAAAATATCTATACACTACAATAATACTACAGAGGTTGGTACACCTGATCATATAGATTTAATATACATTATAACACACGACAAATTTGAACTCATGCAAAGGTTGGTACACCTGATCATATATTTTAATATACACTATAATGCTTCGAGTTGGAACCACCCCCCACCCACCGATATGAAATAAAAAAAACCACCCACCCATGGGATCCGCGGAGGCTGCGCGATGATATCCAACCGTCATGCAGTCGCTAACAATCCTCTGATTCCAGACCAGTACGATGTTTCGAAACCGACCTCCTTCATTCTGTATACGGACTGTAACAATTTATACGGTGCAGCCATGTCGCAACCACTCCCTTACGCAGACTTCCGATGGCTCGATCGTAACGAAATCGAGTCCTTGGACGTACGTACTGTGAGTGACGATGCTGACATCGGGTACATCCTCGAAGTCGACCTACACTATCCTAATACCTTACACGACCTGCATTCCGACTACCCGCTTGCACCTGTGCGCCAGCGCATAACACACGATATCCTTTCTCCCTTTTCCAAACGTTTACACGAGAGTATATACAGATCATCGTATAACGAATCAGGGTCATCCGTAGAGAAGTTGTTAACAACTTTGGAGGACAAACAAAATTACGTTCTCCATTATCGAAATTTGAAATTGTATTTAAGTCTTGGTTTAGAGCTGAAAGCGACTCATAGGGTGTTGTGTTTTAAGCAAAGCGCTTGGTTGAAACCGTTTATCGATTTCAACACCCGCAAGAGGCAATCAGCCGTCAACAGCTTTGAAAAAGACCTTTTCAAACTGATGAACAACGCCGTTACGGTAAGTCGCTGGAGAACGTACGGAAACATATAGACTTTGAACTAGTCTCGAATGAACGACGGCTTCAAAAACTAGTTTCCACACCCAGGCTAAAACGTATGATTCGTTATACGAACGATCTGGTGGGGCTTTCACTCCGTAAAAAATCCATTGTTCTTTCTCGTCCCGTGTATGTCGGCTTCACGGTGCTTGACGTTAGCAAAACAATAATGTACGACTTTCATTATCGTTATGCTGTCGCCAAGTACGGCCGCAACGTTAAATTGTTAATGACTGATACAGACAGTCTGATGTATCATATTCAAACATCAGACTTGTATGCAGATATGAAGAAGGACTTGCACGTTTTTGACACCTCGTATTACCCTACGTCTCATCCTTGTTATAGCCTTAAGAACAAAAAGGTTGTTGGACTGTTCAAGGATGAAACGTGTGGTCGTCCTATTAGAGAATTCGTAGGTCTCAGAGCGAAATGTTATTCGTTCCTTGTGGCCCACGAAGATTCTAGCAATGCGAGTCAAAAACGTGTGTGTAAAGGTGTGCCTCGAGTTGCTATTAAGAGGAGTCTGCGACACGATATGTATCGCAAGTGTCTCACTGATCATTGTCCGTTTTCTGTCAGTGCGCTGTGTTTACGTAGCGATCATCATACGTTGTACACGATGCGTGTAAATAAGCAAGCGTTGTCACCGTATGATGATAAGCGTTATATATTAGACAATGGTCGTGATACCCTTGCGTACGGACATTATCGGATACATGCCGACGACGATGACGACTCTGCTCCTCCACCTGCTAAAATTCCCCGTTACACCACTGGTTAACAACAAAAAAACAACAACAACAAAAATTCTTACTGTGATATCTATAGTTATTGCCTCCTCACACTTCAGTTCGGACGGCAGTAAACGTAAGTTTATGTATTATTATTATTATGGTAACGATATTTGTGTTTATACATATTAGTTCGTAATGTGTGGTTTCTTTTTTTCAGGTGATAACTATTTCTAGTAGTCTGTGGGCTTTCCTACTATATATATATATATTTTTTGTAACAGCACTAGTTCTGCATGTACCACGTTAAGGTAACAACCTACATTACTAATTTTTTTTCACTGTGTGTTTGAATGTAGTGCAGATTCTAATTTACAAAGTTTTGATGAATGGATTTTTAATTTATTTCACTATACGCCTCTGAACCTATATGTAATTATTTGTAAACTGCGTTACCTGTTGCAGCAAACGATAACACTAGAACGATTATATTATTATTCAGTGATATATACATACATACAATTTACTTATTAAACACTTCAATGATTGTAACGTCTTACAATGACTATAGCATATTTAAATCTGTTATCTGTTTATTGGCCCTACATGATTCAAACCAAACGTGTACACGTTGTATGTATGTGTATGATTACGTTGCGTTTGCGTCTGTGTGTGGGCGCGTTGCGTGTTTGGTTACGTTGCGTATGCGTATGTATGTGTGTGTGTGTGTGTGTGTGTGTGATTACGTTGCGTATGCGTCTGTATGTGCGCGCGTTGCGTGTGCATCTGTGTGTGTGTGTGTGATATTTAACATGATTTTAATGTTGTTGTTGTATTGTTATGTTGCAGGTTGCTTCTTCTACAAGTACGACACACAATTATATATAAACTTTCGAAAAATATCAATTTCTAATGTATTTATTTAATTGTGAATTTTATATTGTGAATGTTAAAATATATTTAATCATTTAAACAAATTATGACTTTATTTTATTTCACTCTACACCTCTGAACATGTGTACAATTAATTTATTTTTTGTGAACTGTTACATCAGAAGATTTGTATGAATTTCAGCCGCCGTTTTCATGTGTGTGTATAATTTTAATTTATTTCGCTATACACTACTGAACCTATGTGTGTGTGTAAACTGCAACCTTAAAACAGAAGTATTGTCTGTAACAACATAACAGGTAAGTAGTTCATTGACGCCAAATATATATATTTCTAACAAGGATCAATCACACTGACTGCATTATAAAACTATTAATTAATTAATTATTTAATACATTGAAAATGAAGACGACGTTTTGACAACGAAAGAGAGTTGGTGCTAAAATTATTTATTCATCACACCAACTACTCAATGTACGAGAGGGAGACAGGAGAAAGGGTATGGAACCTTGCATAGTTGAAACGTGTGAGAGTGAGAGAGAGAGAGAGAGAGAGGACGTTACTATTTGTTGACACAGTTGAAACAAGTGAGAGTGAGAGAGAGAGAGAAAGAGAGAGAGAGAGAGAGAGAGAGAGAGAGAGAGAGAGAGAGAGAGAGAGAGAGAGAGAGAGAGAGAACGTTAATATTTGTCGAATAAATATAAACTTTCTAATTTCATATACATGCGCTCGGTACTGACTACAGAGAGAGAGGAGAACGGTTTGACAACAAGAGAGAGTGAGAGAGAGACATACACAACGTGTGAGAGAGCGAGAGAGAGTACCAATTATGATCACATAGTTTGAATTTCCCACCACAGAAGAGAAAAAAAATGTTGACAGATCTGCTCTATACATACACAATATAACACATATTTGAATTTCCCTCCCCCCCCCCACCGCAGAAAATGTTGACAAACCTGCTCATATAAAATATCTATACACTATAATAATACTACAGAGGTTGGTACACCTGATCATATAGATTTAATATACATTATAACACACGACAAATTTGAACTCATGCAAAGGTTGGTACACCTGATCATATATTTTAATATACACTATAATGCTTCGAGTTGGAACCACCCCCCACCCACCGATATGAAATAAAAAAAACCACCCACCCATGGGATCCGCGGAGGCTGCGCGATGATATCCAACCGTCATGCAGTCGCTAACAATCCTCTGATTCCAGACCAGTACGATGTTTCGAAACCGACCTCCTTCATTCTGTATACGGACTGTAACAATTTATACGGTGCAGCCATGTCGCAACCACTCCCTTACGCAGACTTCCGATGGCTCGATCGTAACGAAATCGAGTCCTTGGACGTACGTACTGTGAGTGATGATGCTGACATCGGGTACATCCTCGAAGTCGACCTACACTATCCTAATACCTTACACGACCTGCATTCCGACTACCCGCTTGCACCTGTGCGCCAGCGCATAACACACGATATCCTTTCTCCCTTTTCCAAACGTTTACACGAGAGTATATACAGATCATCGTATAACGAATCAGGGTCATCCGTAGAGAAGTTGTTAACAACTTTGGAGGACAAACAAAATTACGTTCTCCATTATCGAAATTTGAAATTGTATTTAAGTCTTGGTTTAGAGCTGAAAGCGACTCATAGGGTGTTGTGTTTTAAGCAAAGCGCTTGGTTGAAACCGTTTATCGATTTCAACACCCGCAAGAGGCAATCAGCCGTCAACAGCTTTGAAAAAGACCTTTTCAAACTGATGAACAACGCCGTTACGGTAAGTCGCTGGAGAACGTACGGAAACATATAGACTTTGAACTAGTCTCGAATGAACGACGGCTTCAAAAACTAGTTTCCACACCCAGGCTAAAACGTATGATTCGTTATACGAACGATCTGGTGGGGCTTTCACTCCGTAAAAAATCCATTGTTCTTTCTCGTCCCGTGTATGTCGGCTTCACGGTGCTTGACGTTAGCAAAACAATAATGTACGACTTTCATTATCGTTATGCTGTCGCCAAGTACGGCCGCAACGTTAAATTGTTAATGACTGATACAGACAGTCTGATGTATCATATTCAAACATCAGACTTGTATGCAGATATGAAGAAGGACTTGCACGTTTTTGACACCTCGTATTACCCTACGTCTCATCCTTGTTATAGCCTTAAGAACAAAAAGGTTGTTGGACTGTTCAAGGATGAAACGTGTGGTCGTCCTATTAGAGAATTCGTAGGTCTCAGAGCGAAATGTTATTCGTTCCTTGTGGCCCACGAAGATTCTAGCAATGCGAGTCAAAAACGTGTGTGTAAAGGTGTGCCTCGAGTTGCTATTAAGAGGAGTCTGCGACACGATATGTATCGCAAGTGTCTCACTGATCATTGTCCGTTTTCTGTCAGTGCGCTGTGTTTACGTAGCGATCATCATACGTTGTACACGATGCGTGTAAATAAGCAAGCGTTGTCACCGTATGATGATAAGCGTTATATATTAGACAATGGTCGTGATACCCTTGCGTACGGACATTATCGGATACATGCCGACGACGATGACGACTCTGCTCCTCCACCTGCTAAAATTCCCCGTTACACCACTGGTTAACAACAAAAAAACAACAACAACAAAAATTCTTACTGTGATATCTATAGTTATTGCCTCCTCACACTTCAGTTCGGACGGCAGTAAACGTAAGTTTATGTATTATTATTATTATGGTAACGATATTTGTGTTTATACATATTAGTTCGTAATGTGTGGTTTCTTTTTTTCAGGTGATAACTATTTCTAGTAGTCTGTGGGCTTTCCTACTATATATATATATATTTTTTGTAACAGCACTAGTTCTGCATGTACCACGTTAAGGTAACAACCTACATTACTAATTTTTTTTCACTGTGTGTTTGAATGTAGTGCAGATTCTAATTTACAAAGTTTTGATGAATGGATTTTTAATTTATTTCACTATACGCCTCTGAACCTATATGTAATTATTTGTAAACTGCGTTACCTGTTGCAGCAAACGATAACACTAGAACGATTATATTATTATTCAGTGATATATACATACATACAATTTACTTATTAAACACTTCAATGATTGTAACGTCTTACAATGACTATAGCATATTTAAATCTGTTATCTGTTTATTGGCCCTACATGATTCAAACCAAACGTGTACACGTTGTATGTATGTGTATGATTACGTTGCGTTTGCGTCTGTGTGTGGGCGCGTTGCGTGTTTGGTTACGTTGCGTATGCGTATGTATGCGTGTGTGTGTGTGTGTGTGTGTGTGTGATTACGTTGCGTATGCGTCTGTATGTGCGCGCGTTGCGTGTGCATCTGTGTGTGTGTGTGTGATATTTAACATGATTTTAATGTTGTTGTTGTATTGTTATGTTGCAGGTTGCTTCTTCTACAAGTACGACACACAATTATATATAAACTTTCGAAAAATATCAATTTCTAAAGTATTTATTTAATTGTGAATTTTATATTGTGAATGTTAAAATATATTTAATCATTTAAACAAATTATGACTTTATTTTATTTCACTCTACACCTCTGAACATGTGTACAATTAATTTATTTTTTGTGAACTGTTACATCAGAAGATTTGTATGAATTTCAGCCGCCGTTTTCATGTGTGTGTATAATTTTAATTTATTTCGCTATACACTACTGAACCTATGTGTGTGTGTGTGTGTGTGTAAACTGCAACCTTAAAACAGAAGTATTGTCTGTAACAACATAACAGGTAAGTAGTTCATTGACGCCAAATATATATATTTCTAACAAGGATCAATCACACTGACTGCATTATAAAACTATTAATTAATTAATTATTTAATACATTGAAAATGAAGACGACGTTTTGACAACGAAAGAGAGTTGGTGCTAAAATTATTTATTCATCACACCAACTACTCAATGTACGAGAGGGAGACAGGAGAAAGGGTATGGAACCTTGCATAGTTGAAACGTGTGAGAGTGAGAGAGAGAGAGAGAGAGGACGTTACTATTTGTTGACACAGTTGAAACAAGTGAGAGTGAGAGAGAGAGAGAAAGAGAGAGAGAGAGAGAGAGAGAGAGAGAGAGAGAGAGAGAGAGAGAGAGAGAGAGAGAGAGAGAGAGAGAGAGAACGTTAATATTTGTCGAATAAATATAAACTTTCTAATTTCATATACATGCGCTCGGTACTGACTACAGAGAGAGAGGAGAACGGTTTGACAACAAGAGAGAGTGAGAGAGAGACATACACAACGTGTGAGAGAGCGAGAGAGAGTACCAATTATGATCACATAGTTTGAATTTCCCACCACAGAAGAGAAAAAAAATGTTGACAGATCTGCTCTATACATACACAATATAACACATATTTGAATTTCCCTCCCCCCCCACCGCAGAAAATGTTGACAAACCTGCTCATATAAAATATCTATACACTATAATAATACTACAGAGGTTGGTACACCTGATCATATAGATTTAATATACATTATAACACACGACAAATTTGAACTCATGCAAAGGTTGGTACACCTGATCATATATTTTAATATACACTATAATGCTTCGAGTTGGAACCACCCCCCACCCACCGATATGAAATAAAAAAACCACCCACCCAAAGCCACCCACTGATATGCAAATCAGCTTTCTTAAAAAAATAAAAAAGTATATTCACGGATGCTGGTGGTCCATTGAACATCATCCCACCAAATCAATTTAATTAAAAAAATAAAAAAATAAAATTAAAAAAATAAAAAAATTTATTCGCGGAAATTCGCGGTGCTGTGGTCCATCGGGATGCTGCGGGTCCAGCGGTGGCGGCGTCATCTCTGAGATCATGTTTTTTAGTGTTTTTTTATTGTTTTTTAAGAAAGGCGGCATTCCTTTGTGAGTTTGAACCCTTATTTTCCCCCTGATCTCGTTTGTTACCAAGGACCTATGCACATAGCAACAACTCAAAGAAAACGACAAACTATAAAAATGACTATATAACGAAGGGTACTAGGAAAGACAAGGTGCGATAGCTTGCCAAACAATAGTATAAGAGAAACGTGTAATGTAACAGATAGTAATTCTTGGATTGCGGAAAGAAGAAGGATATGGTATGAACACATATCAAGAATGGATGACACAAGGCTAGTGAAAAAGGAAAGAGGTAGACAACCCAAAAACCAAGAGGAACGTTGATCGGCCAAGGAAGAGGTGGAGTGACAGCACGTAGGAACGTTGTTATAGAACAGGACAGAGTCCTAACGAGGAAGAAGAAGTAGAAGTAGAAGAAGAAGAAGAATGATGATGATGATGATGAGAAGGAGGAGAAGACGAAATAGTAAGGTTAAAAACTGCTTAACTTTGCTGACTGGAGGGCTGTTGCTGTTTTAGGATCGGCTTATGTATCACTGACACGTGATCATGATCTTGCTAGCTTGCATATTTATCGCAAGCGAACTCGAGTGTTCGGCAAACAACTGGTGTTGCAACCTTAACCTTTCGCAGAGACGCTTAACCCTGTTATTGTGCATACATTGTCTCATCATCAGCTCAATACAGACTTGTATACATTTTATGTTCTTATGTTTGAGTAATACATATTAAAACACACTTAGCAGTACAACGAAAGTACACGAACTATCACGAACGAGGTCTACACATAAACAGAAAGTAGATCTAGTTGCTGCTGAATGTCGCTGAGTCTAGATGCTAGATTACAAGTAGTAACTGACACTAATTGGAATGTTAATAAGGTGAAGAATTTAATTATTCTTTGGTGTAACTTTCATCAAAGAAAGGGTTGTTGTCTAGGTGCGTCGGTGGTCAACAGATGTCTAGGTGGTCAACAGAATGTAGGGATTATCCCAATTAGGAGGGTTGAGCTACGCCGGCGATCAGCCCAAAAATAGGGTCGAGGTGCGCCGATTCATAGTGTTTCAAGTTTTAATTTACTTTTGAATAATATGGACGAACTTTAATAAATAGTTAAGCTTGTAAGTCCATACTAAACTAGAAAAAGAGTAAAATGTATTTTTAAATTCAATACTTTTACTTTTTACACTTTTACTAAAACTATCCTTAATTAAGTTTAATTTTTAGTTTTATTGTGATCAAGCCTTTTGGCAAAATATAATATTTATTACACACTTTAGTCTTTTTCTAAACATTCCTTTTTGAAAATAAATAAAATATGCATAGTGAACAACGACATCTGTTTGGTTATTATCGGTTGTGGCACAAACTCTGGAATTATCTGCGAAATGCCCTGACGCTAACTGTGCTGGGGCGCTTCGTTCCGGTCCTTTGCCTGACCCCTTTGACCACCGGCGAACCTCGACCACTACCCTTCAAGAGTCCCATATAATATAATCCCCTTAATAATTTCTTGACCACCGGCGCACCTCGACCACTACCCTTCAAGAGTCCCATATAATATAATCCCCTTAATAATTTCTTGACCACCGGCGCACCTTGACCCTACCCAAATAAAGACTTGACCAGTGGCGTAACTACGGCGGGGGGGGACAGGAGGATCAATTCCTTCCAGAGCTATTTAAAATGTCTGGAAAATTCCATAATCACTAAACGTAAGGCTACTTCTAAGACAGCTGCGTAATAAGGCTTACAAGTAACAATAACAGTGAAAGGAATTACAATATTTGTAAATTGATAACACATTTTGCATAGGTGGGTGGGTGGAGGGTTGTTCGATTATTATAAACGAAACTACAAAATTAAAAGAAAGCGAACTGATTATTCGCTGCTCACTTTGTTCTCATAATGTAAATACAGGGCTGAAGATAAATAATGTAAGTACAGGGCTAGATCAGTGGTTTCCTACTTAAAGGCGACTTAAGCACACTTAAGCTCAGGAACGTACCGGCGGGCCGCATCATAGCGATCAGTTTTCGACAAGTAACGTAAAAGTAAAAACGGCAGAATTTAATCGTAAATAAATAAAAAGGGGTAATTTACACATTTTAATGTATCTTACTGCATATACCGTCTTTACTATGTCAGTCTGGGGGGGGGGGGGGGTTCTAGAAAGCAGTTGGGAGAGTTGACTTTTGGGGGATGTGAAAAGTTGTACCATTCTTTAATGGTCTACAGTATAAATGATAGGAATTAGTTCAGATGAAAGTATAGCGCGTTATTATCAACACAGTAAATTTATTATCGTACAAGTATAAAATCATACCTGTGTTTGTCCGTTCATTGTTCTTTTTATAACATTCACTTCAGTTTAAAGTACACACTACTTAATTTATGTATTAACCAAAAATAACACGGTAGTAAGGGACAGTCACAGTTTAAAATAATTTTAGACAAAAATTATGAACCTATATATAACATATTGTGAGTGTTGGTTGCATCATGTTTACAATCAAAAAAATAGCGAAAAAATTCGTCTGCTGTGACCATTGGGGGAGGATTTCCGCTATTCCCCCCTTGGTTCCGCGTCTGATGTCAGTATAGTAGTGAAGATATAAAGAAGATATTAAGCATTGTATGTTTAAATAAAATCTTCAATGTAAAACTGAGGTCTATCTGCTGCTGCCAACTAAAGCAGAAATGTCCAGATCGGGCTGAACACACTGAATCATAACTTTCAATAGCACACGCGACTGATAAGACGAAACGGACGAAAACTGTCCGTTTTCTTAAGCCGAGGTTCGGAAGTAAATACACCGGATCGTGTAATATGACAAAAATAAAAGAGGACTATCGGTAATTCACTTTTCATTAATCAAAGAAAGTGAAATCTACAGGACGTTTATTAGTGAAACAATGAAACAATTTTTAAGTAGGTTTCTCCTACAAGACCATTCTCAGTTGAAGTAATGCTTTATTGTTCATTTACTTATTAAAGTAAATGGTTAATAATTAACCAATTATTAATTTGTATCGGTTAATAATTAACCGATTATTAAATTAGTTTTGCAAGATCAGGTAGGCAGTTGAAAATCATTGGGTTAGATTAATAGATAATTTAAAATTTATCACAGTTGTGAAACGATAAGACGTCGTCTTAATTTTTCCTGGTACATTCTTAATCTGCATATCGAATTAAGACTTCTTGAGGTATATTGCGCTTTTAATCTCGTCAGTCTAGTGTTTCGTTGGTGAAAGTTACACCGGGGATAATTCAAGTCCACAAACGTTCGGATGAGCGCCAATTATTACTTGGACTTCTAGCATCTATAGTCGCCAACATTCACTAGCAAACAGAGCCACTTTTATCAATGTTAATGCGTACTCGTAGAGCCCATTCTTGATATGCCCTATACTTTGAATAAGCAGTAACATAAATTGGAGCTGCTCCTGGGGGGGGGGGTGAGACTAGCTTCTGGGGGTGGATGAGACTTGATTGGAAGTTGGATGGACCCCCATTTCCTCAATCAGGACAAATCAGAAATTCACGGTTCTTACAATATAACTTTATAAATACACTGTATAAATTCTCTGCGTCCCACAGTTTCTGAGTTAACCAACGTGAAGTATGGAAGAGCGCCGACTTCAGAATTGTTATTAATTCTTATTCAAATTAAAGGTAATAAATCTCACGTCATTAGGAATGACTTTAAGTCTAAATCTGTATTAATATTGTGATACTGAGTCTTTGTGGAGATATTTTGAAAAATCGGTTTTATTACCCGTTCGCAGTTAGTTTAATTTCAAGGTATTGTCCCAAGAATGTCTTAATCAACTTATACTGTCAAGGTACGTTATATTTTCATTTATAATAGAGCAATAAAATATTGTGGAGATATTTTGAAAAATCGGTTTTATTACCCGTTCGCAGTTAGTTTAATTTCAAGGTATTGTCCCAAGAATGTCTTAATCAACTTATACTGTCAAGGTACGTTATATTTTCAGTTATAATAGAGCAATAAAATATTCTCATTTTTACGAATTAAAGTTATGAAACTGCCAATTTACCTGTGCAAAGACGACGGTTCAAACCACAGAGAGGAGCCATGACACAGACAACCCTGTCAGGAGAAATATGTCTGGGCGAAAAGGTAAAGGTAGTAGATTAATAGTCTCTGCCTTCGTTTTCTGACACTTGTATAATTTTTTTTTTTAATGATGTAAATACGTAGGCCTGTGTTTGTGCTAAATTTTGAATGATTTTTATTAGAAGTTTAATTAAGAAAGTTGTGTTAGTGGTTGTAATCACAAACAGAATTATCACTGTTGCACACCACTACAGTAAAATTATTCCGACTAGCGCTTTCAAGCTTCTCAGCTCATCGTCAGATGGGAAATAACAACCAGAATAATAACAAAACAAACTCTTCACATCCCCAACCTCCCCACTGTCCACACACACCCCCGCAAACAAGCTATAAGTCAAATGTACCTTCCCAAACTCCGATCCCTGTCACCTTCGTCTGTACAGTTACATATTTTTCTAGCACATTCCGTGTCTTTGTGTGTGTGTGTGTGTGTGTACATTCTTATCAAAACCTAACGTTTTAAAGCCTTTCTCATTCACACTTTTGGGCGCGGTCACACACACGCTGCGCTCCTGATCACGGACTGTTTGCTGCTCACTCACAAATACGTGCGCACGCGCGCGTGTGTACGTACGTCACAGTTTCTGTTTAAGCCCAACAGCGGATTAACGACAGCCTTTCACGGCAGACAACACGTTTAGGTGTTTATCGATTGACTGCTGTCAGGTGCATGACCGATAAGCGGAAAGTACTGTTTACGAGGAGACCATAACCTTGATAACGTAGTATAATCACTGACACACGTTACCCCTTCCACGCGCTCCCTAGTCTACACTTTCGACGCTCCACTACCGATTACGGCGTGCGCACGCCGTCTGTACGGCGACGGATCAACTAAAAATACACACGCTCCAGATAAGCAAGTGATTACTTCTACAAGTGAATCTTTTTAACAAGCAATAGTCTTCATTTTTCATCTCTTCATTTAGGAGATTCTCCTGCTATATTATATTATTCAATACTATGCTATAACTGTACTATATATGCTATAACTATATCATTCAATACAATCGCGCCATCACATTCACGGTCGTCCAATTCCTCTTTTGAATTTGGATATATCTCGGGCTCTCTTGACTAATCTGTCGTCATCCATCCTGTCGACATGGTCCAGGGGAACGAACGGGACCCCCCCCCCCCAGAGGGTCGAAAAAAGTTGACGAGGAATTTTGTTAATCTCTATGTTTCTAGGCTGTTCTATTACTTTTTCAGCTGTGTACGCTAATACAGTAGTAACTCTGTTTTAAATACACACAGCATTTTCGTATACGTTCAGTAATCTATCTTCAGGCACCAGTAAATCAGTAAACTATCTTCAGGCAAATAATTCTAAAATTAAAACAAAAATAATGAAACGAATTTTTTTATCACTCCGGTTATATCAATAGTAGACACTTGTGAATTGACAAACCTTAAAGAATCCACTTGACAATAAATGAGGAAAGTACATTCATCAGAACGCGGAAAACATAATGTGCGACATATACTGATTGGCAGTGTGGCAAAGAAAAATTCTGTGAAGTCTTTAAAGCAGTCATAGGTAACGTTTGAATTTATGAGGGCGCATATGTAACTGAGGACCAGTTCGATCGGCGCACCCCTCTAAACCCCATCAATGAAAAATAGAAAGGTGAGGAGTTCAAGAGCCGAACGTTACAAACATTAACTGTCGCTTTATAATACCCTTGCGTTTATATTTAGTGACGTCGAACACCGAATCAAAAAAATGTTTGGAGTATTTTTCATATAAATCTGTGAAAATGTTCACATTAGGAATACGTCATCAACAATTTGTCATCATGCACACTCACGTTAAACTAACAGAACGTTAAACGAAAAAATGGTTAAACAGGAAACATTTTAATAAAAATAAATTAAAGAACTTACCACAATAACACTATATTTATTTTCATAATGTCCACAGAAATGTCAAACTTGAAATAGTCAAATTTCTCCTTTGGGGAGAAAGGTGTTTACGGGCTCTGGGCGACAAGCTCGACGAATCGTATTGGGGGAAGACGTAGTGCGGTTCGGTAAATGGCTGGTAGTGATTTTATAATACAATACTTCGAAGCAGGTACAATGCCGTGTGCGTTCCTTCGTTCAAAAAAAATAAAATTAAATTACAAATTGGTTCGCGGGCGCGTCAAACCCTATCGACGGGCGCAGGGTTGCCAACTATGTTTTTTAAAGTATTCTCTCATTTATTGTCGAATGAATTCTTTGAAAATTTCATTTTGTTTTTTTATGTAGTATATCACAACACCAGGGGCGTATTTCCGAGGGGGGAGTGGGTTCGGATCCCCTCCCAGAGGTTCGGAAAAAGTTGACAATGAATTTTGTTAATCTCTTAATTTTTAGGCTGTTTTATTATTTTTCCAGATGTGTACGCTACTACAGTAGTAACTCTGTTTCACACACAGCATTTGTGTATACGTTTGAACTCTCTATATATATAAAACTCAGTCTGAGGATTTATGTGTACTGAATACAAATCCACACCGTTACACCGATTGCCACCAAATTTTGCACAGGTAACCTTTGACACAAGGCAAAAAACACTGTCTAACTTGGAATTTGATATTTTGCTCCGTTTGCACGATTTAGGCCCTTTTAATTATCCCTTTTCGTTGACGCGTATAAAGATGTCAACAAAACCATGGAGACCAGAATTAATTACCATAGTAATAAGTAAATAAACAGATGATATTTAGCGGCATCGGAACTGTACCTTTATCCGTTCTTGCAGTTTTTACTATGCGATTGTATCGATATATTTTGTAATTTTGTACACAGATACGTATATATATTTTGTAATTGTCTTAAACGATTATAAAATTTATGTTTATACGTTGTTTTTATTTGTGAGGTTAGGAGACAACGGTTTTTGGTTTTTAGTTTACTGCTGAAATAAATAAAAGCCGTGGCTGAGGAAAACACAACGTTTAATGTGTTATACAATGCTTCTAACACAGTAACACTTTAAAAGAAAGAATTTAGCGTTTTTGATTTAACAGGTACTTTATAAATACCTCCAATGGCTTTATAAACGGGTACTTTTAAATCTCCAAAGGCTGCTGCATCAATATAATAATTTAGTACAAGTTAAAATAGTAGCCTACAAGTGTTGAAAACAGCTTTTGAGAGAATTTGACTAATGAGTACAAAATTGTTATACGAGCTGACAGAACGTCATATAGACATAGAAAATAAAAATTATATTAAAATATTTATTAAAAGTCAGATATACGTGTGGGAAGCCGCGGGTAACAGCTAGTAAGAAATATATGACATTCGACTCACTCACTCGACAAGTATCTTTTAAATGATGTTTCAATAACGCGCATTTTTGTTGTCTCATTACCGTTTAATTTGATGGGATGTTATCACACGTATTCAAGCCACTTTGAAACAGCCCCGCCCACCAAGGCCAAATTCTAGATACGCCAATGGACGTGGTCACTCTAGAGTTATCACCTTTTCTGTGTCCAGTCCACTATGTCTGTCACACGGCATGTTTCTTGAATGCTGACATTTCTTATTCCATCTCGCCGTGTTCTGCCTACCATTCTTCTCAATGGCTTCATCTCAACAACTTGTGTTTGTCTTCTAACTGCCGTGGTTTCTGGTCTTGCCTCTGCTCCGTACGTCAGTACTTCAGGATAGACTTCACTGTACTTTTATATATCCTCGCTTTCATTTGCAAATCTAAAAATGTATTGTTCCAGATAACACGACTCATACGTCCTGACACCTTGTTGCTTTGTAATCTGGCAGCTTACTTCTTTGCCTGTTGAACCATAGCTTGTTATCGTTACTCCTAAATAGTTGAATTATGTTATCTACTTCACAGTTTCGTTGTCTACTACTAACTTCCATCTATCTCATTGGTGTTGCAGCAGTGGGGAGTGCTTAAATTTTGCCTGTAGAGTTCATCATGTTATGTTGTTCACACGCACTATTAAATCTGTACAGAAGACTTTGCAGATCATCTTCGGTCTCGGCTACAAGCGCTATTCTTAAAGTGATTAATACATAGACATATGTATTAAATATCATAATCATCATCATCATCATCATCATCACCGTCGTCATCATCTCCAAGGACTAGGCCTTAGACCTGTTCCGGGACTCTCGGTCTACCGACATCTCTCTTCTCAGTAGGGTGGCAGCCACAAGTAGGCGGATGTTTCCCCGAGGCTCGGACGAGTTCTGTAAGTACATATATTTTTACTTAAGCAGGTTACTGGCCTGCTGTATAACCCCCAACATGGAGGACCAGTAACGCCTAGAGAGTTGCTTTCATCTCAGCTGACGAGCTCTCTCTGCTCGATCGCAGTTGACCAACTTAGCCCATGTGTGCAGCCGTTGGCCTACTGTAGGCTTCTCCGCCTCCACACTAGATGCACACCCTGCTGCCGATGTGCACCATCCTACCAGGCCAGGACCGAGGATACCCCCAGGCTGTACTGACAGAACCCATATCTCTCGTTTGCTTACCGATCCACTCCGTCGAAAGGATTGGGGATTGCTCGGCGTAACAGGGCCCACCACCGTGTAGGTGAGAGTGGAGTTGAGGACCAGAGGCTAATGCATTTCTCTTCAATGAAAGCATATGTTCGCGTCACACCCCTTTTCGGACCCATGTATGAAATATTACATAATAATCAGCTGTTGTCTGCCAACTGTTAACGAACTTATCTCTAACAATATATCCAGAGCGAATACTATACGGGGGGGGGGTTCAGAAAACTTGGCCTAGGGCCTCAAAAATCTTAAATCCGGCACTGCCCACGAGAAGTCTTGGGGAATAGTTTTACAGCTTCTTCCCTACCTACAAATATTGCACTAGGCCTACATTGATTTTGGAAACGGAATATCTAGTTCCTTAGGCCTATATACTGAGCCGATCTGTCTGAATAGTCATTGTTCAGATCATCTACACGTACACGTTCTTTTGCCGTTTACAAATGCGCAAACTTACGTCCATATACGAGTTTGTACTCTCTCGCTCTGTGATCTACACACTACTTTTCTCATGTTTATCTTACACTAGCCACTCACCAACAAACTAATATACATGTAAAGAAAACATTTATTTAAATATATAAATAGTAAAACAGTTTTACCTTTTTCTCTACCTATAATTTATTTAAATTACAGCCCATTTGCTAGTTGGCTGGTTTGCGATACACTCTCGACGTTTTCGTACATTGCCCAGTTACACTGATTCATAATTTAGGGTGGAATTCTTAGGTAGTTTGTCAAAGTGTGTGTGTGAACAGCGCGCGTGCACACTGAGCGCGAATTGTGAACTCTTACCTGTGGAGTGAAATACCTGATGATGAGACATATGTCTTGAAACGCGTCATAGCGTTAAAAAGAAAGTCACTGACGGAAACTATTAACGTAAGTTTTTGTGAACTATTATAGTTTGTAACGACTCAATTGTTACAAAGATGACTGTGGAGACAGATGTGTCGGGTATAGAGCAGGTTGTAAAATACCCTTCTTGGGTTTATTGTTATTGCACCCTGACTGATCACTCGAGAAATTCTTTTTGGCTCCACATATATCACATTATTTATCCAATAGCAATTTTATCTCTCTTTTAACTTAGTGTTGCACTGCTAGGGTTGCCAACCATACTTTATAATAAAGTATCCTACTTTATTTTTGGTGAATATACTTTATACTTTTGCATAAAAATAAAGTATGCGAAAATACTTTATTTTGAGTCTTTCCTGTAATGCACGAAACGAAACACTCTCATACGTAATTTCCGAACGATTTATCGATCCCTAAGATAAAACAGAACGGAACACACACGATTAACAATGATTATTTAGGCCTATTATTGAACGAAACGGCAGATGGCAGTCCATATCGGTTTCCTTTCTAGATCATTAGTTATACGTTGTTGTGATCCTTGTGTGTTTGTTTGAAGTGTAAAGTGGCGAGAAGAGAGAAACAGAGTGTCCATAAATTTAATAAAAAATGAGTTATTTATTTATTTAAATCTAGATTTAGATTGTAATACTAGCTATCAAACTCTCAGAGATAACCAAAAATTGTTAGCTTGTGCTAAAAGCACAAAAAAATATGTATTTAAGGCAATAAAAACTTAAATTTAAATAATACTTTTTTTTCTTACAAACACTTTTTTTCCTCTTCCAACAGACAAGTTACGTTATTTTCCTCAAAAAAAGTTGGCAACCCTATGCACTGCATTTTTTTGTCTTTTGTTTTTTCGTGTAAAGAATACGCGTTTTTATGTTTCGGTGTTGTCGGAAACACAAGAAGAAAACAGAATTGGTGACAGCTGATTTTGAAGAGAAAGTTTCTGATGTACAACCGCCGACACGTCAAACAACTTGAAATCTGAACATCTGACTTGGGCCTGACATGAAGCGGGCAAGAACCAAAGAGAATGCACAGTTTGACGCTAGACTGCAGAGTTGTACCGTACGGCCTTTACAATCGGTGATTCATCAGTTCACTATAAGAAGCCGATCCTGATTTTTGGAGAAACCTTTTATAGACGGGCGAAGCTTCTTTTGGCCAATCACAGCGCCTCGACCTGGTCCCGCCCCAACAGTATATACCACGCCATATCCATATATAGCAACCGACCACGTTCCTAACAGCCAGGTTTTTTTATCATTTTGATAATAGGTAAAAGTGACGCGTGCCCATTACGTGCTCTTATTAGGGTGCAATAAAATAAACCCAGAAGGGTATTTTACAACCTCCTCTATACCTGGCACATCTGCCCACAGTCATTGTTGTAAGAAACAGTTCTAGTACTGAGCCCTTACAAACAGTTCACAATTCACGCTCAAAGCAGGCGCGAGTTTCACACGCGCACAAACACACAACATCTAACAAATGAATACACGATAGCAGTAGGAATATTGTTCTATTGGTCTACACAATATACGTACACATGAATAGTATATACACACGCGCGCGTTTCATTTTAAATATAAGTGTACAGTATAGACGCGAAACACACCGGGCGAAAGTATATACATTTGGAAGTGTCTGTAGCAGTTTGAAACTTTAAGTCAATGTGATTGGTAAAATCTATTATTTCAGTAGAAAAACATTACTTTGTGAAAAATTAATTATTAAGAATAATTAGTGTAGCTCTTACCGTTGGACTGAATTCTTTGTGTGCATCCACATGGCGAACAAATTCCCCTGTCAGATATTAATTTATATGTTAATAAAAACTGTAGTAAACTAACTCCAGACAAACAGGCAGAGCACCGTGACAAACTATCTAAGAATTCCATCCTAAATTATGAGTGAATGTAACAGAGCGAATATTTAGTACAAAATATTTAGATTGTATCGCAAACCAGCAAACAAGCAAATGGGCCACAAGTGAAATAAATAGTTTTCTTTACATGTATAGATGTGTAAATGGTGTACAACACCATGGTGTAAATGTACTACATGGTATTGGTGGGAGGGTAACTTGAGGGTAGACATGAGAGAAGTAGTGGATACATTACACAGAGAGAGAGAGAGAGAGAGAGAGAGAGATGTATATACGTAATTGTGTGCATTTGTAAACGGCAAAAGAGTATGTACGTTACCTAAACAATGACTATATTCAGACATATCGGCTCAGTATAGGCCTATAAGGAACTTAAGGAACTAGTTCTTCCGTTTCCAAAATGATGAGTGGGAGTCAGTGCCTATCCTCATGCTTTGTAATGGTTTTCTTCCTTTCTAAGAAAAGAGAAAACGTCTTCCGTTTTTTTTTTCTGTTGCAGTATAAAAATACAACATAATTACCACTTTTGTCGTGTTCCTAAAAACAGACACGTCAATTATTGTGGCATATTGATTTCTTTGCGTAATCCAAAAGTATTAATATCTCCAGAAAATTGTGTATTGTTGTTACCATGCCCAGTTCCCGCTTTGGTTTCAGTATTATGTTGAGCGTCGCAGGAACGGCACAGCGCGCTTGACGAGGCCACTGTCATCACAATAAAAACAGATTAAAGCCAATTGAAATTTGGTCACAGGTCTAGAATTAGTCGACCTCGTAACGCCGCCACATCAGCTGTACAGTACAGCGCACTGTTACCAATTACCGTTATAGGTTTACAATGAAACGCGAAAATAACACTTGTTGTTTATGCCGAGCCCGCGACCTGTTATCATGTATGAGGTTCTAACGCCCCCTTCTGGTCTTTGTTTACCAATGTGCATCACAGAATCTGACGAGGACTTGCCCTTGTCACCGTTTGGTTGAAGGCCGACCTCCATCCTCTCTTATATATGTATCACCATAATCACCATCACCATCACCATCAAACACCATATGACCATTCGTTTCTATTCTTATCTATTCCAAGCTTGAGCTTTCATCTTTCCAGAACATACTCTACATCGTACGTCAGCTAAGTATTTGAATCCCCCCCCTACACCTGATCCCTCAAAAACAGATGATAGTGATGTGTTCAGTAATGCATTCGCCCTCAAATTCAATTACATTTCTCTTCCTTATAACCCACTGAAGTATTTTTATCCTTCTTCAACTTTTTGGAAGAACAGAAAGTTCTGCAACCTTTTGGCTTCAGAAACTGGTACAGATGTCTACTCCAGGATAGAAAAAGAAGAAGAATATAAAACACCTACATACAATCAAAAGCGAAACCTGCTTCGTTGGACACACTGAATTCCTATGAATACGTCTTATCAGAAATTTAATTAGATTCTAGCAAGTACGGTAGTATGTTGTTGTTTCGGACAATGAAGTTCCATGTTGAATTATGCTTGTTTTTTCCGAAAGGGGTTTTCCCGACGTTTAGGAAGATCTATCTCCGCCTCAAGCTGCTGATCCTATCTGATAGTTTCCTGGTGTGTGTGTGTGTGTGTGTGTGTGTGTGTGTGTGTGAGAGAGAGAGAGAGAGAGAGAGAGAGAGAGAGAGAGAGAGAGAGAGAGAGAGAGAGAGAGAGAGAGAGAGATTTGTCACAGCACTTCTGTCACTAAACATATCAGGCGAGGGCTGAAGGTTCCCTCTTTTACCGAATTCGTTCGGTCCCTAGCCCTAAAACTATTGTCCCGAGACTCTGTCACTACCCATCCCCACCCCGTCCCCCGTCATCTCAGCACAGACGTAGGTCCGCCACCTAGACGCCACAAACGCCTCCGACCACTGTTCGATGCCCCCCCCCCCACATAAGCCATCTTCTGCCTCCGTCGCCGACCTTGCGAAGTTTCGCCCTCCCATCCCTCCCGCCTACAACTTGTTCGTGCCGAAGCACGGCGATAGAAGGAGAAGGAGTTGCGCTTGTCTTAGTTGTGCCTTGTGCCGCCTTTTGTGAGCGCTTCCTCCTTTTCTGCTCTCTCCCGTGACTCGGCATTGGCAACCGACAGCCTCCGGAGACTTTCCCTGGGCGGTTTGAGGGTGACATGGCCCCCACAAGGGGGACCAGCGTATGGCGTGGGATAGGGACCCGGGCCTCAAGGGGCCCGGGCCAGTGGAAAAAAATTCAAAATCAACAACATTTATAGTCTGTGACTTTAAAGTGTGACCGATTTCAGTAAATTTGTGGTCGAAAATTGTTTTAGAGATGATTATTATTTTTTTTTAATCACACCAACAATGATAAAGTAACAAATATAGTAAATTGGTTAGTGTAAGCACAAAAGACCAGCAAAACACGAGAGACGATTGTCAACGAGATTGTTTCCACTTGAGATAGCCTTAACATCCCACTACAAGATTGTCGCTCTCAGGGTTACGATAACGGTGTAAATATGCGGGGAGCAATTAAAGGAGTACAAAATAAAATTCTTGAAAAGAACGAATCCGCAACATTTTCACCATGTGGGGCGCATACCTTGAGCCGTGTGGGTGTTAATGCTGCAAAACTCAATGCATGTGTGATGACATTTTTCGGAAATGTTGCAAGTCTTTACTCATTTTTCTCTAGCAACCCTGCACGTTGGGAAGTTTTGAAAAAGCACATTCCTTTAATACTACAGAGCCTCTCTGAAACAAAGTGAAGTGAGAGGATCCAAGCTGCCAAACCAATAGTTAAGCACTACCCAGGAGTACTTAAATTGTTGGATATATTTTTGGAAGAGATGTCTTCTAGCCTAACTCCCTCTGCCTACAACATCGTATTAGGGTTTAAGAAATATTTCAATTCCACAATTCAAATACAAATATTAAAATTTGAAACGTTGTAGATTTTAAGTACTCTAAGTTGTTTGGTAATTTTGTTTTACTTCAAAGCGATACGTCTACAATCTTTTATCTAATAAAAAGACTTTTAACCTATTTAGCATTTTTATTATTAGCCTGTTTGCAGAAAAATGCTTTTAGACACACAAGTAATATGTTTGTCTAATAAGAAAAAGGCTTTAAAACAAGAGGAGTTTTTGAACGGAGAAGGGGGGCACGGAAGGTGGACTGGCATAGGGGCCCAGGAAAGATGTGGGGGCAATGGTGGGCGAGCAATTCCTGCTTCCCAACCGAAAGGTCTCTGAAGACTCTCCCATTCCGCTGTTGCGAGTCGCTTTGAAGTCCGGAGTCCGATAAAAATAACATAATTCCATCCTTCTAAAAATCAGAATCAAAGGAGGTTAGAAGCGTGGAAAGCGCGAAATCGCTATTCAAGGTAACAAGCAGCCAACAGGCAGTCATCGGGTTCGCCGAGGAAACATCTTGCTCTCGACCAGCCAACTTTATCACATCACACCACTAGCGACAGGACAGGACAGGACATCTTGAGACCAGCCTGCATTTCGCCGACTGCCTCACGGATTGGACCTGGGCAACTGCGTGGGAACCGGCTCCCGGATAGCCTCCTCAGGTGAGTGGACGTCGGCTCTCTCGCTTCCTTGTTAGCGCTGCCCCGAGAGATCCTTGGAAGGCCCCACCAGTGGTAACCGACCTTGGACATCTCCGAGGTAAAGAGTACGGTGGAAACCGAACATTGCACAAAGTTCGGTATCTAACGAAGCCGTACATTACCCCTCTGGTAGATCTCTGTTCCCTACCCGCTTTTGAGAGGTGGCATGTCCACCTCTCAAACATCCGATCGCTCCTTGGGTACCGCTTGCGGTACCCAAGCACCTATCTCTACCCTTCGCCCTGATCGGCCCTTTTTAGGGCCGACAGCACCCAACCCGGCGGCGGACTGCGTCGGCGAGTTCATGGAGATGGACTCCCCGGCAAGCCCGCCTTCCGAACCTGGCCCTTCTCAGGACCACCCCGGTACTGTTGTGCCCGGCGCCACTGACGGCGGCCCTGCCTGGAAAAAGGTGAAGAGCCGGAAACGGACCTTCTCCTCTTCCTCGGGCGGGCCGGAACCCAGTGGTGGCTCGGCTCCCACTACCGGGGCAGGTGCTCAGCCAACCCCTCAGTCTTCTGAACCATTCCGCATGCCACCCATAGTTCTTGACGCCCCCAAAGCGTGGCATGCTTTTGCAAAAACCATCAAACAGGCGGCAGCTTTCCCTATCGATATTTATCACCAGGGGAAGCTTCTCCGCATCAAAACTAGGACTCCCGACGAATTTCGCTTCGTCCAGAAAACCCTGATTGATTTGAACATTCAATTCCACACCTTTGGTCTCCCTCAGGAGAAAGAAATCAAGGTCACCATCCGTGGCATCCCCACGATGTAGCCCCGTCTGACATTATCGAGGAGTTGGAGAGCCTTGGCTTCACTCCAACCTCCTGCATTCCACTCGTTGACCGCAAAAAACGGAAGGTCAACGTCTTTTTTATCAAGCTCAAGAAGGTAGGAGACTACCAACTCATCTACTCCCTCCGAGAGCTTTTATGCCTCCGGATTGAGGTCTCCAGATATAATACCCCCACCGGCCCTCCGCAGTGTTACAACTGCCAGAGGTACGGCCACGCCTCTTACAACTGCCACATGGCACCCCGTTGCGTACGCTGCGGCGAAGGTCATCCTAAGGGCGCTTGCACGAAGGACCCTAACGCCGACGCAAAGTGCGCAAACTGCGACAAGAATCATCCAGCCAACTGGAGAGGCTGCGAATATTATCAATCTGCCCTTGAGCGGAAGCAGGAGATGGACGAGATCCGGCACCGCAACCCGACCCGGCCTCAGCGCCAAACCAAAGTCCAGCAGACCGCCACTCCGGCGGCTGCCCCAGCCCGCCAACCGCCCGTCCAACCTCGTCGTCCCAGTGACGACCCACACCCTGCTACTACTACGGAGCCTCCCTCCACCGCCAAGTCATTCGCGGCAGCCGTCGCATCTAAACCCGCATCCGCGCCTCAACGCGCGAAGGCTCCGAAGCCCAAACAGAAACCCCCAGCTGCTAAAGCTCCTTCTAAAAAACCTCCCACCGCTCAGCAACTACCATCGGTCCAACCACCTAAGCCCGAGGCAGCCCCAGAAACCTCGAAGCCAGCTCCCCAGCTAGTCCGCCGCCCCGCGGCCGTGAGTGAGCCCGATGAGGGCGTGCTAACGATCGCGGAGTTGCAAGACTGGATGGAAGATCTCCTGCCCAAACTAGTTGCTGCGCGCGACCTGAACTCTCTGGTCATCACAATCATGACCTCCCTTACGTCCTTGTTGCTCGCCCGTAATGGCTAGGCCTCTCACACTCGTTGCTTGGAACGCAAATGGCGTAGCCGGGCGACGAGCTGAGCTGGCCTGCTTCGCGAGCGAGTATGACGCGGACGTAGTCCTCCTCTCTGAAACCCACCTGCGTCCCCAACACCGATTTAACCTACCAGCTTACGCTACTTATCGTACGGACCGCCCAGTGCCACTCACCCGAGCCGCATCTGGCGGCACAGCCATTCTCATCCACAGGCGATTATCTCACCGACCTCTACCTACCCCCCCGACTACCCACATTGAAGCGACTGCGGTCGCAATCAGCGTAGCGGGAACCGAGCTTCGGCTGGTCTCCGTCTACAACAAACCTGGCCTGGTGCCAAACCCCCAGGAGCTTGACGCGCTCCTTAACCATGATCTGCCTACCATTGCAGTCGGAGACATGAACTGCAAAGACCCGTCTTGGAATAGTCGCTTGACTAATCAAAGCGGTCGTGCTCTCGCCCAATACGCCTCGACCAGGCCCGACGTCCTCGTCATCGGCCCGGCCGAACCGACATACATCCCCGCCAACCCTGCCAACCAGCCAGACGTTCTCGACATAGTTCTTGTCAAGGACGCTGTCTGCCCCATCCTGGTCGAGGCCATCTCAGCCCTATCGTCCGACCACAACCCGCTGGTTGTGACGCTCCGACGAACAAGCGACTCCCCGCCTGCCCGTCCTAGTAAGAGAGTCACAACTGGCGCTCTTACCACGACGGGCTGTGCCGTAGGTTCCCATCAGCCCCCGAGGCCCCAGCCCCCTCTCGAAGGGAGCTGGACCGCCAAGTCACGCATCTCCATGACACTCTTACCCGCTGCATGGATACCCACTCTTACACTGTCCCAGCACATCGTAGGAAGTCTCAACTCCCTGCCGAAGTCCAAGAAGCCATCAGCCAGCGGCGGCGCCTTCGCCGCTGCTGGCAAACCACTCGCGATCCCGCTGTCAAGCGGCAGTATCGCCGACAGTCTGATTACGTAAAGCAACTCCTGCTTGATGTCAATCAGCATAGCTGGGACACCTATCTTGAATCCCTGGAAGTCGACCACGCCTCCGTCTGGCAGGCCACCGGTCGCCTCCTTGGCGAAAAGAGGACTCGCCACCCCCTTGACTCCCCGACGGGTGTTGTTCATTCACCGGAGCCCAAGGCTGAGGTCTTCGCAAACTCCGTTGAGGAACAATTTACCCCTCACAGAGGCGTCTTCGACGCGGACCACATGGCTCGCGTCGAGGACTTCCTCGAAAACTATCTCGCCCAACCTTTGACGGATCCCCCACCCCCTTTGAAAAAGCCGATCTCGTCCATGCTATCGCACGGCTAAATCCTAAACGGGCCTGCGGCCCGGACAGAATAGGAGCGACCGCCCTAAAGAATGCCCCATCAGTTGTCACTGACCACATCCTGGACGTCTTCAACTCATGTCTCCGCCTCAATTACTTCCCTCGCCTGTGGAAAAACGCAAGGGTAATCATGATCCCTAAACCCGGGAAATCTCGCATGTTCCCTGAAAATTATCGCCCCATCTCACTACTGCCCGTGTTATCGAAGGTGTTCGAGCGCCTCCTGCACGCCCGTGTTGTACCGCTGCTTGATGGATTCATCCGCAGCGAACAGTATGGGTTTCGCAGGGAGCATTCGACCACCCTACAACTAGTCCGCGTCGTTACCCAGTTCTCTGACGCTGCAAACAAAAAGCTGCACACCGCAGCCGTCCTCTTGGACGTTAGTAAGGCCTTCGACCGTGTCTGGCACGAAGGTCTGCTCTATAAACTGGCACACACGCCCCTTCCCGCATCTACTGTGAGACTGTTCTGGTCGTATCTCCGCGGCCGGACTTTTCACATTAGCGTAGATGGAGCGGTCTCTTCTGACCGCCCCATAGACGCTGGCGTTCCCCAAGGATCAGTCCTCGGCCCCGTTCTGTACCTCGTGTACACGAACGACTTGCCCGTATATCCCAACGTCACTCTTTCCCTTTTTGCTGACGATGCCATGTATCACTACAGCTCGCAGAACCCTGGTTTTGCTAGCACAGTGATACAACGCCAACTCGACCTTCTGCCTCCCTGGCTACGTAAGTGGCGCGTGGCGATCAACGCGGAGAAATCCGAAGCGATCTGCATCACGCGCAAGCGGACCGCATGCCAGCCCCTCACCCTAGATGGGAACCCTATCGCTTGGAAGAAGTCGGTGAAGTACTTGGGGGTGTCTATTGACAGTCGACTAAGCTTCGCCGGCCACGTCCAAACCAAACTCCGACAAGCCCGTGGCGTCAGAGCCAAAATCTTTCCACTCATCTCGCGCAGAAGTCCCCTCTCACTGCGCACTAAACTCACCCTGTATCTCCTGCTTATCAGGACAGTATTCACCTACGCAGCCCCAGCGTGGTGGCCCCTCTTATCTGCCACAACGAAGCGTAATCTGGAACAGTTCCAAAACAGTTCCGTCCGTATCCTCTCCAACTCGCCCTGGTTTGTTTGTAACAGAGCTATCAGGACGGGCCTCCGTCTGCAAACGGTGGAAGAGTTTGTCTTCAGACTCTCTGTGGGCCTCTTCTTCCGGGCTGCAGACTCCCGATACCCCCACCTCCGTGACCTGGCCAGGGACGAAGGTCCCCCTTGCCACGTAGTCAAGAGACCCCGCACTCTGCTGGACGACCCCCCATAGTCTCCTACATAGGGCCCTTCTCCTGTGGGAGTCAACACCCTACCGCTAGTACCCTACCTCAAACAGAACACCTACCACACCTTAGACGTAGCATTACCACTCACTCTGCCCTGAATGGTCTGCCCTGGTCGTTTGCGGCCTCGGCGGGGTTGTCTTATGTCAGTTGTGCAAGTGCCTTGTTTCATCAGGCGCCCGCCCCGGATACGCAACGGGCCTGTGCTGATCACCGCTATGCGGACAGTGGGGCCACGTCGGAGGCAGCAGCGTTGGCCAACCGGTACTCATATGTCCCGGGAGGTTTCTCCGCTGTGACTCGGACGCGTCACCGCTGGCTTCAGGGCCCAAACTCTACCAGACTTTGGCTAGGCTGAGCACCTCACTTGTGAGATCCTGTCCCCTACCCAACTGCAAAAGGAGCACACCAACCCACCCACTTGACCTTGTTTTACCTAAAGTCCTTGAGAGAGCCCGACCTACTTGCAGTCATCGGAGGAGTCACTCCGGGCACTGCTACCATGCAGGGGCCTTGAGCCCCGTCCCCTCATTAGCTACGAGCTACGGATACTGCGACCACCGGACCACGTCAAGCTGCTGATCCGGATTGGGATATAAACTTATAAACTTCTTGGATTGGGACTTGTCACTAAGAAGTAGCAGGTTTGCATCTGAGCCGGTTCGAATCACAGTGGCGTAAGTTCAACACAGTGGTTTATGTAAGTTAATCTTCAGTGACTCATGAAAAATACAAGGGTAATACTTTTGTTATTCTAGTCTATAAAGATTCAGAAAATCTCACAACTCTTGTCTCTCAATAATATTGTTAACTTGCTATTAAGAATCTTTTTTTTTAATTTTGAGTTACACCACTATATTCTACGGGACACGTCTGTTTGTGACTTTCTCCAAAACAGCTGCAGATCATCCGATTCTGGATACAACAAAAATAAACAAATATTTTTAAAAAATTGCCAGAACATAGTACATCTGTTGTGTTGTGCAGCCAAGATATTTTAGAAGTCTGGATACGGTTCAATTTGGACTCGTTTGTTTACTTGCTTATATGAATCACACGTACACTGAAATTATATCAATAAAAATGAATTCTCGTCCACCACCTGTTCCCAAACGAACGTTGCCAAGAATGTGTTTGTGTGGTTTTTTCGATTTGGGATACGGCTCAATTTGTAAAATAATAATGTAGGTCAGGTTATACAACTGTGTGTTACTCATTCCATTGTTCTGAACGTCGAAGGCTTTCTTGGGTTCTCCTACCTCATAATACGTTATATGATGATGTTTTGCTTAACCTTCTTACAAGGTCGTGCAATTTCCCCATTTGCATGTGAGCTAGAACGGCGTTGCCTAATTTTAAGCTATTTCACAATAACTCAACTCTTCTTCTTCTCTCACAAATATTAGACCGTTCGGACCACCGAGACTAATGATCCAACTATCTTCCTTTCGGCTGTCAATATTTCTTTCGGACGGAGATTTACAAACAACAGTGAAAAGAACACTTAGAAAGAATGTCAGATTCCAAACTGACCAAACAAGTCAGAAAAAATAAACCTATTGGACACAGGTGTGTGGGTAGACCTAGGAAGAGATGGCTGGAGGATCTTTGAAGACGGAACAGGCAACACCTTGCAACACCTTGTCTATGCGTGTTGTTAAGACGATGATGAACAAGCAAAACAAGCTCAAAAATACTCAAAGCGATCCATCGTAAACACCGCTGCTTTGAACTAGAAAACAGTAGACAATACCCATACTAATTTGTCCTCAATATAATGTTTTGTGAAGAGCAACACTTTATAGCACAATTGAACAACTTTAGTGTGTCAATATTTTGTTTTGATCTTAGCAAAAAAAAAAAAGCACTCGACATTTTTAATCAACTCTCATAATAACTAAATACAATAGGTACTAATTTTGTTTTTATCTAATGGAAAACAATTAAAAACAAACATACACACAGATTATGTAATACCCAATATCAGGTTGCAAAAAAATACACAACAATAAATCAACATTAGGTGTGATGCGTAAACAAATAGATTTCTCATCAGCGACCGGTTTTGGCTTCCACTCACCGGCTGGCACCAAAATGTAAACAAACACACACACAACAATTTTATAAATAATGTACTTTCTTCCTTTGGATTGTATAATAAACAATTTCAACGAATTGAACTGTATCCAGAAATTTAAAAATACCTCTCCTAATGGCATAAAGCGTAGTACACAGACACACGAGATGATGGACTACCTCTGCCAAAAAACACTGTCACTGCCGTGGAAAATCTCTAGTTTACCGTCTTAAAACGTTAGCCAAAAGCGTGTTTAACCTTGTCCAACAGTCACAGGAGACTAACTATGGACGAGACAGGGAACTAGGTCTACATTGTTCTTATCTCGCTAACTAGAAAATTTTGTAATCGAGAAATTATGTTAAAATAGTCATAAAATACTGTCACGCATTATAAATAATGTTACTTTACGTCTTTTGGATTAGTTAAAAAAATTTACAATTAAAAATGTTACTATAAAAAAAATAAAAATCGCTATACTGAGAAAAATCGGAGTTTTAGTTAGTTTAGAAACTCAAAATGTCATTTCTCGGATGACATACACTTAAATGAAACTATTTTTTGTGTGCTTGCAGGTCTTTGTATACTTGAGACTACCATGATGGCATTAAATTGCATGAATGTATTGACTGAAGCAAAGAAAAAAATATTTTGTTACATTCGCCTCAGTCTTTTTTCCAGTATTGGGGGGGGGGGGTCGTTCAGCGAGGAACTTTTTTATTATTGGAGATGGCTGCATAGTGTAAGCGAGAGATGCGTTCAGAAAACATCAAAATTATTTTTGAAACCCATCCCAACTTATTACCTCTTTGAATGATGTAAATACAGAGCACTTTGTAACACGCCGTATACAGAATGTAGCTTCTATTTGGAGTTGCGAAAATAGATACGAAAAGAAACAATCAGATAAGCGAGGAATTGAATGTTGAAGAAGTAAACGGAATCATCAATAAGTATAGAGAATGCTGGAAACAATACATTAGAAGAACGAACAGTGACAGATTCCCCTAGGTACTCTTACTGTATCAGCCGAAAAGGAGGAGAAGCCTGGGAAGACCCAAGAAGAGATGGTTCGATCAGTTTGGAGCCGGAACAGATTAAACCGTCTAAGCCGTGAAGAAGAAGAAAAATAAATTGAGAAAATCTGTGTAAGTGAAATGATATTAACTAGGACTGTATTTAGGAAGGAGAGAGAGAGAGAGAGAGGGGGGGGCTTATTAGATAAAAAAATCTGCAACAAATTGCACTATACAGGGGCAAGAAATATGTAAACACAGAATCACGAATCTAATGACAGGTATTTACGAGGTTTGATCAAAAAGTATGACCGATTTCTTAATTTCCTGCGCCACAAGTGTCCGATTGGTTGAAAAACTGTTCTTACATGACACTGGCACACGTTTTAATGATAAATCGTCTAAAGCGGCGTACGCACGATAATGTCGATGTGTGACACCGGCACCTCGTGCAGGGACAAAATGATGTGAGCTCCACGCCAAAAGTGTGAACTGGCGGACTGATGAAATCGCATCATGCGGTGTGTCACCGTGTAGGAGTCAGCTCAGTCACTGAGAAACTGGTGACAGCAGTTTTAAGTAATTCTCTTCATCCATCCTTAAATAATTGTGTCACTCTTTAGGACGTAGCTTTAGCTCCGTCTAAACATTTATGTGTGAATACTTTTCTCGTTTTGAAACCCAATCTTTAACCCACAGTTTTCGTTTATTCTACTATCTTTCTACACGCGCTCAGGCTGCGGAACCTCACTATAGCAATTCCTCTAGCGTTGATATGATAAACTACAAAAACCAAGTTTCGGCACAACACACAACTGCGACTACACGGTGAGTGCGTTCCAACAGAAGAAGGCGCGGGGGTAGAATGATGGCATACCGATGTGATCTCGTCTGCAGGCAACGCATCACAAACCAAGTTTCGGCACAACACACAACTGCGACTACACGGCGAGTGCGTTCCAACAGAAGAAGGCGCGGGGGTAGAATGATGGCATACCGATGTGATCTCGTCTGCAGGCAACGCATCACAAACCAAGTTTCGGCACAACACACAACTGCGACTACACGGCGAGTGCGTTCCAACAGATGAAGGCGCGGGGGTAGAATGATGGCATACCGATGTGATCTCGTCTGCAGGCAACGCATCACAAACCAAGTTTCGGCACAACACACAACTGCGACTACACGGCGAGTGCGTTCCAACAGAAGAAGGCGCGGGGGTAGAATGATGGCATACCGATGTGATCTCGTCTGCAGGCAACGCATCACAAACCAAGTTTCGGCACAACACACAACTGCGACTACACGGTGAGTGCGTTCCAACAGAAGAAGGCGCGGGGGTAGAATGATGGCATACCGATGTGATCTCGTCTGCAGGCAACGCATCACAAACCAAGTTTCGGCACAACACACAACTGCGACTACACGGCGAGTGCGTTCCAACAGAAGAAGGCGCGGGGTAGAATGATGGCATACCGATGTGATCTCGTCTGCAGGCAACGCATCACAAACCAAGTTTCGGCACAATACACAACTGCGACTACACGGCGAGTGCGTTCCAACAGAAGAAGGCGCGGGGGTAGAATGATGGCATACCGATGTGATCTCGTCTGCAGGCAACGCATCACAAACCAAGTTTCGGCACAACACACAACTGCGACTACACGGCGAGTGCGTTCCAACAGAAGAAGGCGCGGGGGTAGAATGATGGCATACCGATGTGATCTCGTCTGCAGGCAAAGCATCACAAACCAAGTTTCGGCACAACACACAACTGCGACTACACGGCGAGTGCGTTCCAACAGAAGAAGGCGCGGGGGTAGAATGATGGTATACCGATGTGATCTCGTCTGCAGGCAACGCATCACAAACCAAGTTTCGGCACAACACACAACTGCGACTACAAGGCGAGTGCGTTCCAACAGAAGAAGGCGCGGGGGTAGAATGATGGCATACCGATGTGATCTCGTCTGCAGGCAACGCATCACAAACCAAGTTTCGGCACAACACACAACTGCGACTAAACGGCGAGTGCGTTCCAACAGAAGAAGGCGCGGGGTAGATTGATGGCATACCGATGTGATCTCGTCTGCAGGCAACGCATCACAAACCAAGTTTCGGCACAACACACAACTGCGACTACACGGCGAGTGCGTTCCAACAGAAGAAGGCGCGGGGGTAGACGAGTGCGTTCAACAGAAGAAGGCGCGGGGGTAGAATGATGGCATACCGATGTGATCTCGTCTGCAGGCAACGCATCACTTCAGTTCAATGTGACACATGAAAATAAACACACCGAAGTCATACACCGAAACGGTCGTGTGTAGGCCGCTTAAAAATAGTGAATTCCACCTTTTTATGCCGCAATCTTATTTTGGAAACCCAATTTAATAATTACTGTATTTACTGTAATACGTAAATGAATAATAAAATATATTATTTTCACTGTAATGATCTTACAGGAGAAACCTATGAAGAAATGTTTCACGATATTGATTGATGACTCGTTGGGCACTCGGTGAAACAGTAATACAAAGGTTTTAAAAACATACAAACCTCTTTCAGTTTATTAAGCTATTCTCAAAAAGTCATAGAAACAACTAAATTAAGAAAGTGAGGGTGGTGAACATGTGTTTATGGTATGTATCCGGACATATGTGTGGGGTGTGTATGCTGTAGGAGGTGGAGAAGCTAGCAAGGGAAAATTAAGTTACTGTCTCTAAAAACTAACTGGAAGGCAAAATATAAAAATTAACTAAACTAAATAACAACTTTTAATAAGGGGATACACAGAATTCAGTTTTTTCGTATGTTAAATTTTTGTTACTTTTGGTTGCTTTTCTAATTTATAGAATTTATAATAAATCCATTTTTTTAACTTTCAGTATGTTGTGCAGTAGTGTTATGTTTTTTGTATCTAATTTTCTAGTTACCAGCTTCTCCACCCCCTCCAGCATACACAACCTAAACACATGTTCACCACCCTCACTTTCTTGGTTTAGTTGTTCCTTGATCTCTTTGAGAATAGCTTAATAAGCTGAAACAGTTGTCACAGGTAAATAATAAACTGTGAAATTTACCAAGTGTTTTTAGGGTTTTAAAAAAATGTTTCACTGATTCACTAATAAGTAAGTATACAGTAGATTTCACTTTATCTGTTTAGTGGAATATGTATTTGTTCTAGTCCTTTTTGCATTCATCGTATTACAGTCTACCTACTTCCATGCCTCGACTAGACAAAACAGACGCACTTGTCTCATGTTTCGTCCATGATTCGTAGTCAGTCGCGTCTGTTATTCAAAATTAAATTCAAGATTGTTAGAATTAGTGACAGTCGGGCTGTCAGGCCGCGGTCTAATGATGTAATGATGTTTGTTACAGACGTTTCAGCCCCACCATCGGAGGTAATCTTCACTGCAAAAAATGTTTGGCAGTTGTTCGCCAATAACCCCAGTACTGAGTTACATTTTTTGTGCACTCAAGATGCCTTCCGATGGTGGGGCCTAAACGTCTGTAACGAACATCATTACATCATTAGACCACTTAGACCACGGCCTGACAGCCCGACTGTCACTAATTATAACAATATTGGGGGGGGATGTATGGATGGAGGGAGGGAGGGGGAGAGAGAGATGGGGGAGGGGGGTAGAGAGAGAGAGAGAGAGAGAGAGAGAGAGAGAGAGAGAGAGAGAGAGAGAGAGAGAGAGAGAGAGAGAGAGAGAGAGAGGGGGGGGGAGATAGGGAGACTTGTTACATGCTACGTGCGGTCCATCCTGTACACATGTGAAATATGGACACTAACACAAAATACTATACATCGTATTCATGTTTTTCAGATGTGCCCTATTGAGATTTTCTTGGAGAAGCCATACCAAAAATTAAGTCATACTTAACAGAATGGGAGACGAGGCCCAATTACTTGTCCTGTCAAAAGAAGAAAATCTGCACACTTGAAAACATACAAAGAGGACCCTGATATGCCCTACTAAGACTCTTTCTAAATGGAAAAATAGGTTTGGAAAAAACTATGTTGGCTACTGTATAAAACGGGATTCCTCGTCTATTTTGTATATAGTATTTTCATTTTATTTTAAAATAAAGAATTATTTAGATTTCTTTTAAGCCCCACGTTTGTGTGCCAATTTGTAAAAATAATTACAATCTACCACGGATTTTCTTATGTTAAAATAAATACTCCAACTCTTGTTCTCTGACTCAACTGATTTTTATTTACTCTGTTTTTTATTTTTTTGACACTGATTTAATTGTAACAACTCCAATGTTCCTATTTAACATTGGTATCTCATTTCTGTTGTAGAACATGAAAAAATCTCAATCTCAGGGTTAACGTAAAAGTAATTGTCAAATATTGTACAAGTCATAAATATAACATAAAATATAATATTTGTGAATGAGATGTGGTAATTATGTGTTGTGAATGTCTGTTGAATAGTGGTGGGTTCTTTGGATCATACAAGAACAATACAAAAAAACTATGACTACTAATAACTATGGAGTACAAGTGTACAAATAAAAATTCACTTTTATAGCGTTTATATTGTTTTTGTCATATTATTTAGTTGTAACTCGATCATTAATGTAGTAATATAGGTTCAAATATCTGGCTTAGCCTTGGAGTAATCTCACCAATCTGGTAGTTTTCTTTTAGGACTTATTGCTTAATTCTTCACTTCTGGACATCTAATTTTTGGAACTTCAATTAAAACATTATCCTTCTAGTTTTTGAATAGTTTTTCTTGATCATCTCATCTTTTATCGGTCATTAATTTGTTTAAAGGTTCAGCAGTAATATTCATATGTTCTGCCTTGTTTTTAGATTTTTCCAACAATATTCCTTCTTTTTACCAAAACTAGTATTCCTTCAGTGAAGACTTTGGCTATGATATGTTATGGTTTGGTTTCACAATTTCTAATTAACATGATTCTGTTGACCTTTATTTTTTTCTTCGTCACTATATTATTATAAGTTTTTTAACGTAAGATTTTCTATTTTTTAATTATTTACTTTGTTTGATTTCACTATATGGGTTATATAACTGGTTCATATAGATTATACATTCCCTTCAATTCTCATTATAATTATGTTTCATCACTTTCATTGTACACACTTTTTCTTTTTTACCGTATTTCACTGTTATTCTCACTTTCAAGCACTGTCACACAATACCACTTTTATAATTATAGTTTGATCTTATTATATTTGTAAAATTTTATATCATTCACATTCTGTAGTTCCATGATACAAAATAACTGTCTGAGGTGCGCAGACCTCCTCAAGTTAAATAGGTTTATTCACAATGTCTTATTTCTTACATACTAGTTTCACACATTGATATATTATACTGTATTTCTATTTATAAATTACTATGTACATTTTCTTTTGTCATTTGATCTTCACTTCTGGGTATTTTGGTCATCGTCAGTCATTGTTTGTCACTGTCATTAAATTATTTACTCCATGAGTTTTCATTCTCTATTTCCCAATTATTTAGTTATTATACTATTTCTTTTTTTGTTTTGATAACTTAAAAGGATTGCGTTTATGCATATTTTACCGTGAATTTTGCTGTATATTTGTCTTTCTTTTGAGGTGTATTTTTGTTATGTTATACTACGTAACCTCTGACAATGTCAGGCCTAACTGCTGGTAACTATTGCACTCTGCACAAAACCAAGGAAAGTACTGTATATGTAATGGAAATGGGAGGCGTAAACGCCTGTTAGCCAGGACACTAAAAGAAGAAGAAGTTGAAAGTACAAAAACAAGTTTTGGCACAACACACAATTGTCATTACACGAAGAAGAAGAAGAAGAAGAAGAAGAAGAAGAAGAAGAAGAAGAAGAAGAAGAAGAAGAAGAAGAAGAAGAAGAAGAAGAAGAAGAAGAAGAAGAAGAAGAAGAAGAAGAAGAAGAAGAAGAAGAAGAAGAAGAAGAAGAAGAAGAATGCAGATTTAGCTTTTCTAAGTCCAACTACCATTACCAATGTCTTTAGCACCATAGGTTTCAGTATTATCTTTCCTATTTTATAATATAATTATTCAACACAGAATATATGCATAACTACTGCCTGGCGGTTCTGGCTCATTAATAACTTTG